>OZ038005.1:13551004-13571004 GCA_964035705.1 Porites rus | reverse complement strand
TCAGTTTTTGAAGTATTCTTAGCATCTCTCGGGGCATCTCTTAATATATTTTAACTACAAGTAGACACCCCATTTGTATACTTGCGTTGACGTAAAAGATGTACTTACTGTTGAGGACACAATAAATGCGTTGAGGTTTGAAGCAGTGGTGGAACAATTTCGAAACAGTTGGAAGAACACGTCGCTTGTGTAGACTTGTGGATTTTGCTGTCGTCTCAACAAATTCGTTCTTAATGAGAAGAGTATCGATATAAAATACTTCAGGTCCAGCAAGTCTCAAAATAGTATACCTTGTGAACATTAGCTAACATTGCTACAGGCTAAACTTTGTTAAAAGTTTGTTTCCAAAAAACAGCTCATTTTCTTCGTCATCGCCTGGGCAAAATAACTACGGACACTTAACGCATGGTTTGCCAAAAGATACCTTAGTATTCTTAAGCTATTGCTGTCAAGGTCGCAAGTCCATTTCGTTTGAACAGTTTTAGCGCGCGATGCCCCACGTCAAGTATTCCATTCCCCGGTTGTCAGTTTTATTACTGCAAATAGAAAGCCACATCATTTGTAGCTGAGTTGATGTAAATGATGTACTACTTACTGTTTACGACCAAGGCTTAGAAGGCTCGGATAGCAAATTATTGTAGCATGGTTTTCATGGTATTTACAAAGAGTTACTGCTTGAATGACTAAGGGAAACAGACCGCGTCAACGGCGGTTTCTTTCCTTTCAATATGCCCCTGCGTGACGTCTGTTTTTTTTTTTTCATTTTAGTGGTAATTTCAAGCCCCCAAAAATGCGCATTTGAATTACATATTTCACGGCCCTAGTACCATTTGGTTTCGCTTGCAGCCTTCACAATTCAAAGGTCACTGCCCAGGGGTGGGAAGCTTGGTGAAGTATTTTTGTGGTAAGTTGCCTGTTACAGGCGTTCAGATGAGCGGAGAATGGCGCGAGTAGAGAGAAGAGAGAAATAACAAGCGGAATCGAAAGAGAAATCATTGAATCAATTGTACGATGACGTCCGTGTTTCTACTGTCAGGGTAGGCGACCTACTTAGCTCATTGAGCCACAGCTAATCATTTATTTCTTCTTTACTATTTTAAAGGGGCCGTGTCACGGCAGGCCAGTTCATTTTGTCTAATTTTGCGAATTACTCTCCCTCAATCGCTATGGAACTTAAAGTAAGCAAAGGAACTACACGTAAATGACAAAATCAGAGATCTGAGGCAAACAAATATGTCTCCTGAGCATTATTTTTGAAGTTGCAAGCAGCAGAGATCAATTTTGAAAAAACTGTTAGGCTGAAAAGTTTTCAAAAATCCTAATTTCAATCCGTTTCAATCCTCTTCAGTTTTGCCTATCCTTGGCATCTGTTGTTTCCGGTATGTTATTTTAACCTTCCTTTAAAGTTTTAAGCGGTTATTTTTATGTGTCTCTTAATTTAATAGGCATTTTGTAATTTCCTAATTTTGCTGAATTTCGTGACACAGATCCTTTAAAAACACTCCTGAAGGATACATGAATCTCGTTATGAAGCAACGATAAATGACAGTGACAATCATAAATCTCGATGGCTTTTTTAGTTGACCAACAAATGGCTCAGTTCATTTGTACAGTTCCTTAACGTCAAATTCCCCAAAAAAGGTACCACGAAATGTACAACTCCAGCTGCTGTCGTTTTACATTTAAGTAATCTGAGAAGAACCACTTCACAAGTTATACCCCAAATACTGCGTGCAACGATTTTGTAACGAAGGCCTCCTGGGGTTTGCTTACTTTCCTTGTCGATTTTTTCACCTTCTTTTAAAACTCCCCGTTTCAAATAGCACATATTTTATGTACCACAGGAGAGCCTCATACGGTTTGCAATCCAAAATCCACTTAGACATTACTATTCAAAACAACTATTGTTATGGTTAAATATTGCCGACCCGCTTAATGGAAGTCAAATAAGCTTGAAGAAACAGCAATACGTCGCTTCAATTCTTTAGCATTTCGATGTTATCTTTTTCTTACATTTAGTCCCTTAGTCGATCTATGAACAGTATCTTCGTAAGTTACCTAACGTCCACTGCATTCCAGGAAGGAGGATCATGTACATTTATGATGATTCAAGTTCAAAATTTTCAATCATTGCTGCAGGCTAAAATTTATTTACACTTCGCGGTAAGAAACAGCCTGTTTGGCAAAAATACTCAACGCATGGTCAGGTTACAACCAGGTATTATTCATTAACTATCGATGCGAAAAAGGTTGCTAGTCGACGTCGTTTTGAACAATTTTAAGGTCTGAAACATCAAATGATATACCTTTCTACCCTAAAATCAGTGTAAAATGCGTCAAGCGTGGAGCAGCATGCACCCGGATTGTCAGTGTAGTGCTTGCTCTATAATATCTTAAGCAACTTTTTTTTACTATAACTATAGGTCACCCGATTTGTATACTTGCTTTGATGTAAATGATGTACTTACTTTTTGCGATTTCACTCTGTCTTATTGCAGCCTGTTAATGAGAGCGTCTGTTTGAATGACGAAGGGAAATACTGTGGAAAAGAAAGCGGATGTTTACGACATGCCACAAAGTGACATCATATTCTGCACAATCAATCCATGGGTCATAGTCAGGACGGTGGGGAGGGGGAGGGAGGGAGAGTAAATTGGAGTATTTAAGAATTCGCGTTGGACCTAAAGCTGACTACACGCACAGAAAAGTATATACCCAACGAGCACTACAGCCATTTATGTACTACAGGAGAGCCTCATACTGTTTGGCAATCCCAAATTCATTTAGACATTACTATGCAAAATAACTACCGTTATGCCTGAATAATGCAAACACGCTCAATGGAATTAAAGTCAAATAAGCATGAAGAAACAGAAAATGACTCGTCGCTTACATTCTTTAACGTTTGGATGTCTTTCTTACATTTAGTCTATCTCTTGGTCTAACTATGAAAAGTATATTGATTCGATAAGGTACCTCAACGCGTCCACTTCATTCCTGGCAGGTTCATGTACATTTATAATGATTCAAACTCAATATCTGGAACCATTGCTCCAGGCGAAAATTTATTTAAACTTTGTGTTAAGAAACAGGCTCTTTTCGGCACGGCGGAAAGTTGAAAAAAAATAATCAACGCATGGTTTCAAAAAGGTATTCAGTTCCTTAACTGTCGATGCGAAAAAGGTTGTAAGTCGACGTCGATTTGAACAATTTTAAGGTCTGAAACATCAAATGATATACCTTTCTACACTGAAATCAGCAAATCAGCGTAAAATGCCTCAAGCGTGGAGCAGTAGCATCCACCAGGATTGTCAGGGTAGTGCTTGCTCTTAATATCTTAAGGAACGGTTTGTTACTACAAGTTATAGACACCCACATTAATGATGTTCATGATGTACTTACTTTTTGCGATTTCACTCAGTCTTATTGCAAGCTGTTAATGAGAGCATCTGCTTAAATGACGAAGGGAAATACTGTGAAAACGAAAGCAAATGATTACAACATGCCACAACGAGACATCATATTCCGCACCACCAAAAATGCGCATATTTAGCAGCTAACGTCATCCACGGGTCATAGTCAGGGCGGGGGGTAGGGAGGAAGAGGGGGTAAATTGGCCTATTCGAGATTTCAAGTTGGACCTAAAGACTACAGCACAAAAATGCTATATACCCCAAAAATCACTGAATAATTTTTGTACCCCAAAACTGAAAACCACCTTTTAGTTATTAATTCATACATTCACGTGCATCACGTTGGCTGTCTGAGTTGCTATAGAATTAAGTAAGAGCGAATGCGCTTTTGAAAAAACAATCACGTAGATTACCGGCCGGAAAAAAGAATAAAAAAGTCTCATATTTTGTACAGAACGTGTGTCCCTGAACTACGTGTGCTTGCGAATCGAACAATGATTGTTGCATCCCTTGCATATGCTTTCACGTGATTACTGTGACATCAGACAGACCTTGAACTCAACACTAGGGCCTTCGCGGCCACACACCATGCACATTAGTCGGTATAACACGAGCATCCTAAGAATGTGGACAGAGTTGGGAAAAACTTCGCACCGCTGACCAAGAATAATCTGCAGGTTCCTTTTGTCACCCCCAATTTTTTATGGTAAGAACTGGCCTGTTTTAGGCGTTCAGATGGGCGGAGAATGGTGCGAGTGGAAAGCGGAGAGAAAATAACAAGCCGCCGGGAATCGAAAAAGAAAGCAATATGTCAATTGCACAATGGCGTCCATATTTTCACTGTCAGCGTGTCGGACCCGTACTCAGCTCGTTGACCCGCAGCTGATCATGTATTTCTTCTTCATATTACGTCTACATACTAATTTTTTTTGGTAACCGGAAGCTGTAGGTCGATGGCGTGACATGCTATGAAAGTTCAGCCACACATGTTTTTCGCATAACAGTTTTTTGAATAATTGAGAATGTTCTAGCACCGTAAGCGGTACCACTTCACAATTTACAGCTGTTTCGAGAAAGGTTGTCCGAAGAAATGTGCACGCAACAATCCCGAAAGGTAATATGGGATATGATCAATACACTGTTCGTAACGACTGAACCTGTCGAACCTACTTTTGTTGCTTTTCTTTAGTACTCGCAAACATATGTTCGTGGCCTCCCGTAGCATTCTTTCAAATTTCTTTGAAGAAAAGTGGCCTCAAAACCACCCACAATGCTTTTCGGGATTGTCGCGTGCACTTTTTCCGACAACCTTTCTCGAAATAGCTGTATACGTCAACGGGGCTTAGAAGCACAATCTTTTTTGTAAGGGGGGTCCCCCCGCGTTTTGCTGTCGACTGTTCCTAGGTGGGGTCGGATTGCAGGCCAAAATTCATTTATATATTGCTATGCAAATCAACTTCCGTCATGCCTGAATTGACGACACAATCAATGGAAAGGTTGAAAAGCTTGGCGAAACAGGATCAGGAACACCTCGTCGCTAACATTCTTTTCACCAGTTATTGCATTTAGTGTCTTAGTCCATCTAAGAACAGTATCTCATCTTTACCGCAGTCTTAGCAAGATCATGTGTGCGAATTCAGGCTCGACATTTTGAACCATTGCTATATAGCACTGTATATGGGCTGAAAATCAGAAAATTGTTTACACTTTACTATCCCTGAGGAAATATGCCATTATCTCACAACTATTGCGGCAGAAAAACCAAAAGGTTGTCAAAGTGACCCCGTTTCGGACGGTTTTAAGGTTTGAAACATCAAATAGTACCTTTCTACTAAGACTGCGTCAAGCACTGCACCACTTGGATAGTCAGTTTTTGAAGTACTCTTAGCTACTCTTAATATCTTAAGGAACGGTTTTTACTACAATTAGACACCTATACTTGCATTAATGTAAACGATGTACTTACTGTTGAGGAAACAATAAATGCGTTGAGGTTTGAAGCAGTTGTGAAACAATTTCGGAACAGTTGGAAGAACACGTCGCTTGTGTAGACTTATGGATTCTGCTGTCTTGTCAAGAAATTCGTTCTAAATGAGGAGAGTATCGGTATAAAATACTTCAGGTCCAACACGGCTTAAAATATGCCATGTAAACATTGCTACAGGCTAAACTTTGTTAAAAGTTTGTTTCTAAAAACCAGCTTATTTTCTTCGTCACCGCCTGGCCTTGGCAACGTAACTACGGACACTTAACGCATGGTCGCCAAAAGATACCTTATTATTCTTAAGCTATTGCTGTCAAGGTCGCAAGTCCATTTCGTTTGAACAGTTTTACTGCGCGATGCCCCACGTCAAGTATTCCATTCCCCGATTTTCAGTTTTATTACTGCAAATGAAAGCCACACGATTTGTAGCTGAGAGTGATGTAAATGATGTACTACTTACTGTTTACGGCGAAGGCTCGGGTAGCAAATTATTCTAGCATGGCATCTCAGGTATTCATAAAGAGTTACTCCTTGAACGACTAAGGGAAAAATACCGCGTCAAAGACGGTTTCTTTCTTTTCAATATGCCTCTGCGTGATGTCTGTTTTTTATTTTAGTGTTAATATAAAGTCCCAAAAAATGCGTATTTGAATTGCATATTTCACGGCTCTAGTACCATTGCAGCCTTCACAATCCAAAGGTCATTGCTCAGCGGTAAGAACCTCGGCGAAGTACTTTTTGGTTAGTTGCCTGTTCCAGGCGTCCAGATGAACGGAGAATGGCGCGAGTAGAGAGCAGAGAGAAATAACACGCAGAGTCGAAATAGAAATCATTGAATCACTTGCACGATGACGTCCGTGTTTCTACTGTCAAGGTATCCGACCTACTCAGCTCATTGATCCACAGCTAATCATGTATTTCGTCTTTACTATTTTAAGCCTTCTTAATAAGTGGACACAAATGCATCCATAAATATTTTAGTAGCCTGAAGGTCGATGACGTGTCTGGAAAAAAATAATGTTGCGACAGGAATTTTTTTGACAGCCCTTTAATACATATATACTATAAAAGTTCACCTACACCTATCGTTTCTTCGTATAACAGTTATTTGAGAAAACGTTTTAATATCAATAGCAGAAGTGCAAACAAGGCACAACATGATTAGCTTTCACCTTACACCGTAGGCAGACAAGGGAAAACCTTTTTAAGAATTTCTTGAAATAAAATGAAATGGCTTTTAAAATTTTGCTTTTTAAATCAACTTTTTTCAGGGGGAGGGGGAAGGGAAGGGAAGGTGAATTACAACAAAGATCTGCCCTGCTTTCCACGACACCTTGCACTACTAGTCAAGTTTGCTATATGTCACCTCATGTATAAGGAAAACCAAGACAGTCTTGGATTCTGGATTTCACGTAGTGGATTCCGGATTCCAGATACTGGATTCCAGTCTTTGTCAGAGGAACTTGGATTCTGGATTCCAATCGTTAGTGGGATTCGGAACCTTGAGCTGTATTCCGGATTCGACTAAGGCCCAGGATTCTAGATTGTAGAAGCAAAATTTTCCCAGGTTCCCTTAGTTGGGGCGGTACAGTATACCCATCACACTGCCCGTAATTTAGTGCAGAGAAAAGTTTTAAAAGTTTTTAATACCGTTTGTTTCCCGGTGAGTATTGTACTGTAGTGACGGGAGTACTCGTTACAAATTTTCCAAAACACTCCTGAAGGATACATGAATCTCGTTATGAAGCAACAATAACTGGCAGTGACAATTTTAAACCGCGATGGCCTTTTCAGTTCACTAACAAATGGCCGCGTTAATTTGTATAGCTCCTTAACGTCAAATTCCCCAAAAACGTACCACGACAACTCCAGCTGCTGTTGCGTCAAATTTTAGTAATCTTAAAGGTACGACAAGTTATACCCCAAATGCTGCATGCAACGAGCAATCCAGTCATTAAGCTAGTCATTTGTTTGGTAAGGAAGGCCTCCTGGCGTTCGCTTGCTTTACCTGTCGACTGTTTTCATAACCTTCTTTTAAAATGCTCCCGTTTCAAATAACTGATATCTTAACACACTGCATACTGTTTTGAAATTTATTTAGACATTAGTATACAAAACAACTACCGTTATGCCTGAATAATGCCGACACGCTCAATGGAAGTCAAATAAGCTTGAAGAACTGAACAGGAAAACATCGCTTCAATTCTTTAGCATTTGGGTGTTATCTTTTTCTTACATTTAGTCCCTTAGTCGATCTATGAACAGTATCTATGTAAGTTAACAACTAACGTCCACTGCATTCCAGGACGGAGGATCATGTACATTTCTGATGATTCAAGTTCAATATTTTCAATCATTGCTGTAGGCTAAAATTTATTTACACTTCGCGTTATGAAACAGCCTGTATTCGGCAGCGCGGAAAGTTGGCAAAAATACTCAACGCATGGTTACAAAAAAGGCATTATTCATTAAATATCGATGCGAAAAAGGTCGACGTCGTTTTTAACAATTTTAAGGTTTGAAACATCAAACGATATACCTTTCAACCCTTAGATCAGTGTAAAATGCGTCAAGCGTGGAACAGCATCCACCCAGATTGTCAGTGTAGTGCTTGCTCTTAATATCTTAAGGAACAGTTTTTTTACTACAAGTAGGTCACCCTATTTGTATGCTTGCCTTGATGTAAATGATGTACTTACTTTGTGCGATTTCACTCAGTCTTATTGCAAGCTGTTAATGGGAGCATCTGCTTGAATGACGAAGGGAAATACTGTGAAAACGAAAGCGCATGTTTAAACATGCCACTGACGTGACGTCATATTCCAGCTTATTCCGCACCACCAAAAATGCGCATATTGTGCTGCCCGCGCAATTATCCATCGGTCGTAGTCAGGGCAAAGAAGGGTGGAGGGGGAGGTGGTTACCTGGTGTGTTTACGAATACGTGTTGGACCTAAAAAGTACACACACAAAAAAGCTGTATACCCCCAAAAATCACTAAATAATTTTGCACCCCAAAATACCTCTCCTTAGTATTTCATACATTTATGTGTATTAACATATATCAAAGCACAAGTGCAAACAAAGCATAACATAATTAGCTTTCACCTCAATTACACCGTGGGCAGACAAGAAAAAACCTAAGAATTTCTTGAACTAAAATGAAATGGCTTTCATATTTTGCTTTTGAAATCAACTTTTTTCAGGGTTGAAGGGAAGGGACGGTAACTTACAACAGGGATCTGTCCTGCTTTCCGCGAGACACTGCACTCAGACGCGTTTACTATAATTGTCGACCCATGCATAAGGGAATCAAAGACAGTCTTAGATGCTGGATTTCACGCCGTGCATTTTGGATTCCAGGTACTGGATTCAAATCGTTAGTTGGATTCCGAATTCCTTGAGCTGTATTCCGGATTCCACAAGCAAAAATTTATCGGATTCCCCTACTTGGGGCGATACATGCATCACACTGCGGTAATTTAGTATAGAGGAAAGTTAAATTTTTCAATACAGTTTGGTTCCCGGGGGGTATTTTTCTGTAGTGACGGGAGTGCTCGTTACAAATTTTCGAAAACACTCCTGAAGGATACATGAATCTCGTTACGAAGCAACAATAACTGGCAGTGACAATTTTAAATCGCGATGGCCTTTCAGTGGACTAATTAACAAATGGCCCCGTTCATTTGTATAGCTCCTTAACGTCAAATATCCCCAAAAAGGTACCACCGCACGACAACTCCAGCTGCTGTCGATTAAAATTTTCGTAATCTGAGAGGTAGCACGTCTCACAAGTTATACCCCAAATGATGTGTGCAACGAGCACTCCAGTCATTTTTGTAAGGAAGGCTTCCTGGGGTTTGATTACTTTCCCTGTCGACTGTTTCCACCTTCTTTTAAAACGCCCCGTTTCAAATAGCAGATAATTTATATGAAACAGGAGAGCTTCATACTGTTTTGCAATCCAAAATTTAGACATAACTATGCGAAACAACTACCGTTATGGCTGAATAATGCCGACCAGCTCAATGGAAGTCAAATAAGCCTGAAGAAACAGGAACACATCGCATTTGGATGTTATCTTTTTCTTACATTTAGTCTCTTAGTCGATCTATGAACAGTACAGTTCGTAAGTTACCTAACGTCTACTGCATTCCAAGAAGGATCATGTACATTTATGATGATCCAACCTCAATATTTTGAACCATTGCTGCAGGCTAAAATTTATTTACACTTTGTGTGTTAAAAAACAGCCTGTCTTCGGCACCGCGGAAAGTTGACAAAAAAACTCAACGCATGGTTACAAACAGGTGTTATTCTTTAACTATTGCTGCGAGTAATAGGTTGCCAGTCGACGTCGTTTTGAACAATTTTAAGGTCTGAAACATCAAAGATATACCTTTTCTACACTAAAACCAGTGTAAAATACGTCAGGCGTGGAAAAAATGACCATCCACCCGGATTGTCGGTGTAGTACTTGCTCTTAATATCTCAAGAAACGATTTTTTACTTCAAGGCACCCGATTTGTGTTTACACTTGCATTGATGTAAACTATGTTCTTACTTTTTGCGATTTCACTCAGTCTTATTGCAATCAGCTGTTAATGAGAGCGTCGGCTTGAATGACCAAGGGAATTAACGTGTGAAAAGCGGATGTTTAAACGTACCACGAAGTGACATCACATATTCGCACCACCAAAAATGCGCATATTCTGCAGCCCAGGCTATCCATGTGTCATAGTCAGGGCGGGGGAGGGGTAAAATGGCGTATTTAAGAATTTGCGTTGGACTTAAGGACAACACGCACAAAAAGGCTATGTACCCCAAAAATCACTGAATAATTTTTGTACCCCGACCATAACACAAAGTTAGTATTTCATACATTCATGTGCATCAAGTTGACTCTGGGTTACTTAGAATTGAATAATAGCGAATGCGTTATTAATAAAAATCGCATAGTTCACCAATGTCGACCTCCAAAATGAATCTCATCTCGTTTAAGAATGATCGAAAAGTGACCCAAAATAACCATTACTGACCAAGATTTCAGACCTCCGTCCCCCCTGTCAGGAAAATAATTATAACCCACTAACGGTCAAGGATTTTCTTTCCGCAAAAGCTTCTTCTACAGGGCGCGCGGAGGCTGGGGAGAGAGGAGAACGCGCTTGGCTCGGAACTGCGAAAAAGATCTAAAGATCTGCAAAAAGTGGTATCGGAACTGAATCAGTAAGTAGGTTGAAATATCGTACAATGAAAGACAAAGACTGATCCCAAAGACAAAGCGATGGAAGCCAATTAAACAAAAAGGAAAATTAATATAGTCAAATTGCCGTTGTTATTACAAACGCCGCCCTCGAACTAGGGACAGCTGTGCGGAGCGATCGAGAGCCAGTATTAGGGGGAACCGTCTGATAGCGAGGGTTCAGAAAGAGTTTCTTTGTATTATGGCAGTAAGATGTATTTTTATTTACAACAATTTCAGTTTCAATTTCCGGTGCAAGCGGACAATTTCAAATCCATCCAAGAAAATCATGATGACCAAGAACGGATGAAATTATATTCCTTTACGTTTCTTACTTTTGGTTTAAAGATCTTACCTGGTGTCTCCGTTATAGCGAGAAATGGAACAATAAAATTATGCTGTCGGGATCGAAAAAGAGTCTGTAAGTCCGTAAAAGTGAAACGTCCCCAATGGCGGGAATTTAGCTGCTGTCTGTATTTAGTGTCTGCGTGTCCGTAATAGCAAGGTGTCCGCAAAACGACCTTAAGTTTTTTTTTATATGAAATAAATCGTTTTATTTAAAATTACCTCTACACTTCGGCAAAGCTCCTTTAGCTATCACTTTTCGAACCTCTGATCTCTTAAAAATATTAATCACAACAAATAAACCACAATTTTGTTGTTGTTCAGTAACTCTGAATTAAGTGAGAACGCTACAAACACCTAAAGCGGGAAACTGGCGCAAAAAATTTCTACGGCTTTTGATTGGATGAGCGATTGACAAAAAAAAATTCGTCGTTCACGGTTCCCATTGGCCGAACTATTTTTCTCACATGAGAAAAAATCATTGGTTGTACCCCTGATTTTTTAGCTCTGCATAAGCATTTACGGTATTCCCGTTTCAGTTTTCATACATGCGTGTCCAAGTGTTTATTCACCTTCAATAAACCATGTTCCCATGCAGAAGCTGCATTAGCACAACCCACAATTCCTTCATTAGCTCTCATGGAAGGTTATCACTCGAAACATCAGGTTATGAATCTTTGTACGATGGCAAATTTACTGAATCAAAAACTCAGCTGACGATATTTACGTTTCACGGAGCAACACCACACTTTCTTTTAAAAGTAACCACTTTATCGACACTTAATGCAAATTTTTATGAACAGCTGCTTCTTCTATATTCCTTCAATATTCACAGCTATTATATCTATAGCATAATCAGATAATGCAGATACGCTGGTAATGTGGTAAAAGAATACAAGTTATAGGCAAAGGAGTTGTGCAAGCACAAAGATCTCAACTTTATGAGCAAGAATTAAATTTACGCAAATGTACAACCTTCTGACGAAAAGACACAACAGACGGAGCTAGATCGAGCTAACTTAAATAGCTGTTAAATACTACCTGCCTAGGGTGCATGCAAAATTAGTCCACTTCTCGAAAGCCCGATACTCAACGGGCCCACATAGCTGTTGTTGTTTAAAGTTTATTGTGGAATTTTTACTAACTTTGCAGATATGATATGGCTACCATTACCAAAATAAAATGGACCGATTTGTTAGCTACGACCCGCGCTTTCATTCCCTAGATTTCGATATTTAATATTTTAAAGTTACCGGGATTTTCAAGAACCGGGCCAGCTTCTCTAATCACAGGAAGCCCACACAACCTGTATGTGTAACCGTTTGTAATTATCTCCATGCTATGAACATGTTATGAGTATTCTACCTATAATGTTAGGTTGGTATCGATTGTTTGGACGCCCGAGACGATACAGAGGAATATCAAGTGAAGAATTATCCTTGCAGTTGTGAAGGCAATCTATGCAACTGCGTAAGAAGCCTGAAAAAAAAATCAGGATTTCAACGGGAGATATGGAAACGAGCTAAACACTTCAGTTCTACTCAAGGGTTTCGGTCGCTCAATAGTAAGGATAGTTCCCTATGGTGTCAGAGGTGTTCCAGAAATCGTCTTGATCGCCTGAACACATTTTAAAATATTTTAAGAGGTCACTCGGGCGATAGACTAATCACGATAAGTTTATTTGTAATATAAACCAACTCCGGTGAATTAAGGAATGGGTCGTCGTTACATGCGGGGTCTTATAACTTGATCTTTTTTTTTTCAGTATCTTCCTTTATTTTAATCTTAGACCGCTGTATTTAAGACCAGAACTACTTTGGACCTTTAACACTCCTTTTTTAGATCACGTGACGAGCCACGCCCATAATTATGCAAAATTTGGACTGATTACACCAGTTTATTGACTGTGACCACAATCGTTTTTCCTTCCATAATATTTCATTTACAGTCAAATAAGCTAAATTAATCGGGGTTTTGTGAAATGATCCATTCCTTCGTAGTTATTAGAAATTTTTGTCGCGTACCAGTCTCCCTCTTAACAAGAAACGTTATAGTTTACAAAAAGTAGATAATTTTAGAAAACCCCGATTAATTCTATAAACTTTGTGTCAATAGTCATTGACAAAAAGTGAATTAAATTGCAAGTGTTATTTATAAAGTGGTGTAAATTTGGATTGAAATAAAAAGTTAAGAATAGAGTACCGAAGTGTGACGTCATAGAAAATGAAATTTGTGAAATTATGGGATTTGTTAAGCTATTCTATTCTGAAAGAACAACGTCCAAGACGCCTACTCGCCAAAAATTAGCAATTTGGGGCAGATTGTCTCTGAGATATTAGCCCAGTTATGCTCCGATGACTCCATACAAATCCTTCTAAATCTTACCTGGTTCCTAATCTTATGAACCAAGCCAAATTTAGAAGGATTTGTATGGAATCGTCACAGCATAACTGGGCTAATATCTCAGAGACAATTTGCCCCGAATTGCTAATTTTTGGCGAGTAGGCGTCTTGGACGTTGTTCTTTCAGAATATCTTAACAAATCCTATAATTTCACAAATTTTATCTTTATGACGTCATCACTTCGGTACTCTATGGGTGTGACAAGTCACGTGACACAGGTAATAATTAGTAATAATGAAAAATGAATATTTATTGGGAGTAGATATTGAATTTAAAATATTAATGCGAAAGGTGAAATCCCCACTAAAACAGACCACCCCCCTCCAAATTTGCAGTGCCCCATTCCTTAATTCACAGGAGAAATGTTTCTATACATGAAAAGTGCCTCAAATGGGTTTGTTTGGTTAATTTGGAACTGTCCGAAAACATGTAAGGCCAAGAAAAAAAAAACAAAATGTTTCTCGTCCTGATTTCTATAAAAAAAGAAAGCGGGCGGAAGCTTTTTTTTTTTTTTTTTGTCATTTGGGACCTTTTTAACATTTCCAATTGAATGCTTTCTCTACAAATTACCACCCTCCCCCAGCTAGGGATAAGATGGAGTTCTTAGGTCAAATAATAATAAAACGAATGTCAGATATTGATTTAACGCAGGTTTGTTTTATTTTGATATAAGCTGATACATGATTTAAACAACAACCTGATGCATCACACGATATATCGCAATAGGAAGGGTGCATTAAAAACGTCAATTGGGCTATGATTTAGCCTGCCTGAAAGCTCTCGTGATTTTCTTCTTTAGCTTTCTTTGTCTCGTATCTCCTTTCGTGCCATACACTGCAGAACGGGTAGCAGTCCTTTCGCCTGTTGGTTTTTGTTCGTACAAACGTTACTAATAACAAATAATAAAAAAGAGAGGCGGCTTCCAAAAAGTGAAGCGGGCGGGGACGAGAAACTTTTTTTTTTTTACTTGACCTACAGACCATTCACATGCTCGGTTGTCTGAGGGCAACTTTAGTCGTTATACAGAAGTTCAGGGAAAGAAAAAGAAGTCGTTGTCTTGTGCTTACGTCCTCCACAAAACGTGAAATTACTTTCACGTTGTAGTCGTGCAGTGACGGCAAAGAAATGTACAAAAAAGTGTGATGTACGTGCAAAGTTTTGTTTTGCCAATCAAAACCTATTGATTTTTTGCCGTTCTCATTGAGGTCGCCGTCGTCGTTGCTTAATCTCCCTAATGAGTGTCGCAAAACGCCGGCGAAGATAAGTGTCGGTCCTCATCGTGTCAAAAAATGGCTGCTTTGCTAAAGTTTTAGTACACTCTTCTAAACATCTAAGGAAAAACTACAAGTACCTAAAGATGTTTCATTTTGAGGGATTGCTATTCCCACGATCTTTTTGTCACTGTGCGCGAAGCCTATATCGCCCTGCGGCAGACAAAAGTCAAGAAAGCGCCAGGACCAGATGGCATACATAATATAGTACTCAAGGAGTTCGCATTTGAACTCGCGCAACGGATTTAATTGCTGATATGTATAATACCTCTTTGTGTGAAGGCGTTGTACATCCTTCTCTGAAACATGCAATTGTGTCCCCCGTGCCTAAACAGATGCCTCCCAAGTCTGTTGAAAACAACGTTAGGCCGATCTCCCTAACGAACCAGATGGCGAAAATAATGGAAGGCTTTACTCTCACGAGGTCACTCCCTGGAATTTATGAAGATCTTGATTGTAAACAATTCGCAGCTGCAGGAATTTCAACCCACCATGCAATTGCATATGTACTCCACCTGGTCCTGGAAGCCTTAGATAGTGGTAGCTGTAGTGCAAGACTCTTTTTTGCGGACTTCAGAAAAGGGTTTGACCTTATAGACCATACCATTCTTTTGAGTAAATTACCCTTTTGTAACCTACACCCTTGCCTTGTAAGGTGGATTGCTGCTTTCCTCAAAGGTCGCTCACAGTCAGTTCGCATAGGCTCCGATTCTTCTATTATCCGCTCCCTGAATGGAGGTATTTCCCAAGGAACTAAACTGGGACCTGTACTGTTCTCTGTTATGGCCAACGACCTAGTGAGCATATGGCCTAAGCGCGCAAAGTACGTGGATGATCTGACGATTCTAGAAATCATCCCTAGAAACTCTCCATCGTATTTGAATTGTATTGTGGATGATATCCAGTGCTTTTCTCACTGCAACAACATGCGCCTTAATCAAGCTAAATTTAAGCCATGACGATTGACTTTCTCGCTTATAATAGTTGCACTTGGGGCCCCATCTGTACAGGCGGAGTTGTCATCGAGCGCATCCTTTAAACTTATCGGAGTTTATATTTCTGAGGATTTGACTTGGGGTGTTCGCTGTGACTACATAATCAAAAAAGCCAATCGTAGCCTCTAAAGAAGTGCGGCGTGTCGACATCAGACCTGATCACAGTATATTACTCTCTTATACGATCAGTAATTGAATACGCCTCGGTTGTATTCGCGAATCTTCCAAAGTATCTGTCTGATGGTCGGAGGGAATTCAAAAGCGCGCCCTTAGGATAATTCTTCCGAATTTACATTATGACGAGGCATTGATACTAAGTGGCCTGCCGTCTTTAGAACACTGTAGGGTTGCTGCTTGCGAATCATTTATGCGTAATTTAAAATCATCCAGCCCTGTGTTTGGCCTTGCCATGAGTGGAAGGGTATCTACCGTTCACTCTTACTCGTTACGAAGCTGCCGGAACTATAATAACAAAATGTGTAGGACAAAAAGATTGTCAGAATTTGTATCTGTGAAATATTTAAATTTTTTGTCATAAGTTAAATGTTAATTATGTGAAATTTGCGCACGATCCTGTTATCCAGCTCTTAGCTGCAAGGGGTTCTGAATAAACAACTCTACTCTACTCCACTCTAATCACAGAAAAGGATTTCATATTTACACACAATGTTGAAAAACATACATATACACATAGAGCTTTAAAGGTTTAACGGCTTGTTTATAGTGGAAAGTGCCCTTAGCTTATCCAGCTAGTTTACAGATACTCCACTCAAATACTTAGAAACAAATAATTCAAATACAACATAAACAGGATTAAAAACCCCAACTGGCAGGAGGCAACCAGTTGGCAAGTTACAATACAATGGTACTTCGACTTAATACAGATACAAAGGGGACATACCCCAGTGTCCGTATTCCGCCGTTTTTTTGAGCTTTTTGAGCTTTTTGTTGGAACAAACACG
Source organism: Porites rus (assembly GCA_964035705.1). NCBI lineage: Eukaryota > Metazoa > Cnidaria > Anthozoa > Scleractinia > Poritidae > Porites > Porites rus. Next base: position 13,554,390 of record OZ038005.1, on the reverse strand, counting down.
TATTAACCGGCTGAGAGCTGGGTCCACTGAATTTTTATTTGATCAGGCGGTAGGATGAATATTCTGGAAGTGTATGCAGAGGTACTTTTCAAAAACCGCTTGTTGAAACTAGGGGTACAAGGCCAGCATAAATTTTGAACTTTAAAAGATTTTATTGAAAAAAGAAAAGAAAAAAAACGAAGAAAAACAGAAAGATAAACAGATTTCAGCTCTTAGAAGCAAGGCAGAAAGACATTAAATTCAAAACCGTCCTGAAAAGGCATAACATTATAATAGATTTTACTAACATCCTTCGGAAGGTAGTGAAGGTTTTGTGTTTGAGTCTCGTTAGTGTGCAAATATTTGCTTTTTCCACGTTTATAGCGTTTTCTTCCTATTTACAAATAATAAATCTAGCTTGGTGTAGGGCGAATAGAGAAATGTTTAATTCATTAAACTAGCAAAGCTTTTTAGTGAAACTTGAAATCGCAAATTTTAAGTGGCCTTTTGTGTAATGACATATAAATGGGGGATTCGTTAGTAATGATGTTGTGTCCTTTCGGAACGGTTTTGAGTTGTTTAATTTCCGTCGGCTCTGCTTCTTGGAGCTGTAATATGTTTATTTTTCCTGTCACGATTAAATGCGAGCCGCAGTTGTTTAGTAAAGTCGAACAAATCTGTAAGAATTGGATAGAGTGCTTAACTGGTACGGGCTAGATAAGAGTTGTTTCAATTTCACTCACATAGCTTACGTGTGATCAGGCTCTAAAGGTGATATACTTTTGGCTATTTTCATTTTCTGACCCCAACTGACACACAAACGATGACATAAACGTTGACATTAACTGAAAAGGAGTCACTTAGGAGAAGGCCTTCGAATGTGTCTATATTTAATCAGCTGTATTCTTCGATATTTGAAATAAAAATGGTCACGTGTAAAGATATTACTTTCATTTGTGTCCTTTGTTTCAAAAGGCTGATAATTTCTTTTGAAACGTAAGACCGGTTTTTCAATGAAAATGAAATCTGAGATAGTTTGGTGGTAACGGCGAGTGACTGATGAGTAAGATTGTACTCAATTGCCTTAAGGAAAGCAATGTTTTAGTCCACTGTTTATCAAATCCATTTTTAAATTCATTTTTAATTACCGACGACGAACTTGAACAGCGTAAAAGAGGTATAAGTAATATAAGAAACTAAAGTGAAGAAATTATGTTTTTCGTCTAAAACGAAACGCGGCGAAAAGGCTTAAAATTATTACGGTAATTATTTTTCGAAGTGATATCCTTTCGCTTTTTTCTTTCTTGTTTTTTTTTATTACAAGAACGTCGAGAGATTCCTAGTTTATTAAAAAAAACTGCTTAATTGTACTTTATCGCCATGTTACTTCAATTCTGACTGAAATGCGAAACTGTTTGCTTAAAAATCGTGATGTACGAAGTAAGGACAAAGAAAGGACAAACTGAAGTATTACCCATTTTAACTTGAGTACACTTACATTTCGTCTCATTTATTATTTTTTTTCAGAGACTGGTCCGCCGACATTAATCTCGAAAAAAATGTTGATCCACGTAAGCTTCCTTGTGATATTCATGTTAAGCTGGATCAAGCCTGCACACGAACAAGCTGTTCATCCGTTTCTGTACTTTTCATCCCAAGATGTCCATCGTTTACGAGAGAAAGCCAAAACGACCCATCGCGATATATTTGTTCGCTTGAGAACAGCAGCGCGTAGAATGAAAGCTGAACCATCGCGCTTTCTTCCTCCAACCAACTGGAGCGTGTTTGCCAGTAGATGGAACGAAGATCATGGCAATAACTTTGCAGCCTTAGCCATGTACTGTGTTTTAAACCCCACGGACGTCCGAGCAAGGAATGTAGCAACGCAGTTCTTTAACGCGTTTGTCGCTTTGCCTAAGTGGCGTGTCAGTGCTTTAATAAGGGATGACGTCCCTGTGGCACACAGCTTGGTTGCTATGGCAACCGCTTACGATTTTCTCTTCGAACACTTAAAGGAAGACCTTCGAATAAAAGCCCTTGGAAAGATTTCAGATGTCACAAAAGAACTTTACGAGAGATCTTTCAAACTCGCTTGGGGAAAGCAATACATACAGAATCATGTTGCTACTAATTACGTTGCATTTTTTACAGGTGCAATAGTGGTTGAACCGCACATCAAAGAAGCGAAAGTTTGGAAAGACAGAGCTAATTTTATGCTGAGGAGAACCATGTTTCTTCTTGATCAAATCGTCGATGGGTCTATGGAAGAGGGCGTGGCTTATGGCTCATACACCACGCGATCACTGACTCAGTACATTTTTTTGGCTAAGAGACATCTCGGAACTGATTTGACAAACAACATCTGGTTGCGAGAACACTTCTGGTTCTTATACCACACGATTCTTCCAAGTTTTACTGAAACTGTTGGTATTGCTGACTCAAACCAAAACTGGTTTTACGGACCCGAAAGCCAGCTTGTTTTCTTAGATAGTCACGTTATGCGAAATGGGTATGGCAACTGGCTTGCCAAAAAAATCCGCATGTTACGTGTTGAGAATTCTGCAATGGAAGGAGCCTTCGCGCAACGTTTTTGCACACTTCACACGGAGTTTATGTTCTATAATGCAAGCATTCTAGAAAAGGAACCTCCTAATGCTTCAACTCCTCAACTTCATGTTTTTGACGACTGGGGTGTTGTGACTTATGGAGGCGGATCTTTGGGAAACGACCGGGAAAAAAATACATTTCTTTCTTTTAAATCAAGCGTTTTGCACGGAAGAACCATAAATGGCATTGTAAGACATGCGCAGTATGACTGGATATCAGGATGGCGTAATTTCAACCCAGGACATGAACATCCAGATCAAGGTTCCTTTGTTTTTGTACCTTACGGTGTACCGTTCATTACCGAGGCCCTCTATGGACCCAAATACACATGGCTCAATAACGCTCTGCTATTTGGTCCCACGACGGAACCGACGTGTTCTGGGCCTTTTGAAGGACAAATTGGCGACTGTAGCAAATGGTTGGCTTTCAAAAACGATGCAATCTGGTTCGCTGATGCGGAAATTGTTGCTGCCTCGAATGCCAAAGAAATAGTTTTTATTAGTGGCGAGTTTAGTGGTTGGTACAGATCTGAGTTGGCTCTCTCAAGTGTGTATAGATCTATAATGCTCTTAAATCCTGGAGTTCTTTTGGTCATTGATCATATTGAGAAAACGTGGAATAGCTCAACTCGATACGCAGGGGCGTTTTTCCATAATCGACACTCTTCTTTTGAGGTGCAAGAAGACCAAACTGGAGACCAGTTAGCTTCGATAATGTTAAACGACAAGACTCATCTGGTTTTTTGGACAAACGCTCATCAAGGGCAAAGCACCGTTCAATCACAAACCAACGAATGGGGG
>OZ038005.1:13383504-13546004 GCA_964035705.1 Porites rus | reverse complement strand
GCAGCCGTTTTTTGTGTGGTCACGCAAAGCTCCTCCCCTACCTCACATGAGAATGATTATTACACTAGAGACGTAGAGACGTTTTGACTCTCTGAAACTTTGGCAAGAGTTTGGGGAACTTGGGACAGAATTTCATCATGCGTTTTTGTAGCTGGTCTTGTCTAGTCTGACTACACGAGACGGGTGCAAGATGCATTACACATCAGATAAAGTTATCTTTTCTGCAGCTTGTCTTTCTTTTCCTGATCCAAATGAAAGGGTTGGGATAATATATAGATTTAGCCAGGGCTAAAAGCGAAGCTCCCGTTCATAAATTCATAATTTAAATCAAACAATAAACTTGTAATCCACAGATCAGGGCACATTCATGTGACTTTTGAGGCAAAAGCTAAGTGATTTTAGAGAAAAATAATTTGACAGTCCAAGAGTGAAACAAATTTTACATCGCGTTAATAGTCTTATTTTTACACCCCAAAATAGCAATCATGTTCGATCACAGTAGATTAAGCCTGGAAAACAATCTATCATTGGTTCATTAGTTAGTTGGTTATATCATTAGATATGCCGGAAAGGGTAGGGAGATCTTTTATTTCGGTCTGTAAAGGACCAAAAGGGCTAAAAGACAGATTTTGTGGATGAGAAAGAGACAAACAAACTTCTTGGTTTAGTGATTTGTTCATGTTAAAACCAGGGTGTATTAACAGCATTTATATAGGATACAGAACACTGAAGTAGGTATGTGAGAGGGGGACCATTTTTCAGTCACAATGTTATATAAAAGGGTGAGGGGTTAGACTTCGAGTCGGAACCTCCCCGGATAAACTTCGTTGAGTGTCCCCTCCCGAGATCCACCCTCCTTGTTCACTGTTAGCTTGCACAGAAACGATTTTGCTACTTAGGCTACCCTTACTATAGAGTATACAGATGAACCCTCTCCACAACGGCCACGTTAGGGAAAGAAGAAAGTGGCGGTGTAGAAAAAAGGCCGCTGTAGAGAGGTTTAAACAAGGGTCAATGTATGAACTGTTCGCCAAAAAAAAGTGGTTGTTGTGGAGAGCTGGCCGTTAGTGGAGGTTCGGCTGCAGTTTTGCTGCGGGCATGATGCTTTTTGCGCCTATCTGTAACAAAATACTACCACTACCACTACCACTACCACTACCACTACCACTACCACTACCACTACCACTACCACTACCACTACCACTACCTCTACTACTACTACTAATTAATGTGATAATGGCGTGGCACGTTAATTTAGTTTAGTTGAAATGAACCGTTTTTTAATTGAATTTTTTTCCCGAATATGTGATATATTTTTAATGGAATGAATTTTTTAATCGAAAGTAAGTGTTTTTTTTTTCTTTTTTCTTTTAAATCGAAAGGAATAATGTAAATAGTGCTTTGACTGAATAGTTTTTTAAGTGAAATTAATTGGAAATAGGATTTTATAGTTAGCTTTGTTATCAATAAAAGATTTGGGTTATCATAATGATAGTAATAATAATAATAATAATAATAATAATAATAATAATAGTAATAATAATAATAATAATAATAATAATAATAATAATGAGAATGAGAATAATAATAATAATAATGGTTTATTAATAGATCCACTGGGTGGCTCTTCCCTGTTAAAGTACATCAATTACAATTAAAAAATAAATCAAATTAAGTTATTCACAAATTTTGCAATATACAATTAAAACTATAAAAGAGACCCATAATCTCTTACAAGAATAAATGTATGGAGTTTTGTCCGCCGGAAGGAAACAAAGTGGCCGTTAGCGGAGTTTCGACTGTACTTTATTCAAATGCATATCGATGGATACAGGAGAGAGAGGTTATCCCTCTGAGATGTATATTTGAAAAGGCAGACCTAGGGGTTATCCCTATGAGATACATACCGTAAACTGATTCCGAAAATAAGCCCCGGGGCTTATATTTTTCAAAGGCCCTTTTTGAGGGGCTTATATTCGGAGGGGCTTAACTACGGAGGGAAATTCGCGTTTCAAACTTGAAAGGGCTAGCCTTATAGTTGGAAGTAAATTTATCGTTTTTGCTTTGTTTTACGTTGTATGTGAGGGCAGTTTTCCAAGTACAAGCTCCTGTGGGGCTTATATTTGGAGGAGCGATTTAACGGAGGGTTTTTTGCGTTACCGGTTTGGGGGGCTTATATTTGGAGGGGCTTATACATGGAGGGGCTTATTTTCGGAATTTTACGGTATTTTACAAGGCAGACCGAGAGATTATCCATGTGAGGGTCTTCGAACTAAATTTATAAACAATGAAAATGAAAAATAAAGTTTTGCGGAACCTCTCTCTCTCCCTCTTCTCATTTCTGACCGCGCACGCGTGCAAGGTTGGTGACGATGTCGCACGTTTTCTGATTCTGTTTGGCGTTATCTTGTTCAAAAACAAAATTTCACCACCATATACACGACAAACAAACCACAAGTTTTCGATCAAGAGTTACTTGCCATTGTTAGCGTAAAAATGCTATGTAATGCCGCAGTAGAAAACCTAATTTAAGTGGACTCAAATTCTAAAAAAACCGCAGGAAACCATTACATACTTAATGCCGTTTACTACGCCCAGATAAAAGTCCATTAAAGACGTGTTTGAGCGATTTTCTCAGTCAATTTGTAAATTATTTCAAATTAAACCAAACCCAATAAAAACCTATAAAAGGAACACCAAAAAGGAAATGAAAAATATGCTGAACGTCACAAAGACTGCATGTCGCCCCAATTACACAGCGCATCTGCTTTCCTAGGATCAACTACTGCAAATTAAAAACTAAGATAAATGAACCTTCATCTACACGTTTACTGCTAAAAATGTTCTCAGAAAACGTCAAGAAGCAAAAGTCATTAGCACTTTAAGGTAAGTGTTCAACTGTCATGCAGTTTTCGTGCTATCTAATTTGTACATTTTGATTAGTCTTTACAAATGCATGTCCTTTATAATTTTTTTAAAAAGTATTTTCGAAATTAGTTCTGGATACTTAAAGGAATCTTTGGATGAAATTAAAAAAAACAAACTCTTAAGGGCTACTTAATGTGATGGTATACTTCGAAAAAGTAAGATATATAAAAAAATGTTTCTCGTTAGTGAGCTTTGAACGCAAAAAGCAGTTCAAAAAACAAATATTCAGAACTTTCGGCTAAACCAGGAACGTGGCATCTTCGTAACAAAAACGCAGAAATATAGTCCAGTTTTATTATAGAAAAATGAAACAAAATGCCACGAGTCGCTGAACGTTGAAAGTAGTTATCCCGGTCGCAAGTTTACTCATACCTAATAATAAAATACTGTTGCGTAATGGTAGGTAATTTACTAATTTTTCATTCCTTTGAAATATATAAGCATTAATGTACTGAGCTGTCGTGCAGTTCAATCATATATCCTGAAGGTGACAAATTATGGCCAATATTCTTGGCGCTTACACATTATATTGGGACGCTAAACAATTATTTACTTACATAGCTGATGATAAATTAAACATCTGCTCCTTTTCAAAACGCTGAAAACTAAAAAAAATGCAATGTTTAATTACACCAAATAGTTTAATACATCCTTCGGCAAAAACCACGCGGACAACATGGCTAATTTAAGAAACTTTTAATTGTCCCTTTTCTCTTGCAGTTCAAGGATAATAAAAGTCTAAAGAAATAACACCCAAAATGAGCCCTATTACCAAACTGCATTGGGTATAAAAAATCAATTCGGCAGAATCCTTTGATTGGCCTCTGTTCTTTTCTTTTCCTTTTATTTCTCGCCACGACCCAAATTTCTTAACCGAAAACTTTCAAAACGTTCCAGACTCGTACATGTATTTAAAAAGCCTACCCGCCAGTCATATTTCCGAAGGATGATCATGACGAAGCATGTCCGCACAGCTACGAGGCACACCCGAGGATTACAAAAAGTAACGAATTTTTACGTTGTTAGCCCTTCTTACAGTGAAATGAAAATCTACTACAGAATTCAGCATGTCATATTTTCAGAAAATTGCCGAGAATATCTGAGGTGATTATCCTCTTTACCTAAAAAGTTAATTATGAATATGTATAGTGACGTCCTTTACTCGCTGGTTTTAAAATTGCATCATTTGTATTGTTTCAGAGTGTACTTAACAAAACACAACTTGTCTCTTTTTTTTATCTTCTTCTTTTTTTCCTAATACGATTTGTAAGCTATCAAACAACCACATGGCATTATCGTCAAAATTTATTTTTATTTGAAAGACTTGAGGTATAAAACCAAATTCACGTCTCTGCAGGTTCTTAAACCAGGAAGCAAAAAGAAAAGAAATAAAAAAAGGAAATACTATACAAATATATTACAAATAGTGATACGGACTCGCAGATTTAATGCAAGACAGCATGTTATGAATTTAGATGATGGCTTAAAATCGGTTAGTACTTTAAATACAGTGCTTGTATTGACTTTACTCAACGTAACGATTTAAGACATAAAGCAAGCAAGTTACGCGAAATAAAAGGTTTGATATAGTATACGACAGCATACTCAATTCAAAATTTTGAAGCCTTTTTAGTATTGAACCATCTGGAGCTAGCTGGCTTTTGTTCTCAAAACTTAACGACTCACAATAGATCTCTTAACAGGGTCATTCATCTAAATGACATTTTCCCCTTAATTAAAAGCATGTTCCTTATTATCAAATGACAGCGTTTCTTAAATTCTAAAGTAGCAAAACTATATATAAGGAGCGAACATATTGCATGGTTTGCTTCAATACGAAAATCGAAAACAAGGAATTTAGAGGCTTCATCATTCAAGTTTTTCAAATTAACAAAGCACATTTCTTTACCTCAAAACTTTCCAAGTAAAAATTAGGTAAGCTATTTACGGCCAAGAACTAAAGAAGTTTTAGCACAACAAAAACGCTGGATGCAAAGTTGGTTCTTAATGTATTCAACCTGTTCGACAGCACGTTGTGTAAAGCTGGATTTGATAAAACTAGCAATGCTTTTTATAAAAAGTTAACTTTTAAATTTGTGCTGCATTGCAGCTTTATGGATACAGCGATCAAGCATTTCTTATTCAGAAATTAAATCGGATACAAATTTCAAACATTAATCGGGCAAGAAATAAACAAAAGGTGTGAATTCAGGGCACACAACAAAAACTGGGCTGACGAGGGGAGGAGACAGGACACAGTATTTCCTTTGTTAAAATATATTTTCCTTTCTAACTTGAGGAAAGCATGGTGAGCAAGAACCTTCTTTCAAGACACTATAACGGAAGATATTCAGCGAAAAAGGTATGTATTTTTCTTTCTGATTCATGGATCAGTCTGTTTTCCAGACATATTTACTCGTTTGGGAACCCTCGCAAATTATAACTAGTTTCTTTGGTTAAGTTTGCATTTGGGAGATACCCTACACACCTCTAAGGAAATAGAACTTTTTTTATATGTTTCATAACTTCGAGTCCTGTTGAGCTCTGTTGTCGTACTTTTACCCTGTAGGTCTTAAGAATGATCAGCATGAATTTCTCTTTACAATATTAATGCTTTGTAAAACAGAGTGGTAATGAGAATTGAGTACATTATCAGCGAAGATGAATTGAATTGATACTTCGCCAAATTATCCCCACTGCTTCTATTGACCACGTGTAGGGACAACAAATGAGAATCTGAATTTCGATATAAGGGTCTAAAGAGTTACACACTACATCCAACGATGCGATGCTCGAATCCTAGCATTTTATTTAGATGAACTAAGCGCCTGGGGTCCAAGACATCTCATAGCGGAAACAAACAGTAGTAACACATTTTGACTGTGTTAACAACCGGCTTTTAAAGAATAAACTTTCCCACGTAAAAGTTGTTTTCAATCAATATGATGAAATGGAAATCGCTCTTAGCTTAAGACTTCCCTCTTGTCACCAGGCAATCAAATGCGCATAATAGAGGCGTAAACTCAACTTTTTCTTCCTTTTGAGAGCAGAAGGGTGCTTCGCGTTTTGAAGGCTCATAAAGGTTACCCAACTAATATAGTTAAAGTAATAATCCAGTGTTTTAAACAAAATAAAAAAAATGCATGTATTAAAAACATTCAGGGAAGTAAAAAGGGTCAAGGCCAGGCGACTGGCCGGTTGAAGTGTTTCCCCTGTATTTTTTCTCTTTATGAAATTGCAAAATCGTTAAAATGTCAAATTTGACATTACACGTGACAGTAATGAGAGTGTATTCATGCCAAAGGAAGAGGATGCTTAAGCATGCATGACAACAGCCTCTCGTGTATTTTTATCGCAGACTTCAATGTGTTACCATAAACTGAGGGCCAAACTTGAAATGTGCTGTCAGCAATTTTCAATACGCAGTTTCACTACAGTTCACCCTGAAATGTAAACTTTCTGTATAAAGAAGATTTACAATCCAGACAAATAATACTTGATTAAAAGAACAAAGTTATATTAGCGGAAACCGAGCTCCATTAGTTTCGATCTTTAAACAAGTCCGCCATCGTCGAGTGGAAGTGCAACTAATTATTCATTCTTGTCCATTAAACGGTGACATGACGTACGCTACTCCTTTAGCATGTTCCTTTTCCACCTGTTAATCAAGCATAAACTTATGAAAATGAAACAGGAAAAAATGCCTTGATATTTAATTAAATCAGCGGCTCCTTGTTAGGAAAAAAAGAGCCCCACTGAACTAGCCAAAGAAAAATTGTAATAACAGCCCAAACTTAAAACTTTAACGATGTGCAGAGTTACCGAAAATTTACTTTCTCGCCGGTAACTATATAAGTATGTATTTCAGCATCACTTTGGCAATAATTTACTAAATAAACCATGATATGGTTAATACTTTATTGACACGTTTGTCTCTACAAAAATAGATTTTATGGAAGTGAAATGACATTTCTTTAGTTTTAATTACAGCTAGCTAAAGTGTAGCCGGCCTTTTTCTCTTTATGATTTCTAATGTTCCCATTTAAGACAGAGAGTGGACAACATTTTACTAAACACGCTAAAATTGCCGACTCTATCTCTCTCTCATTTGTGGCTTTTTTTCTGTAGTGGTGGTATTGTCAAAACGGCCACTACATTCTGAGAGATAAATTATCATAATTATTACATCCTCTCGGATTTCCCTAATAAACCAAAAAGTTCAATGAAGGCAAAAACGTAAAGATGTTAGGTTTATTGGGTCAATTGTTGATTAATTTTGTTATACCCTTTTCGCCATTAAAAAAGGAAAGATAATATAATTACGAGAGTAAGTCGGAGCGAGAGATGAGGAAGCCTGGTAATTAGCTTTCCTTATCAGGCCAAATTCCATCCCAGTGCACGTCTTTTAAAGAAACAATCTTGACAATAACTGTTTTGCTGTCAAAAATGACAGAAAAGTGTCCCAGGAAAAGTGTCTTCATTTGCGGCAACTTGTTTTTAATTATCGAAAAAACCCCTCGGGCTTTTGAAATTATCAATCCTATAAAACGGTCAAAAATTTCAACCCTTATTAAAGAATTGAAGAACTGAATCCAATAAGCGTTCGCAGCCACCTTTTTCTAGGTCCGAATTACTGTTTGTTTTAGTGTTTTAGCTGTTTTAACGACCACTTTGTTAAAAGAAGCAATTTCAGTGTACTAAAACCATTTGTGCGAACTGTAATTAATTCTATTTTTATCTTTTTGTTAATTACAGTAAGGTTAATTCGTCTTATGACGTCAGGGATTACTCTTTCTTGCTACTTTAAAGGCGGCAAACCACAGGATGTAATTTGAACAGGGTTTCTTTCGCAATTCTTTCACGAACAACTGAATATAGTGTACGTCACTGCTACAAATACTGCGATTTATTTGGTTAATCCATTTATCAAGCACTAAAAATAGACCAAAAAACTTTTTTAAGGCATCTCTCCTTCGAGGGGGGATCTGATAAGTCACACTTCCGATTTTCAAAACATTAGTAATTGTATTCAGTGTTCGAAAAATTTGTTAAAATGTCTGATAAAACAAATCTCCGATTGTTTGATGTGCTTAGAACAAATTCAAAAAGCAAATTTTGATATCGGAGCACCATGGGTAGATAAATATGCTAACTTATGACGTCATCATTAGCACCTTGCAACATAGTTCATGTGAAATGTCAAACTCAGCACAACTATGAAAAATTATATGGGCAACTCGTGTTTTTGGGCGAAAAATCACATGTCCAACAATGTTTGAGTACTGCTAATTAGCATTCTCTTTAATAAGGAAACTGCTAGCTCCTTGTGTAGCATTAAGTCGAGAATAGTTTATAAACAAGGTTATGACTACTTTAACGAGCCGACGCTTGTGTACAAGTGCGATAAATAATTTATCAAACAAAATTGGCATTTGCCAAAGAATATCTTGTAATAATTCAACTTTGACAGAGAAAATATGAGGCCGAGATAGCTTTTGCAGCACTTCAGAAAGAAAAGAAAGCAAAAAAAAGACTGAAAGTTAAAAAAAGGGAGAAAACCCCCTCGCCACTTAGTACACGGTCACTAAGCAATCCACGTCACGTGGACAATTACACAAATCTGGGTAATACCAGGTTGTGGCCACCATGTTAACTAAGGGCATTCAACCACGTTTCAATACAAAAAGACTCTTGTAATGCTCTTTTAATTTTAATATTCTTTTGACCAAACTGATAAACCGAAATTCACGAAACAAAGCCTAACTTTGTCAAACAGCAAAGTGACGTATTGTCGACCCGTAAACGTTAATTTGAAACGTCGTTTTCTCCACGTAGGTGTGGGAAAAAGGTCGAATTTATTTTGAAGCATGATTTCGATTAGTCTATCTTCCACTTAAGTTTAATATTGGTAAACAGGAAAAACTTCCTGTAACTGCAATTTATCTACTTTCTTTCTTTCAAAAATAGTCCAAACAATTCCCTCCGCCCACAAACTACCATCAAGAAAAAGTAAATTATGAAAAAGGTTTCCGCATCAAAGCTGTTTTTGGTGATTTTTGTTACTCCAAAAGACTCTTGACTTACAGGCGGCAAATGAAACTAGAGTCCCATTGTAATGCCACGTATTTTTTAAAGAGTAACTCTTGATGTTTTTTATTCACTTCTTGCACATCAAAGAAGGCTAAACCACAGCTCACTTCACTCACATTGGCAAAAATAGTGTACATCAATTATCATATCACTGGCTTTCAGCCCACTGATAAAGGATGAATATAATATCGGACACCAGGTGATAAGCAATTATCACCGTTTAGAATGTTCGAGTCGTGACTAATATGTCATGGTTGGTCTATAACAGTAGAATATTTATCACACTGATCAGAGACTGATATGAATTCATAAGTGCTATTGCGACATCGACTCAACTCGAGGAAGTGTGCTAAAATTGTTAGTGTTTAGTCATCACATACGCACATTCATTAAATTTGGCTGCTGATAAATTCTACGGCAAATGAAACCCAACCTGTCATGATGACAGCCGATACCAATATAAGTCAACGCACGTTTGATAAGAGGGATCTAATTTCTAGTCATGTCAACTAAGATTGCGATTCTCCTTACAGCCAAAAACAACTAGAGATCTAGATCCTTTTTTTAAACTGATTTCATGATTTCAGCAGAGTCTGCTCTTGAATATAGTAGTAAACTGGACATTCTATGCAGTTAAAAGTGTCGGCTAAATAATTTTTATTTAAATGATCCCTTCCAAAGACTTAAGATTAAAATCGCCTTAGACCAGGCCCAGTTGCTGTTTAAACCATAATTAACAAAATATAGGCACTAATCCTTTCTGTAAGCGGAAATTTGAATGATCACACTCAAGGATATCTAATCCCGCAGACCTCAAGCCTTGCCTGGTAATCAGAATAACAGCACGAAAAAATACAGATTAATAACCTTCTTTGGAATCGCCACGGACACAATTCGGAATTTCATCAATAAAATCAAAAATTGGAATCACCTCGACAGCATAAAAAACAGTACGATAGGAAAATACTGTTCAGTTGCTTTCATTTGAATAGACAAACTTTGGGTTTCATGGACAGTCTCCAAAAAAAAAAAAATAAGAGCGTTTTGTATAGCTCGATGAACTACAGTAAAGTTTCATTTAAATGGTCACAATTAAATTCATTCAAAGATTAGAAAGTTAGAACAAACTACTACAAAAGTGATGCATTATTTAACAATTATACCTCGCCCTCGGCCTCATGGGCTATTGACTCAGAGGCCATGAGGGCGAGAGGAATAATTGTTTTAGTAAAATCCAACTAGTTGGTCAAAAATATCGAGGAAAAAAAACAACTTTAGCTAGTTAAAGCTAATTGTAGACTTTAATCCTTTTTTGCCGCCAAAAAGCCGGCACTTTTCGTTACCAGTGGGCCATAACATATAGCCTAGTTGTAGCTCAACCAATCAGAACGCAGCATTGATAATAGACCACTAGTTGATTTTACTAAAATTAGTTATTCTTCAAATAGTAGCTCAGTTTCAGAATTCCAAATGAGGTTAGAATTCATCGGTGGCTTAATGTTTGACTTCAAAATCGTTACGTTAAACACTTCGGAAGCTTAAATGACTAGTCCTAGGATTTTAGAGAGCGATTTTTAGCACGTCATTGTCTGTGACTTATGAGACTAATGAAAAGTTGCGCCTCAATTGTAGTTTCAATGTCATTAAATAAGTCTAACTTGCTAGACACACACACACAAGCCTGGAGTGCCAAGCCATTTCGTTTTCCTCAACAAAAGCTATTATTATTTTAAAAAAGGAAGAAAGAATAATAAGCCTGATCACAGGTTATAGAGTAGATGACAAGTACATGAAAGTCGTCGATCTGGTCAATGACAGGAAGTGCAAACATGTCGCCAGATATACTTGTAGATCAATGTAAATATGAGCTTTATTCGATCGTCTCAGCATCAACAAACGAGGGCTGCATCACCACTGGAATAATTACAATTGTTCAATGAATGTACTTAGGTGTCATATTAGCAAAAACAATTATCGTAACTAATATATTCGGTAAGTACACGGTTTGGTGACCGCTATGTACATGTTGACTTACGCTTGTTTTGGGCCAGTTTCTTCAAATGTAAACAGCAGAATTTCATCAAAAATAGAATGATTCCCTCTTTGAATGGTGAACATAGAATTAATTGATTAGTCAAATCACGAAAAGTAGACGTTGAGAAAAACAATCGGTCTTTAATCACAAAGGATCATCCCTCTGATTCCATTTCGCTTCCGTAGCGAATAGTTATCAAATCATACTTCATAAATTAATTATCAGAACCATTTACTTGTGATACGTGTGTGTATGAATTTTGTCCGTCCCGAACAATTACGGTCGTTAAAGCTTAGTGTTAAGAGTATCGCTCCACCGACGAACTCAGAGCAAGTTAAATTCAAGAAATCGATCTCATACCAAGCGATTTATTTCTTCATTTTATTAGTTTTTATTAGTAAAAATGGTACTCAGTAAAACCACAATTTGAACAGTAATTAGAATAATCAAGTGTTAGATCGTTTAGCGTGGTCGTAGCGTCGAGTGTGTTCAATAATTCAGTAAGGAGCGATTGTTGATTTGTCTACGTTCATTTTCCAAAATTCAGCAGCAAGAGAATATTCCTGTAGTTAAGTGTGGGTGCAGAAATTGGCCAACAATGACATACTTGAAAGAATTACTGCTTTCCCTTGATACAAGGATTTACTGTACGGCCGACTAAGCCAATGGATTTAATGTGGCTTGCGGTTCCCAAAAAAACAAATTCAATTAAAGTAAACCACAAATGAAGGACTTTACCAGCTGCCCAAGCCGGAACACCCACCATGCCGGGTACACGATATTATTTCTAATATTCAATAATTCAGAATATAACTGTCACATGCAATAATGGGAGGCCTGAGGCAATATTTAGCGTTGATATTTGTTAAGCTGAACTTGAAGGCGCTATTTTCTCCTCTAAAACACTTTTGTCAAACACACACACTGTCCCATTAGTTCAGCCTTCTTTCATTAGTGAGTTTCACTTCTTGTACATTACTTAATGACTTTCTCAGTTGACCAATTTGAACGTACAATTAACTTTTATAATTTAATACTTTGCTGCTAAAATAAGGAAATTAACAATACGTGGGCACGTGGGTTTTGGATTAAATTGATTACTTTTAGACTGAGTTACAGTAACGCTTCGCCTAAAATGCGTGCAAAGGCAACTGCAATTTTTAGTCTAATCTCAGTCTTTACCTTCGGTTTTTGTTTTAAAAAAATTTCTATTTATTTCAAAACATTTTTATGCGTATTAAAGCTTATTTACTGTGCTCAATAATTGCAATTCAGAAAAAAAGAGTTAACGAAAAAAGCAAAGCTAAAGAAAAGCGCATGTAGCACGAACGCCGAGCTTCTCTCTGGAGTCAAATGCGACCACAACAGCCAACTTGTCGTGACGCTTCGTATAAGAAGGAAATTGTATAATCTCATAGATAGCAACCTCTTCCACCGCTGTCATATTATAGGTAATCAAATCATGTATTGAGGAAGTGAAGATTAAAACAACTTGAAATGCTGATAATTGAGCTCCATTTAAGGTGACCACGTTGTCTTAAAGATATTTCAGCCCGGAATAATACTTTCCACCTGCTAAATCATATAATTATACTGTTGTATAAAACCATGCCTATAAAAGATATGCTTCATTAAAGTCACAGTCACAGAACTGGTTCACAATTGCAGAAAACAATAGATGCCAGACTTAACACAAAGCTGGCAAAAAGTCAACTTCAAAATGAACAAATCTTTAGCCTTGTATAAACGAGTGAGTATATTCTTTTTTAAATTTATCTTAAATATAAACATTCGTTCCTAAAATGTGCTTTATTTCGCATTCTAGAAGCCCTCTCTGCTTATCTCTTGAAAATTACAAAGTGATCATGATACCGCGAAAAAGAATTGAGTCTCCTTGGGCGCTTTCTTTCTGTTAATTAGACTATTTTTACTTCGTAAAGTGTAATAAGAATAATCCGTTAATAACACCTAGTTCTTTCGCGCTATATACAACTTAATCAACGCATCATTTCTTGACACTGTGTTGAACTTTGGATCATAAGCTGAACGCCTAAACTGTTGAAATAATAATCAAAATTCGTAGGGCCTAATTTGAATTTGATTTTTGGGTAACCGACTTTAAAAGTATAACTTATCACAGCTTCTTCATTCTTACAGCGAGTAATAATAGTAATATTTAATTTTTTAATGTGGACTCTTAAAGAGAAAGCCACCCTCACTTACCCTCGTGCTACAAGGATTAAGTTTGTTACTGCTTCTTTCAGCTGTAATGATTGCATCCTGTTGTCATTGTAATAGAATTTTCGCATGCTAGGGAGGCCATTTATTTTTATAGTTTAATGTAGGATTCGGCTCGCATGCAGTGCCAGGGTGTCGATATACCTATTTGTATAGTATTCCAGTTAACACTTGTGTGCACTTCTGTGGAAACTTTACCGGTTTAAATATACTGTTTGTATATATTAGGCGTCGCTGTGCGTTTGTTTGCCAACAACAGCTATTTTTAATTCGTTTTCTCGTTATTTTCTTTTTCCCATCGACCCTCATCAACTGCTCAACTCCCAAAAGGCAATCAAATTAAAACAGAAAAAGAAATTTTGAAAGTTTAAATGTTGCTTTGTAAGATATGGGATATTATATAGGGCGTGTTAGATTGGCCGTATTCCGAAATAAGAATAGGTGGATTAAAATTTAGAATCCTTGTTTTGGAATTAATTGGATTACAATATCTAGAAATCTGCTTGAAATAAAATATTCCGATATATGTAGAGTTTGAATGGTCCAAAAATCATGGTAGAAGAGATTTGTAACAAACGAAACTTGTGCGTATTCTTATTCCACAATACGATCAATCAAACGCACCCATATAAATACCACCACGCAACTTGACCATAAAAGTTGCTGAGTAATATTCGCTTTTGCTGGAGTCCCAGGGTGCTAAGTAGCATTCAACTGAATGGTCACACTTTAGGATTTTACCTAGAGGCTCAAAAGTTAGAACCACCTTGTACAGCATAATAAACAGTATCACAGCACGGTGCTACTCAATAGCTTTCATTTGAATGGTCACACTTTAGGATTTCATTCACAGACTGAAAAGTTAGAACCACCTTGTAAAGCATAATAAACAGTACCACAGGAAAGTACTGCTCGGTAGCGTTCATTTGAATGGTCACACTTAAGGATTCCATCCAAGGACTTAAAAGTTAGAACCACTTTGCTTAATAAGGATTCCATGCTGTTTCGTGACAATATATCCTTTAATAGAAAGTACAACTGATTCGTATTATCTCACTGTATTTCTTTACTAACAGGTTATTTTCGTTCTGAGCTTCCTGTCATGCGCTGTCTCCCACGTGAAAAGCCATCCCAATAGAGCACTAGCCGATTCTGAATACACCTGGTTCCCGAAGGACGCCGAAGATAACATCGATTTCCGACGTTTTCCATATAATCGTGAACTGTCTGAAGACGAGTTTGAGGAATTCGACGATGAAAATTTGAACGACGTTGAATCGTACGATGAGAAACGCAGTAGTTTTGGGCTTCCTTCAGTCACAAACTACAAAAGAGACCCGAACTCTGTAAGCATACCTTGCTTTAAACTTTACTTGTAATACACTTTACTTGAATGACTCTTCCTTCACTGTTTTTCTTCATTTGAAACTCGGATCCGCTGAAAGAAAAGCAATGAAAGGACGTTTAGAATAAAAGAAAGTTTAGAATGATAGGAAATAATGTTGGGTACTGCTTTAAAGTTTTTAACTGATTATTCTGAATTTCAGACATCCTTCGAGTCGCATGCACACTCAGTTGCTGAGGGTAGTAACAGCTAGCAAAAATAAGTCCTATCTCGGAATCAAAAGTTTTCAAATGAAAACATGTGTTCGGTCAATAATTTTGGCTATCCTTTCAATTTAAGGCGATGCAAAGATCGTTCAAAAACGAAAAGGGATATTATCTGATTGAAGGCGCTGGGCATACAGTAAAAGGAACAAAGAATTTATCAGTATGTAACACCAATGGTAAGTTTTCTTTTTATTAAAGGAGGCTAAGCCCTCTATCAATCACAAAATGATTAAACTTCTAACATGATTTGATAACTTGTTTCCGCCACTATCGCTAAAACCCGTAGTAGAATGGCAACAGCTATCACGTTTTCCCGCCAAAACGACGCTGGTTCACGCGCGCGCACTGTTTAGTATAGAGAATATCTCGTTCTCGTAGTTGTGGTCTTAGAATCTAAGGGTCTCTACTAAAAGTGAGAACTGTATTTCCGGATCGGACATTTTGGTTACGAAACAGGCTTTTACGCGAGTTTTCGCTAAAAAACGTATCTCTGCAGTTCTATAAACATAGCCCATTAGAAATTTAGTACTATAGTTAACAGTTTCGATGTCTGACAGTCACCCTTTTAAAAACTAAATAAAGCGAAAGATGTGCATGCTAAGAGTCTGAAATAGGCTCCAGTAAGAGATTGATCTCCAACTCAACCAGCGGGAATGAGGGGCCATTTTCTTTCTTGCGTGGTTTGCATAATTAACACTAATAGAAACTTTCACGTGAACTACAAAACTGTATTTCTCAAGCTTTGTTTAAAGAACTCTCTAAATTTATATAATCTTATTCTAGCCAAATGAATTGAGCACTAATAACAACTGAACTGGTTTGGTCAGCCAGTTCTACAGGTAATATTAAGCGCCCTTTAAATTGGGAGAAAACACGAGAAAAGTCCTGTCCCGCGACAGAATGTTCAGTCAATTTTTAAAATTCTTTTCCGTGAAATTCACTGTGCTTGACAAACGTCCACAAAAATATGTCCGAAATAGACAGATAGATATATCGATTATTTAACGATTTGTGGTTGTTCTTTTTGTTACAGGAGTCTTTTCGGTTGGAAAAATTGGCGGGAAAAATTTCATTAAGAGCCCGACCGGATGGTACTTGGCAATAGACTCCAGTGGGAACGTTTACATGAAGGTGAGATACGTTAATCAAACTGTTTCAAAATTCCATTGTTCGCAGTCCTATGTTAAGCGTTTTCATTCGCGCAGCCATTCACGTGACGTTTCAGCCTTAGAGCAAACCCATATCAATCAATAAAAAAGTCTTCTTCCTCTTTCGCCAATGAATATATCTTTTTTCCATAGTACATAAGTTTCGAGCATTTCCTTACAAAAACTTGGCAAACCATTCACATAAGGAAAAAGTTGGCCCGGCTAGATGGGTTATCCACTTAACCATATCACCCGTACCAACCTTTCTCCATGCATAGAGCATGCGCGAGCACTGTTACCAGCTCTTGGCTCGCGCAAAGGGGCCAACTTTTTCTTATGTAAACGCTCGCTAAAGTTGGCTTGGCTGGGAGGGTGACCCTCCTTCCAAGAACAACTTGTCCTCACATAGACGGGATCTAAATAAGGCCAGTTGATTATCACCGACCCGATCCCCGATATGGCCTGAAACATTTTGATCTCTTTTCAGAAAAACAGAGACAGTGACACGGATATCAAGACCAAGTTGTTACAGTTTCAACGCGTGGGGCTTTACCGGAAAATCACCAGCCCTACCCATCGATATTTTCTTAGTATTTCCCCACAGAGCGGAACCATCAGTGAACAAAATCTAACCAGTACAAAAGCAGCGACATTTCGAGTCAGATATGGTAGTGGCTGTTAGAAATGACATAGGAAACAAACTCGATCCCAGGCCTTTCTTTGCTTTGAAAATTGAGGCGTAGAACGATTCTCACGTGTCCAAACTATTTTTCCTGGTCTAATCACGCAAGAAAAGAGAAATTTCAGTATTTATTCCAGCAAATGACGTCTAGATTAGTTAACTGCAACGGGAAGTTTTTAAGAGATATTTTATAATGCGTCGTGAGAAAGAACTCCATGTTTTGTTGAATATCCCAGTAGCCTTGAACAGCGGCTTCGCAACGCCACCATTTTGAAAGTGGAGGAAGCCTGGGGCGAGTTTTACGATAAAGAAACAAATTAAATGCTCTTCTTGTAAGGACGAAGACCCGTTCAAAAATAATTTTGTAAAAATATATGGTAGAAATATTTTTGCAAAAATAAATGTTACTAGTCGAAACGTAATAACCGTCATGCTGAAATCGGAAAGAGCCGTTCAATGAAAAATAAATCGATTCATTAAATTATTTATTTTATTTTATTCCCAAAAGATAAATACTTCCTAAGTAGTTTTGCAAAACCAGACGTTTCGAGCGTAACTTAATTTAAACAGTTTTAATTTCTGCTTCAGCATAATCAGAGACACTAACTTGCAATCGCCTTGTTCTCACAGTCTGAGAGGGGCACACTACAGCACGTAAAAATATTCACTTTCGTAATTAGTGGAAGACTGAAACTTAAAATAAACAGAACTGCAAGAAAGAAAAAATCGCAGTGAAAGTATGTGAGTCATGTTATCCGTTTGTGACATTCACTTACAAACGAAATACCACACGGATCTAGATTTGCTATTTGGAGGATAGATTCCAGAAGCATGTATGGAATTTGTACCATTTCCAACTAAACATCCCCAAACAGGGTGACTGGTTTGGTGTCATAAATGTATTGAATAGACCAAAACAGGGTGACTGGTTTGGTGTCATAAATGTATTGAATAGACCAAGATCAATAAACTTTATGACTCGACTGGGAACACCAGCTCCACGCCCCCTCCACCACCCAGGCTAAACTAGCAAATAGTCATTTTGTTTGTCTGACTTTGAAACCGGATATTTCGTTTGTATAGTGAAACGTTTTTTTTTTGTGTGCAATGTTGTTTTGTCGTTATGAATCACGCTTGTACGAATCACTCTTAGCGACATTTCATTGCAATGTTTTTTCCCAATACAATTCATTTTAACTTACTCCACATTTCATTTCCAACAATTTAATGATTGACTGTTTTGAAATGATTTTATTAGGTAATTAAAAAGACCATATTGGATTTTATGGTGCATGGCAAAAGTTTAAAAAGGAGGTGTTGAGAAACAAGGCTATTTCTTTCTCAAAATATTAATTTATTAATTTGATATCTAAATTATTGAATTCATAACAATCCGGTGCGATAAAGATGTTATCTATAAATTGAATTTAATTAAATGAAAAGTTACCCCTATTACATAAATGTTCCACGATAGTTAGGAAATTATACGAAAGATTAAACTAAATTGAAGATGATATGACGGCTTTTTATCCTTTAGAATTATCTAAAGTCTCCAGAAACTTGTCTCATTTTTTGCTATAGACAACCGTATCATTCTAACACTTAAAGGGGTTATTCCACGCTATTTGCCGTATTTTTAAAACCAAAACGTGTCGTCGCTGCAAATTTCCCTTTCACTTAAATCATTTTTGACCTGTTAAAGAGAGTGTTTCTATTGAAAAGAAAGAAGATCGCAACCCAGAGTCGAACCGGGACCTAGAACCCAGACCTTTCGTATCCTGATCGCTCTCCCTTACCACTACACTACCACACCTACCCGCCGATATTCCCAAAAATTTAAGAACATAAACTAGCAAACTGTCTTTCTTAACTGATACATCAATAACAGGTGTCGCTGGCCCTTTCCACTGTTTCAGAACATAAATTCTACTTGGGCGTCCGCATCGTTTTTTCTTAGACTATTCAAAAACGTATTATTTGCCTCATCAACCGTTAAAAATGGCAACGACCGTTTACAAAACGGAAATAGGCGTCTTCACGTCAATCCCAAAAATACTGGCGCAGTAGTGTTGCACAATAACGGGTTTCGCCAGGGTTTGCGAGATATGCATTTCTAGTCAGGCAAAATGTTTCCTGTCTAATAAGGATTTTAGCATCTCTAAAACACATGCCAATTAAAACTTCCTCAGAAACTTTCTGCATTCATTTCCTACTTACGCATTGAATTTGGATATCACTGATGTGTCGGGTTCATTTTTTCAAGTACTAAAAATAAGTCTGAGCAATTTGAACTAACGGTATCAAAACTTAATCATCTCTTAGAATGATGATGTGAACTGCAGAAATACAGATTTAAATGAAAATATGATCGTCGCAGTGCAGTAATTGAAATTTAAGCAATTGCAAATTAACCCGAAACAAAGAAATTTGGGGACTTCAACGGGACTCGAATCCATGGTCTCTGCATTAGCGCAGCGGTGCTCTAACCAACTGAGCTACGAAGACCCATACATTGGAAGCAGGCCAATTTGTCGAGTTCATCTTAACGCGTGAAAGGAATGAAACATACAATGATGATATGAACTGCGGAAATACAAATTAAATGAAGCAATGATCGACGCAGTGGTAATTGCACTGCGACAATCATATCTTCATTCAAATTTAGTCATCTCTATTACCTTTGCGCCTGCGCAGAAGAGCATGACTTAGTAACCTTTGTCCGCAAGCCACACGCGCACGTTGTCGGCATCACGTGATAGCCACCTGACATTCAGGAGTATGTTTTCCAGTGATTGTTGAATGGTTCGCTCAGCATTTGGAGCTGGATGTTTACAAAAGAAATCCTGTGGATTAACAACAAAGTAATAGTATTAAGAGAACACTTTAAGGTAAGGTAAAAAGTAAAGGCGCGCTTTTAAAAGGCCAACGAGGTCGTTACGGTTGGAATTTAACCCAAGTTTCAATAGCACAGAAGCACAGAGGAGTATTTCCATTCTCCCTTGGCTGGGTTACGGGCCAATTGCAGGGTTATTCCCAGGAATGGAGAATTTTAGGTTCTGAGGCGAAGACGACTACGAGAACGAGATTTTCTTAAGACTAAATAGTGTGCGCGCGTGAACCAGTGTCATTTTGGCGGGAAAACGCGATCGCCGTCGCCATTCTACTACAGTTTTAGGCGAAAATGTCGTAGTGACGATATAAAGATATCAAATGCTAGAAGTTTTATCATTTTGCGATCGGGAGAGGGCTTAACCACCTTCAATACCTTTCTGGTAAAAAAAAGGAAAATGAAGCCTTCTGGGGTGTCTGCTTTTTTGAGAATACACAATAAAACTTTAAGTCAAATCTCGTCATTGTAGTCGTCCTCGTCCTCGAATATAAGAAGACCACCGAGCCTCCTTGATAACATTTGAAGCCACATGAAGTTGTCTCTTTCGCAGACGTTCCTTCCGCTCGTTATTAAGTGTATAGAAGGAAACAACAAAAACAACAACAACGCGTCCATTAGATCCATTTGAATGGGTCATTTGCACGATGACATCTTTTTACTATTAAGACCAGAATTTCTTTCATACTTAAATTTGATCATCCAAAGGAGCTTTAAATAACAAAAGCCCTATTTGACACAAAAAAGTAAAACCCTGAAGGATTTTAGTGGAGTAAGATGGTGCCATTGTGCAAAGGGTTTGTTGTTGGTTTTCTCCTTTGCTCCGAGAGCTTTTTCTCTGGGTACCCTGGTTTTTCCTCCTCTCCTCAAAAACCAATATTTTCAAATTCCAATTCGAATAGGAATCAGGTAGACCAACAACCACTTTGTGGATGTGCTCCCTCTACATCGTTATTTTACAATCGTTTTTTTAAAATTTATATTTATTCAAATGGTCTTTTAGCGATACTTGCTCTCATAGTATCGAAGGTGTAAATTACCTCAATTTCTTTCATACTGTCTTCAGTAGCAAATAATTGTGTGGCAGCCTTGAAAAAGAGAATAGTTGTCAATATTCTCTTCCAGGAAAGAATGTGAAAAATATGTACAAAATAGGTGACAAATTAGCATTGTAACATCGCCATACAATTTGCAGCGCAACATAGCGTTACAACATTATTGTGAAAGACATTGTTTCGAATGGTTACAACATTGTTCCAATCCAATATTGTAAAGCTGACGTTGCGCTAAAAATCGTCGTTGCGAATCTTCCCGTGTAATGCCTATAGGCCAAGCGTCAAACATTTTATGAGACGAACCAAACTTAGCGAGTTCAGTTCATGAAAATTTCGACGTCTGGCTCAGTTACGTCCGTCTGGATGAGTTTGGATCGTTCAACACGTTCTGTCCGTCTGCTTCAGACGGATAAAACATCTAAAGATCGTATCCGGGACAATCGATCTTCACATGCGACGGACTAAACTAATAAATTAAAAATTTGTATGATAATGTATATGTTCTGGTTCAGTTTTATCCTTGGTTCAAATTTTATTGAGTTTCCTTTGTTTCAAACTCATTATCATATATTACTAAACCAAAAGCAAAGGAAAACAAAATTTAAACTAAGCACAAAATTGAACCACAAAATATATTTAGCCTCGTTTTGGAGAAAATTTATTAGTGATCTGATTCAGTTGATTGGTTCGACGCGTCCTAAGTTAGACGTCTGACCTAACGGACAATCTTAACTTAATTTAGGTCGATCCAAATTAGGGTTTGGTTCGTCTCTAAAAAAATCCGACGCTTGGCCCAGGCCTAACATCACTTTTTACGGTATGCTGACACAAGGACATGTATTTCTGTTAGCTCTTAAGCTGAAACCATCCATGGTGATCCTAAATATTGCAGGCAGGGTTTATAATGGGAACGGGCAGGAGGGCTCCTGAGCATTTGCTCTTGGTAACAAAATTCCAGAAGCATTTGAGTTCCCTGCTTCTGATTGGCCAGAATGTATTTGCTAGCCAAAGAGAAGCAGGGAATTCAAACGATTCTAGTCTGATTCTGGACCTTGTTCGGTAAGGCTCAGGGCTCCTCTGCTCTATCTTACGGGAAACTTTGCAAATTTTCGCCAGTACTGTAAATAAAGAGTCACGTTTAAGGCAAACGGTAAATAGCAAACAGCAAACGACAAATGCCCAACGTGAATTTGTACCAAGCTGTGGCAGATCCAGACCTTCGGATAAGGAAGAGGGACGGGGGAAGGGGGCGGGGAGGGGAAGGGGGCGGTCATTTAGACCCTGAGATAGTAAATACTCTAGGACTTGATTAATTAATAACTTGTTAGCCGTATATTGTTAGGAATTTTTGTTGTTTGTAATTTTAGTTTTTTAGAAATAGTTGATACACTATTTATTGTATAAGACTTCAAATAAAAAAAAATGTATGTAGGTATGTATGTAACAAAGGGAGTGGGGGCGGTCTCCAAAAACATTTTCTAGGCCCTCTGGGGGCCGTTTCTCGAAAGTCTCGATAATTAACGGGCCCGGTAAGCTGTCTCCGTTTACATTAAAGATTGAGGTTTTAATAGTTTTGCATCGAACATGATAAAACTACCAGTTAATAAAACAAAATGGAGTAGTTTGCTAACCAGGACCGGCGCTCTCATTCTTTATATTTCGATTTGAATATTTGATTTCGGGCCCGAAAAGTTACCGGGACTTTCGAGAAACGGGCCCCTGGGCCGAAAATAAGGGGTGGGGGAGCCTTCCCCTGGATCCGCCACTGCCAAATGCCATTTACTTGAGAAAACCAGAAATTCCGGTTGGAAAATCAAAAGGTTCACGCCATTCCGTTCGGGAAGGTGCAGAAAATATGGGATGTGATTTGAGTTGTGTGATAGAATATTTTAAGTCTCTTCAGTCGGTTCAGTGGATTTGAGTAAACTTAGTATCCCAGCACGTCAAATTTTATAGTTTTGTGTTTAATGACAAGATTTCTACTCGGGTGTTTTGTGTAAATGGTAAGAGTCTGAAGTTTCTCCTTTACTTGCGTTTACTGTTCAATACGTCTGCACAAATAGTAGAGACCTTTAGATTCTAAGACGAGAACGAGGTTTTCTCAATACTATGTAGCGCTTACGCGTGAACCAGCGTCATTTTGGCGGGAAATGTGGTAGCCGTCGCCACTCTAAGTAGGGACCTTAAGATAGGCTTTTGTACATTATGCTAGCATTTTTTCGAGCATTTTAGTGAGGCAAAAGCATTGAGCATTATTCGAGCATTTTAGTGGCATTTTCCCCGGAAAATTAATTTTTCGGAGAAAATAACATAGAAATTAACTTTTTTCAGGAGCCCATGCCCCATGAGCTCCTGCTTTTTTAAACAAAATGAAGACTAAAACTCAAAATTCACAAAAAACCTAATACAGCTTTTTTTTTTAGCTGTATTTATGAACTTGTACACGTTGTCGTTGTTACTTGCAACACTTGCACGTTTTTGTAAGTGTAAACTCTGAAATTATTTAAAAAAAACCGTTTATATAATGAGCATTAATCGAGCATTTTAGTGACTTTTTCGGGGAGACCGAGCATTTTAGTAGGAAAAATGGAGCATTAAGGTGGAGCATTTTAGTAGGGAAGCAAAAGCATAATGTACAAAAGCCTACCTTAAGATCCGACGACGGCCAAGGCGACGGGAACGTCAAAAAAGCAATAGGTTAAGATTAGCAAAACAACAACTTTCCACATGTATCACGCTTTTTTGTACATTTCTTTGCCGTCACTGCACGACTACGACGTGAAAATGCCTCATTTCACGTTTTATGGAGAACGCAAACAAGCTACTACGAAATTCTCCTTCTCATTCTGAAATTGGATATGTTTTTTGGAATTCAACTCCAGGAGAGTTCGCCTACATCTGACAAAGTAAGTGAGTTGAAACTGTCGCCATGAAGACTGGATGAACGCGAATTCACTTTTTAAGCCGATATTTTCGCTGCGGTCGCCGTCCTCGGATCTTAAGTTTCCTAGTGTCGAAGTGGCGGAAACAAGTTATCAAATGTTAGTAGTTTTATCATTTTGTAATAGGAAGAGGGTATAACCTCCTTCACTAAAGGTAACAGGGCTAACTTTTCTAGTGAAAAATGGTAAAATGAAGCTTTCCGTGAAGTCATATTTTGAGAATACGCAAAAAAACTTTAAGTAAAATCTCGTAGTCGTGGTCTTCCCCGTCCTTGAATCTAAAGGTCTCTATAACTAGTTTCACGCCAATTTTATCAATAAGAATACTTGAGCACAGTATTTATCTACTTATATGAGTTTTTTTGAAAAATTCGACGCTTAAATCATACGCTTGTTTGAACGTTCAATGACATAAAACAAGCACAATGCAGCGCGGTACCTCAATGAGACTGGAAAACATAACTCCAGAAGAGTAGCGGTTGTAAAACACATCCCAGTGTTCCTGAAGAAACTGCCACGCTAGCTTACGACCAATCAAACTAAAAAGCAAAACAAGAGGGCATTGAAAAATACAATGGTGTCCCGGATTGTGGGTTTCTTGTGCAAGTGATCGAGGTGCTATGAGAAAGCTTGAAATAACCGACCACATGTTTTAACTCTGAAATTCGGGGCTTGAACACTTCAGTACCGAGAATGCCTTAACCTGCTGAAATTATACTCAAATTTTACGCTAAATTTCAGTCAATTCGAACCCCAGATAGAATTTATAATTATGAATTTATACAACGACAACCGGATCATGTGATACGTTTGAAGTAGGTTCTACAATCATGGGCAAAAGTCTTGGGACACTTTTGCATTTCTGGGGCGTTTTCC
This sequence comes from Porites rus, assembly GCA_964035705.1. Taxonomy (NCBI): domain Eukaryota; kingdom Metazoa; phylum Cnidaria; class Anthozoa; order Scleractinia; family Poritidae; genus Porites; species Porites rus. The sequence goes on along the minus strand of OZ038005.1, from coordinate 13,521,512 downwards.
AATTCACACAGACCAAACCCCTTCCCCTCACCCCACAAACAGTGTTGGACCCATGTATTCAGATTTTTTTTCGATTTTCAGCTTTTCATAGGTTGGGGGGAGGGAGAACTGCAATAAAATTTCGAAAAGGATGCACTTTATTATGAGGGAACCCAGAAATGACAGAAAAATGTGAATACTGCACTACTGTCTCAAGGACTTCTGTCCATGATTGTAGTTTGGCAGTCCGAGAATGAAAACAACCGGGACTAAGTAGATGAAACCTACTGAGCAATACTTTATTTAGTGTGATGCTGTTGACTATGCTGTACAAGGTGGTTCTAACTGTTAGGTCTGTGGGTGAAATCCTAAAGCCTGACCATTAAAATGAAACCTACTTAACTCTGCTTTTTTGTGGTACTGTGACGAATTCATGAAACCTACTTAGCTCTGCTTTCCTGTGATCACTGTTTATTATGCTGTACAAAGTGGTTCTGACTTTTGAACATATGAATGAAATGGTGCCGAGAGACCACGCTCGGACCACGTGACCAGAAACGCACACTAGGCCTCTTGGAAAAATTAGGCCTAAGAACTAGGAAAGTATTTACCTGTGAGTGACGCCAGCGATGACGTAGATAGTATCCTGGGATCTCACTTCACTCTGAAAAGAAAACACACAGAAATTCGAAAATTGCAGAAAATCATGAATGAAATATGAACTAAAGAGGCTGCTTTTAGAAATCATCTACTGACTTTTCAGCTAGTGGAGAAAAATACTGTAATGGAAACGAAGCTCTTCAGTGGTATTATTACATCGCACTTTTTGTTGTGTAACTACCTTACAAGATCATATTTGAAGTTTGTTGTAAATTTGGATCATGGACAAGGGTTGAGAATTTCATACAGAGTTTTCAAATGAGAATTGACCTTGAAAATGAAAAAAAATGAAACAAACAGGAAAAGAAAAAGCAAAAAGAAGAAGAATGGTCAAATGCTATAGACTTACTGACAAGGAGAAATCTAAGACTTTCTTGATCAGTTCAGGTTGCGTTACAGTTCCCATGGTTCTCATTAGTCGCACTTTCTCTTCATGTAAATCAGCTTTTTTGAACAGTTTCATCATGGCCTCCAGTGTGCTGGCATCACCATTTTTAAGAACTGTACTGTAAACTGCTGATCTTAGGTCTGCAGGAATCGTAGCTTCACCATTACAATGGGCCTCAAATCTCTTGCGAGCCTCAGTTATAGTAGCAGAATGGCCACTGCGTCCCAGGACGCCGAGAACTATTCCTCGTAAGAGAGCATCTAGGTGGCCTAAAAGAACGTTCATGAGAAAATTTTGTCCAAAGGTTGTAAGAACGTTTCCGGAAAATTGCCGAATTAGCTGTTTCGACGTTTCAGAGACATCATGACGAGATTATCATGGAATTGAACTCGTATTTATCTCTTTTCATTCAGTGATAATGATGTCATGAGGTCTCCGAAATGTCAGAATATTATCTCGTTAGTTTTTACATGATCATAACCATAATTATAATCATAATCATAATCATCATCACAACTTTTTGACAGGGATTAGTTAGCGAAAATCCGTCAGCACGGTTGGAAAGAACGCCTCAAATCAGTAAAGTTGCCAAGTTTGAAAGCGAGTTTTTGAAAACTAACGAAGATATAACCCAGAAAATTTGCTTTATTTTACAAACGTTTGTATGGTAAGGGGCACGAACTTGCCCCGCCCCCCAACATACAAACGTTTTTTTAAACTTGACGTTCCTAATTTTGAGGTGCTCTTTCCGGATCATTATAGCTTTCTGGTAAAACGTCCACCTACCTCTTCCCTAAGCCAACATTTTTCTCTAAGTGAGCGTTAACTTAGGGAGGGGTAGGTCGGCAGTTTCCCAGAAACTTATAATGATCCCTCTTTCCAGTAGTGTGTAAGCAATAGAAAACGTTTTCCGTGTTTGCATAGCCTGATATAAGCACGAGAGGGGTTGGGAGAATTCTCGACAGTTATGCAAACCCGAGACGAAGTCGAGGGTTTGCATAACTGTCGAGAATTCTCCCAACGCTTCGAGTGTTTATATCAGGCTATGCAAACACAGGTGAAAAGTTTTCTATTGCTTTTATAAAATGACTTTCCCGAGAAAAAACGTAACACTCTTTGTATGACACTGATTAAAAGAGAAATTCTTACCAGTCGCAAAGTCTTGTCCACGAAGTCTTGCACGCGTAATCAGTTCTTGTTTTGCAAAAAGATGCTTTCCAAAACACGGATTTTTCTCGCTTAAAATGTCAGCTTAAGCGAAGAAAAATTGACGCACCTTCTTTGTAACGATTTTCCAAGTTTCAGCCGACGAAAGAATGGGTAAATAAAGTAAATTTGTCGAGTTTTGAACTCGAAGACTTTTTCAAATTCGTGCTTGCGGGATTAGCGCGCGAAAAGCAAAACATCTTGACGCTACAACCATGTTTCATACTCTCATGCAAACACTCCTCTCGGCCAATCAGAGCACGCGTACTATCTCAGTTATTTTATAAAAATGGATGTTTCCTTCTTGGTCTTTATCGAAACTTGAAAAAACCGTGGAAGGGTGTAATAACGAAATTTTGCATACTAATGAAAGCGTTAGCCTTTGAAAATTTTTGTATTTCAGATATCACTAAGAACTGGCAAACTGCTCCTACCTTCGCCTTCTTTTGGTTCCCATCCGAGTTTATCTACGATTTTTTCGTAAAGCTTCACACGGAAGGCCTGAAAACTAGAGTAGAATCCAGTGTTCTGCATTACAATGTCTAGCTTGTTAAAGTTTGCTGTCAGATCATTCCATACTGTGTAATTTGTCTCGTTTGTAAATTGTTCAGCAACTTTAAGGAATTCTGTAGTGGGAGCAAACCCAGCTTCTGCCTGAATTATAAAGAAGAAAGAAAACAAGATTGAAACTGTAATGCAAGCTGTTGTCTTACGTTTTGTGTTTGACTACTCGTTAAGTAAAATTTGTCTCAACATCGGCTAAAATTTCTTTTGCACTCAGTGTCGCGGTATTTAAATCAGTCTTTGAACATAATGGAGCTTGCAAATGCAGTTTGTGTACTATTTCGTCTGATAAGAAACATGCTTATCCTTTCTTGCTACATTTCAAGCCTTTTTAGTGTAACTCTGTCTTCACTTACTGCAGTTAAAATACATTTATGTCTATTATGTTTCTCAGTGTTGCGGAAACAATAGCCACTGTTTTGTGGAAGGTATAGTTTAGCCTGCGAGCAAGCTCTCCGGGACGCTCTGTCGGCAGGGCGGGAAAAGGAAGGAAAGCTTGCAATTAAGTCTCTGGAATTTGATTATCTGCATCGAAAAAGTCGATGCGAAATGCTGATTGGCCGAGATGACATAAGTAATGACGTCGTTACCCTGGGCATATTCGCGCTCGTTTCCGCTTCGCGCTGATTGGTGGAAATCTGACAGGTCAGTCTACGGGGAGCCACAGGGGAATTAGAGGTGGAAATCAAATTCCAGAGACGTAGTTGTAAGCTCTCTTTTCTTTTCCCGCCTCGCCGCCAGAGCGCCCCAGAGAGCTTGCTCGCAAGCTAGGTATTGTTCAGGGTCTCTTCAACTTTTACATTACGTCATTTGGTGATTGCAATCATCCGCAACACCAAGAAACACCCTCGCGCAGACTCAAAAGCTTTCCGCTATTGTGTGAACATAGCCTTAAATCTGCTCATGCCTGCTGAAGGAAAAAAATCAAACCAAGCTTTTTTTTTGTTTACCAGGGCAAAGAGATCACTCTGAAGTCCTAATCTGTCCCTTGGAGGGAGAGTGTTGTCTCTGATAGCCGGGAGAAGAAGTTCCAACATGGCGGATGAGTACTGTACACGATAAAAACCAACTTGACCTGGGTTAAGCTGCGACACAATCACCAACAAATATAAGAAATTAACTAGGAGTAATCGGAGCTTAGGAGAGTGCGTTCGATATGTTTGTTAGGCGTACAGGTAGCAGTTGAGGGGGAAGGGTGGTTGTGATATAGATAAATATGATTATGGCATATTTTGAACGTAAGGGTCAGCGAAACCTCTATTTAAACTGTGTATCATTATAAGAAGGTTTTGAAAAGATGTCGTATGGTTCGGTGTCACGTGCTTGTAATCGGAGGAGATATTGGCCAGAGTGCGTCAGGCGTGTAAATAGAACATTTTGTTTTACTGGCGCGATTACAGGACGCAATTGCTCAAAGGCCGATTAGTGCTTAACCCGGGATTCTTTATCTTTTTTCAAAAACATTTCTTCGGATAATTTTCTCTGTTATTTTTAAGAGCATCCAATCATCAACTTGTTAACAAAATGAATTAAATTGAATTTACTGTTTTAAAAGCTTTCACATCTGAATTCAAACTTCGCACTAACCCTGTGAAAGCCTTCAATGGAATGTCTGTGCGGCTCACGTCAATAACTTTTCCAGTAATTTGGTCGAGTGTGTTGATTTCAGTGACTCGAGAGTGGCGCTACTGTGGGCTGATTTATAAGTTTTTCCTAATAAATAATATAGAGTTAAAGTGTTCGTTTGTCCGGTGCCGAAAATATCACAAGTCATGATCAAATGGCGCCGCCAAGCTTCACATCTCGGTAGATTTACTTTGTGGCACAACGGCCGCCAAACTAAACCCGGTTTGATGCATGCACCAGGAGCAGACATTTTCCAAAGACAGTGACGAACCACGCTGAAAAATACTGAGGCTTAGAATCCAAAGTAAAATTTAACGGGAAACGTCTGAAAGATGAACGCTTTGGACGATTCAGCAAACAGGTCGACGTACGCTAAAATACGAAGATTCAAAAAACTTTTTAAAAGATGAACGCTTGACGAAGACAGATTATCAGACCTCAGCAAACCTTTAAAGATGAACGCCGAGGACACAAGAATCACCACGTGAGTTAGCGCGTCAAAGTGAGGCAAAACGTAAGCAAGCGCCTCAAAGCGAGGCAAATGTGTGTCGACGACGAAAATGCAATCTCAAAAAAACCTCCCTTATTAATTACGCAGAACACCCAACACAAATTAGGGGTTGCGTTCTCGTACCTCGAACGCAACAAGGTTACGAAATGACGATCAAATGTCCTATGATTGGTCAGAATCAATTCATTATCTGCCATAGACCAAGCTGCCTGACTATAGGCCACCTCAACGATGACGTTGTATTCCTACTAAGACCAGAATCCTGCAGGGTTTTGCTTTTCTGTGCAAATCAGAGCTTTTGCTATCTAAACATCACTGGGATTACCAAATTAAAATGTGAAAGAAAAGCGAAAAGGATTCTGGTTGTCGTAGTAAAATGACGCCATCGTGCGAATGGCTTATCAGAGATGCCGCCTATGTTACATTGTGATAATCTGAGCGAGTGCCAGAAATAATAATCTAAGACCCTGTTTACATGGAGTGGGGGACCCCGGTCTAGTGGGGTAAGTTTCTTTTGTTTTGTGTCCCCCAGAGCGTGAAAACAAAAGAAACCAACCCCACTAGACCGGGGTCCCCCACTCCATGTAAACAGGTCCTAAGCTATACACTATCACAATTTTCGCATCGCAATGAGAACTTCGGCGATACGATGTGAGAAGGGTCGCAGCTGAAACAATAGATCGTGGGATGGCGGGTGGGAAAATTGCACTGTTTGCAGCTTCAGCAGCACACTTGGTATAACCTATCTCGTTGCACTTAAGTACTGATAATTACATACTCCGCTTATTGTTCAATAAGTATGCGTGTAGTGTGGAAAACTGTTAGTATGTCTAAGAAAAGTTGATAACTTAACAACTTACTCGGCACGATTTTCAATTCTTCTCTGTTACAAAACGGCAGCTTTACACAACATTACACACACAAAAAAGGGGCTCATCATTAGGTCACAAACGTCAGGTTATTTTACCTTAATCCACTGGCCTTGGCTAACTCCGCTGATCGTTAAGATGCAAGAATCTTCCACTAACAACGTTTCAACTGCGGGCTCAGAGGGATTGTCGCAGGTGGACACAGCAATTGGCACCTTCCACCGAGCTTTAGCTTCCGAAAAATTGTACATAGCGGGGAATCGGTTAGTAATGAGTTACCAACATAAATGTATAACGTTTAATTTTGTAGTAAATTTCGATTAGTGTTGGTGTAAAACTCAAGAATATAAGGCTTCGTACATATTTATTCGTTTCTATTTTATCACGAATATTTTGTCTCCAATAAAGAAAAAAAAAATTACGTCCACATTTTACCTTTTTCCTGTCTGCCCACATGTATCGGCCTTTCTGTTTAAACAGTTTTTTCACTGGATTAACCTTGAACCACTCAAAAGACTTCCAAGATCTTGCATGTTTAACTCTGTTTGTTGCTTCGATTTTCGAGATAATTATGGCGTTTCAAGTTGCCCTAATGTTACGGAAAGTCGTCTTCTGACATAATAATCTTGTGCATTTACCCTTTATAAAAGAATAATTGAGGCGAAACTTGCTAGTTATTCCCAAATATATGGCCAAAATAAACTGTTATCTCGTGTGAGATCAGAAACTGTTACAGTCCTCGTTTTGTCAGCGTTTAACAACTTTGCACTCTGCAGAACGTTTATGAAAAGATGTGCTTTTGATGACAACTTTACGGGTGGGACTGGAGGCTAGTCCGGAGAAATATCGATTAGCTTATGTTTTCAAACAAAACAGATACACGTGGAAATTAGGGTTCTAAGATACGTCATGCAGAGGATTACTACGCACCTAGCCCCAGCAAGAACCAGGTTTAGCAGTTATTCATGCGTGAGACGTCACGACAAGTGTTTGAGTAAATTTTTAAAAACAGCTTAGTAAGGAGACGCCATATTGGTGTCCTACTTAAAGGCAATTTTAGTTTGTGGCTATGAAGCATACCTTCTCTTGCTCCATCAGCGGAAAACTTCCTCTGTGATATAGTAACTTCAGTCGCATTCTCTTTCTGCAAAATACGTATTACTTGAAATACATGCTATTCACTGTAGGGTTTAATTAAGGCACGGCTTGTCTAGTATACAAAATCAAGCACGAATGCGCTCTGAAATCGAATAAAAAGGGAAAAATTTAGTGCGCACCTTAACGAGACTTTCCCTAGAAACCCCTAAAGAGCCTGCGTAGCCTGCGGGATCGTTGTTTAGCACGAGCAAAGTTTTGGCAGCGGTGCTGCGAAGCCGTGCGGAGAATGGGGTGAGACGCTTTGTGCCTTTGGTGCTCGTTTCTCGCGGTTTAGAATGGCTCGCACACGTAAAACATTCCATAATTCCTATCTCCAAAATTTAACTGTTTTCGTCTGCACCGGGCATCATAAAATGTTTAACTTATTAATCTCTGGTAATGTAAACACGATGCAAAGTAAACTTGAAGTAACTTCTCTACTTGTTCTGCTGAGACGGATAGCACAGGGAACCCCATCTGTTCGGTCCATGTTTCCATAACAGCACCCACAGGCTTACAACTAGCATGTTCTAAGCTGGTCCAGAGATCACCTTGAAAAGAAGAAACAATAGGAACGCTAAGCTGTCGTCCTGCATTGGTACCCGTGTACATAACACGGGGCGACCGTACACAACCGCTAATTAACGAGGGATTCTGGTCGATAGCCTTGGATTTCGTTTATTTCCGCCCCTTTTCTTCAAAATCTAGCCAAGATTTTATGTAATCAAAAAATGCAGTTGTGTAGGAGCTGCTTTATGGTCTCTCCTGATTGGTCGCAAAAAAGAATGACATGTCATTCTTTCAATTGTTTTAGTATTGTTTGGGGTCGGGGTTAGGCACCATTGGTGACTTCTCTTCGAAGCAGCTGCTACATGACCCAAAAAATGGCTCAATAGGGTCGAGGTCATTGGTTTAATAAATGTTTGATAATTTTGTGGATGATTTTTTAATTTTTTTTTTCCATAAATTAAAATAAGGGGAGCGGTGTTTAAAATTATAGCAACTTGGAATTTTTTTTTGGACTTGGGGGTCGCTGAAAATGACGGGAATAATTAGCAAAGAAATACAAGATTTTCAACTACCACAGCAGGGTGCCCCTGAGAGTATTAACGGACTAACTGGTTCATGAGTATACCTTTTTTCTACCCTCATTTCTTTAATTCTCTGCATTTGCGCCCTAAAAAGCTAATAGGGACTTAAAGATCCAACACCGCGAAGGCAAGGAGAACGTCGCTTAAAAAGTGAATTTGCGTTCTTTCAATCTTTAGGCTACGTGCAAATTAAACGGACGCGATTGCTGGCCAACAACTCCCAAAATTGTTGCGTCCGTTTGCGCGCCCTGTTGCATGTTGTTGCACGTTGTTGCGTAAAGTTTTGAAACCGGTCAAACTTTTAGGTACGAGCAAACAGACGTATTAAATCCCACCATTGTTAAGCCAACAATGTTTGGAGTAGTTGGGTCCGTTTGCACGTAGCTTTAAAGCGATTATTCCTACCCGCTTACTTTGTGAAATGTAGGCGAACCAAGGGCGCATATCGAAGTTCAGAAAGAGAAAATTTCATCCTTGCTTGTTTTCTTTCTCCATCAAACGCGAAATTAGGCATTTTCACGTCGTAGTCGTGCAAAAACGGCAAAGAAATGTACAAAAAAGTGTGATGCACGTACAAAGCTGTTGTTTTGCTTATTAAAGCTATGGTTTTTTTGAAGTTCTTGTTGTCGTTGTAGTCGCGTTTTGGATCTTAAAATCTCTAGTTTCTGTTGTAGTTGGGCCTTAAACACGTCACGCAAATTACGTTACCCGTTGACGCAGCACTGTATTCAAATCTTTTTAGGTAATGATTGAGTCCTTTCCTGAAAGCCTTAAAAAGAGAATATCTACATAAGTAACTCCAAAATACCTTGAACCTACAATCAGGGACAAAGTAGTTAACACACTTGTCTAAAACGGGTGCTTTTATCAGCTATTTCATCCATTTATTTCATTCTATTTAAATGACGTAAATCCCCCCACCCCCAAATCAATGTTGCTTGTGGTAAAAAAGACTTGAGGGTCCAAAATACAACATTGATTTTGGGGGAGTGGGTGAGGGTACACAGGGGGGGGGGGGGATAGGTATGTCCACTGTTCAAAAAGGGGCCATTGTCCCTCATTGTAGCTTGCACCTTATTGAATAAGCAAAGTGCCTTTCGTGTTATCCCTGGTACAACGCTTTTGACCTCCTAGGCCATGTCTTCACTACGCCGGATAGTTTTTCGTGCCGACTTTCCGTTCAGGCGGGAGTAAAAAGTCTTAAGTTATAAACGCCTGCTTTAGATTGTTTTCACATAACGTCACATCTGCTATGTTGGTGCTCCTAAACAATGAAACGGCGGCCATGTTGGTGTCCCAAATATATCCTGTAAGAGTTGAACCTTGCTCTCAACAATACAAAAACTTTTTGGTACAATAAATGAGGAAAGCAGCTGGCCACGTGAGTAAAAGTCTCTATTTTCGCTTTAGTTCATCAAAAGATAACACGGTCATCTGCAAGGGCTCATAAATCAAAAGATCTACGTAGAATGTGGGCTTGCTATACTCTAGTCCTTAGGTGTTCTCTCTCCGCGTTAATTCTGGGAAAGAGTTGGTGAGTCTCTCTCGGTGACGTCACCGCTCACGGTAGAGTCCAGGATCGACGGAACTAAAAACGCCTAGGGACTAGGCTGGGTTTGCTTGTAAGGAAACAAGCTATAGAGCGTTATCACTCACGTGGCCAGCATCTATGCAAATTAAATTGAAACAAAAGCAAGCGTTTAGATTTTAGAAAAAAGTTCAACTCCTACAGAAATGGGTTCGAACACCATCATGGCCGCCGTGACGTCATGAGAAAACGCTCTATGAAACAACACAAACAAAGCAGCTCACTTCATCTCCAACATACTGATGTAACATCCTGATAACTGAGGATCCTTTGCAGTAAGAAATGGCATCAAATATCTCGTCAATTTCTCCGGGATGACCAACTGGAACCTATAAAAAAAATGTTTCTTGTTACTTTGATGCCACATTTAATCGTTCAATAATTTCGACGGGCCTCGACACCACCCATCAATTACTATCGAAATCAGTCAATAATTATTCTGCTCGTCACTGACAAGTCACGCTATTTTATATTTTATGAAACCTGGTCCAACAATTGATTATTAGTCGTACAGTGAGTACCAAATTATCCATATTCGCAGTTAGCAGTCTCGTTAACATGCAGAGGAATAAAACAAAGGGTTACATCAAAGGTCAATGCGTTAAATTCATGAAAAACATGTGGTGGTGGTCGAGAGGTTGGAGCTTGGACATGGCATGGATTGTGCCGACAGCGTATAACCATCACCATCACCACCACGGGCGAAAAAATCAAAGAGAATTTTAGCAACGCAGACGGGGACGGTAATATAATGAACTCGCGCTGTTTTGGAAACCGTCGCCGCAAGTCCTACTCATTCAGTCAATTTGCCACTTTAGAAAAGAGGAGGAAAGTAGCACTAGTTAACTTTCGCAAACACTTCTGGAACTTTTACTGGGGACAGGGGAAAAATTGGCCAATAGCTGACCGGCGCGTCCCCGCGGTAACTATTACAGAAACAATTGCCGAGCGCATTTGGGTTCCAGGTCCCTTCTCGTTTCCAAAGTGGCGACTTGTAGGTCAGGTTGCAACGTGGGTCAAAGGCGACGTAACCATGTTTTGAAAGATAAAAAACAAACTTTATCTTCGTGTTATAACGTCTACAACAAAAGCAAAATTACAGCATCTCACGTCGAATTCGTACCAAAGACAGTAAGGATATATACCAAAAGTGTGATGCACGTGCAACGTTAAATTTAGTATTGGGATTTTACCCCAGAAAGCGATTATTTACCTCTATGGGATGACTTGAGTATGGCACATATTGTTTCATTAAAGAAAAGAAAAAATTCATATTATTAGTACAACCTGCAGCCTGTGATACACAAAGTGAGCAATGATTTAAAAACATTATCACATTTTTTTGCTTATCCTTAAATTCCAGGTTGTATCGCATAATTTGGATATTTCTTTAGTATTTAGGCTCTTCTGGCCCCGGTTGCTCAAAAGCTGGATGTCTAGCTACTCACCGGATAAAACAAAATCCAGCGGATAGTGCTATCCAGCTTTTGAACAGCTGGGGCTTGGTGACATCGAGTTGAAAGCGGTATTTACCTTATAACAAACACTTTTACAACGAAGTAAGCATCGGTAAAAGAAGCAGGGGTTCGAACTCCCCACTTACCCATCCCCTAACCCAACATTTTGCCCAAAGTGAGAGGTTAGTGTTAACGTTGGCTTAGGGGAGGGGTAGGTGGGTAGCTCCCCAGCATATTGAAACCTGCCCACCCACCCCTCCCCTAGTCCAACATTTCCCCCTAAGTGAGAAGTTGCTGTTAACGTTGGATTAGGGGAGGGGTAGGTGACCGACAACCCTGTACTCATCAGGAAATAACACCTGTTACGTAGAGCGTCAAGTTTCAGGGAGTGCGCAAAATCTTCACTAACAAACTGCGTCCACACATCAAACTCCGGAAAACAATGATCAACAATTAGGTACTCCATGAATGACGCAAACCCTTCCTTCAGCCATAAATGTGTCCACCATTCCTGGATAACAGGGTCAAAATAGTTTACATTAGCGTTGATAAAACTGGTAAGATCGTAGAGTCATGGGTACGAATCTCGTTCAAGCCCCATTTTTCTTTGCTTTTCTTTCGGTTCACTCTTTTTCTTTTTTCATGATTCCGACCAATGTTAAAAGTGTTAGGAACGTCTTGTTCGTGATTTTTTGCTAGTAGATGGACTTAATAAGTGTGGACTAATCACGATCAGTTATTCGTACTGTACTAGGCTAAGCCCCGTTCAGTATTGAATTTCTTCTTCATTTTTTAGTCAGCGCGTTTGGTTACTTGCCAACTTGCCAGTACATTACTCACGTTTAGTCTTTAAACGGTTCATTAAGACAATTAAAGAGTATTCAAAAACTTGAAGCAGCATTTGGAATCTAAAGCATTTGAACTTACCATGGTCACCTAGGTGGACGAAAAGATAAAACAAAAAGAAAGTCAGAAAACACTATACTTCATTTCTAATTGACACTTTAAAATAATTCATAAAGAAAAGAAATAAATTAATTAATGTTTAGGGAGGGTCTTTATATCTGATTAAGACACCGCAAATAGTTTACATTAAATTTTTTAGACCAGAATAAACCCCAACACTAAATATTAGTACAAGAATGAGTTGATCTATATCAGAGATTTTGAAACCGTTCAAAAGTCGCGCAGTCGTGTATTATCAGGTTTAAAAACTCGAGGCGAAGCCGAGAGTTTTTAAGATCTTTTAAACCTGATAATTCGCTTTTACCTTGCCTAGTCCTTCTACGGCGTCTTTCCAGGCCTTCCCGGTCAATGCATTCGGTGACGTATCCGAGACGAACGACTCTCTCGGACCACGTGACCCGAAAGGCATCGGCCGCGCGCAATATTAGAGGCCTAGGGCTAGGTAAGCTCTTACCGTCGTTATAAAACAGAATTTTGGGCTATCACTAGGTGGATGAAATAACTTTTTTTCAGCTTTGTTAACATATAAATGCAATAGATATTAAAATGGGGAGAAATGGAGTAAATATTTACCAAATTTCCAAACCACATGTGAGCAAGCTCATGACCTAAAAACAACAGAAATGTCAAAACGTATGTCGCTTGTGAACTTTTAATTCCACTAGTCGTTTACAATCGCTCTCATCCTCGGAGACCCAGGGGCAACTAGTCGGGACGATAGAATGATCCTTAGTGAAAGTTTACTATAAGATCATATAGTTTTTTTTTTTCATACGCTCTTGTCTTTTTCGTTATAGTTGCTATGTATCAACGACAAAGAGACAAGAAAGCGTAGGTAATCAGTCCTAGGGATTGTTGCGGTTGCGATGACGTAGGGGGGGGGGGGGTAAACGTCAGAAGTAAACTTCGGGAGACGTACGATGAGGGAAAATCCTAGCTTGCTATCTTGCTGTAGTTGTAAAACCCGTTCTTTCTTATAAAAGTGGTTCACTCACCAACAACTATGGCCACACGCTGTCTGGCTGCCGAAGAAGAATTCTTTGAATCGATCAACAAACACGTTTCCCTTTTGTGGAATAACAAAAACAAAAGATCATTTAGATTTGTAGCGAATCTGATAAATATTCTCGCATTTAACCACAGTGAACAAACACATAGAAATAAAAGTCGAAGCTTGCAGAGTCAAAAATTTCTGTGAAATTACTGTACAGATTTTTGGTTCCAAAACAATAATTTCCTTTTCCAGACTCAAGATTATCAAATAGGTGATCAATAGAGACCTTTATTTAAAAATAGACACCTTAAAAAACGCAGGTCAGAACGTTTTTTTTATGATGCGCTGCAAACGTATGGGCGAGATTGAATAAGATTTGACCAAAACGAAAAAGCTTTGGAGAAAAACCTAAGACTTTTTACCATTTTTCCAGACTTTATCTCCATTTTCCAGACTTTTTCCAGTTCTGGAAAATTGCTGGGCAAATTTCAAGACTTTTTCAAGAATTAAAGACTCTGTATGAACCCTGATTGTACCGTGTCAAACCAAAGCAAAGTTGGTGCATTTTTACACTGAAATGGAGGGAAAATGTCAATGTACATGTATCTTTTAGCACGAAAGTGCTAATTGCGGACACTATTTTTATGCCTTCTGAATCCTGGCTTTCACTAGCGCATAAGGATAAGGACATACGCACACGCAGAATGGTGTATTTGACTCAATTCTCGAAACCAGCTCTCCTCAACCCGATGATAAACAAGATGGCGGGACAAAGCGTACGCAAGATTGCTTTTGATGAGTTCGCAGGAGGTCTAGGTCAATGTGACCTATGATTGGTCCACGGCCTTGTGATTATGCTTGTGCTTATGTCGACCCCGTTCTCACTAGTCAAAGCTACAACATAAGCATAAGCACAAGCACAAGAAGAACGACTTTGTCCGTTTTTCTTGTGCTTATGTTTATGCTTATGTCGCCGGTGTTTTCACTTGCTTACACACGCGCTTGTGCTTATGCTTATGCTTACGCGTATGCGCTAGTGAAAACCAGGCTTAACGGAGATGGGACCGCCATTCCACGTGGTCATCCGAGCCATGCGAAGTTCTAGCCGTTTGCAGGTGAAAGGCAGTACCTTCATTTCTCAGTTACTTCAAGACCCTGAGTACTGGTCCGGCCCCGGGAATCGAACCCGCAACCTCCCGCCTTGCAGTCAAGGACTCTGCCGACAGAGTTAACTCGGCCACTTACATTGATATTGATACTCTGCTAACAATTAAGGCAACATTTAAATTTAAACTCCCCTAAGGGGGGTCAAGAGGTTGCTCCTATATTATAATCTCCCCCTTCAGATTACTAGCCTGTGTAGCAGGCGCTTGGAAGTATTTGGATGAAAGAAAGAACCGGCGCGCGATAGGGAGACACGCGATGGAAGAGGGAACGCCTGCCCGAGAGGCCCATAAAAATCGTTTCAACTCGCTTTCTGAGAGGGCGGAAATTTGCTATTGGTTGAGAGGCTCACCCAAGACCAAGGACAGCAGACTAAGGGCGCTCACTGGCAGATACTTTTTTTAACTTAGCTACTGCAGACCATTCGATTTTTAACGAAAGTGATCGTGGCCTGCCACCATCTTGAAAGTAGCCCGTCAACCTCTCCCTTGGAATCGTTTTTTGACTCGCCGAACTATCCATCAGTTCCAACGTCCAGGATGGGGGGAGAATATTATCATCGTTCGCACTGCAAAATACGCCTGCTTTGCAGGCTAGAGATGTTCTACGGTTCTAGTGCTTTCTAGAAACCCCACAGAGGTTTAAAGATTAAGGTTTTAGATTTAACCAGGCATAAGCAGATGTGAAAGAAAGGCATCATCTTCTCCTCATATATTTTAAGACCCTAAGGGTTGGTCCGGCATCGAGTCGAACCCAGGCCTATCGTATCAAACTGCTACAAGATGGACTAAAATTTACCTGTACGTCACTAAGCCCCAGTTTTCCATAGCTCCTGTAAAGTTATATCAAATTATAAAACTAGTTGTGAGCAATTAGTCAACTCAGTGCTTTAAAAGCCTATGTACATACAGTCGCTATTTCAATTAAAACAAAAGAGAAAACATAGTTGTTGAAATTATCGAACCATTTTGATTTTCGACTGATTGATTGTGTTATCCTGAAAATGCTGTATTTTTCATTCAACTCTTTGAAAATTTACATATTTATCATGTGCTGCTCGTAGAAACCGTGCACTATGTATTCCTAAATTATCTTTTACAAACGCCATCCTGTAATGAAGCCTCGACTTCCGGTGACGAATGTGTGCTGTCATTAAAGTCACCGCTCAAGAATCCGAGCACCAAAGACATTTTGTTAATCCCCTTCCCCTCCTTCACCGGGGCCTAAGCGCCTCTAAATGGCGGCTAAATCCCGGCTTTGACAGAGATAACTCCCCGCTATGTCCCGGTTGTCCGTGGGGGATTCCAATTGGCTTATGCAGTGACACCTAAATGAAGGTTTGCTGAAACGCTTTGGCAAGAACAGGGGCCCGTTTCTCGAAGCTCCCGGTAATTACCGGGCCCGTTAAGCTGTTTTGTTTTCCATTTTAGAAGGGAGTTTTAAATGTTTTGAAAATTATACAGTAGAGTTATTAGCTAACGAAACAAAATGGACTTCACTAGAGGTCAGAACACACCCTACTTTTCTTGAGACTTTGATTTAAAAATATGATTCCGGGCCCGTTAAGTTACCGGGACTTTCGAGAAACGGGCCCCAGAGCCTAACCAGGAGTCCATAACCCGGAGCGTGCAACTGCCATAAATTCGTGCAACGGCGTTTTTACAAGTGAGTTTATTTTTAGATAAGCTTTTCCCGCGAAAAACAAGTGTTGCCGATTACGTCAGCATCGATCAAGGTGAAAAATAAATGGCGGCTAATTTTGGTCCATGGGTTATAGGCTCCTGGCCTAACTAAATAGTCACGAGTAAAAGTATAGCTTGAGAGCAATCTCACGTGTGCGACTTCGGGAAAAATTTTGGCGGCGGAGCGGCGAGCGCGCGGGGAACAGTGACACTTTTTCCCCACGCGTTGTCGGCTCCACCGCAAAACGTTTCCCCGTACTCGCACAAGTGAGCGTGCTCGCACGCTAGTGAAAGTAAGATTGCATATTGTTTTTCACCATTTTTTTAGATACAACAAACCTATAGGAAAGTCTTGAATTGCAATCAGGTCAAGCTTAGGTAGTTCATACGCAATACCAAAGTATTCTTTATAAAAAGGTAAGCACTTCTTTGCAACCTATTAAAGAAAACAAAACAAAACAAAAAAAACTTCACTAAACAAAAGTACACAAAGAAATAAGATGGAAAGTCCGATAATGCCCTGGGGATGAAGCCCTGGATTCAGTTTCAACATGATCTAAATGGAACATCAATCACCTTCAGCAGCCTAATTACATACATAAGTACTAAAATCAGTCTAAGTATTACTGAATCTGAGAAGAAAAGGAGGGAATGATATTATCCCTTTAATTTTCTTTTTCAGGTCGTTAAGGCATTTTTAAACAAAAAACTAAACTCCTCTTTTCCCAATTTTTTTTCACACGATTTGGCATTTTTTTTTTGGCGTTTTTCTCCGACCTCCTACACCGAATCGTGCTCATTCTAGCATGGTTTCAAAGATCTCTTCACCCTACATGCACACAAGTTAACTGACAAAGTTGTCCTTGACCATTAAAACTGATCACGTCACGAGGGATAGAAGGGACGTGAATCCGCGCGGGCGGTTACGGGACGAAAGGTTTAAAAACAAGTGTAAAGAAATGAAGGAAAATAACTCAAAATAAATAAAAACAACAACCTCCAGAGCAAATTGCCCCTGCACAGCTTTCTTCATTGGTGTGTAGACTCTGATGGGTACGCCGTCAACATCTTTTCCTTCAACAAAATCAAACTCTCCAACAACAAAAGCCACCAGATAAGTAGACATACTGGGTGACTTGGCAAACTTGACCACCTTAAGGGAAGTATCATTAGGGTGACTTGTTTCTTCTATTACATTCTGCAAATAAAATTATATAATGTATTGGATATTATGTGCGCTGTGATTGGCCGTTGTCTATGATCTATTGAGAGTGTAGGCGCATGGATGACGTCACGAGAAACTTGTTTTTCTTTGTTTTGTTCAACATAGCGCACGGTTGGCGTTTTGGTGTTTGCTGTTTAACAAATAGATTCCATGTTGCCGTAGGTCTATTTCTCTATTTTGTTAATCAAATCAGTCACAAAATCAGCGGCCAACTTAACTGACAAATTACCTACGAAAAGATGATTAGTCAACATTTAGTTTTCCTTTTCTTTTAGCCAATCAAACTAAAAAAATATTTAAAGAGGTTTCTCCGGTGAGCATGTTTTTTTTTCATGATACAACTGACAAAAATTAAACAATTTAAATACTGCCACAACAACACAGCTGCTGACAGGAGATCGAGCTTTTAGCCTTAATTGTAGGGGTTATATTCTACTTCCTATCAGTAGTAGCCTGTTCACGGACCCTTTCAGTGTTTTCTCTTCAAATTCCGTCGAGCTCGCGTGATAAAAAATAACGATTTTAATACTGATCACCACCTTTCTCGCGCTCCGCGCACGCCGATGTTTTAGAAAAGGAAATAACACTTTCCACGCCCCCTCCCCCCCCCCCCCCCGCACCCTCTTTCAGTCCATTCATTTCTGGGCTTTTTCGCATCGGTTCTTTTCAGCCAAGAAAGACTGGTTCATCTTTTGTCACATCCTCTCATGAAAGTAATTTGCATAACCTCAGTGCGCACGCTCTCCAGCTGACACATCCCCTTAAAGGCTTGAACTGTTTGCTTCAGCAACTTTTCACAAACTTTCCGCCAGTGCAGCTCCATGGTTAACAGGTTTACTGTCTGGAGATTTTAACTGTACCGTACTATACTTTACTTAAATTGTCTTACATTGATAGTTGAGTATTGCATAAAACAAAAACTGAAACGCTTTATGTAATCAACTTTGACTTCTCAGAGCTATGATTTTTTACTCTAACATTGCAACCCAATAAATATTAGTCAAAACAAGGTTACCATGTTTGACAATGCAACTCTGTCTTCTGGCACAATTAAAGTGATGTCAAAAGTGCTGCGAAGAGCTGGTTCATCCCAGCAGGGGAAGGCTTGGCGTGCACCTGTGGGCTGTAATTGACAAACAAAGAGGGTCTCTACTCTTAAAATGACCTTAGTATAGGAAATGAACGCTGATTCCGGAATTGAATTAAAATAACTTAAGTTAATAAATAATTGTGTTAATTTCTTATTTCTATTGCATGTGGTTGTGTGTACTAAAAAGGTTTTCAGAGAAGAAAATTCTGACCAATTTGAGCCACTGGAGTGAATCCCTTTCACCAGTGAGAGTCACTCTGGAGTCACCCAACCAGTTAATGCATAGAAGCGCATCTGCTCAGCAATTACCCATTCCATTTTCCCCCACTCAAGAACTAATATTCAAAAGTATTCATAATGTCCTTGCTTGTGTACATGTAGTTTGTTACTCAAAGCCATTGTATAAATATATACCACAAATGCATTAGTTTTATAGACTGGAGTACAATAAAATACAAAATCATGCTTTTGCTTAAGCACTGTCATTTCCTAGTCTTTAAAGTACCTCAAAGTGTGTCGCAGCACAGAATTTCTCACTGCCATCCTCCCCAGTGTATTTACTTCTGTAAAATCCTTTTAATTTGTCATTTAGTTGACCAGTGAAATCCATTGACAGTAAACTTCTTCCTTTTGGAAGAGGAGAGGAAAATCCAAAGGTGACTGTCTCATCTGAACTGCTATAGGTGATGTCAGTTGAAGGATAATCTAAAAATTCATAAGCAAAATATAGCCATTCACATATAATATTTCAATATTGTATAATCCGAGGTACCAGTAGTAGTTAAGTACTTCAGCTGCCACTTTTAAAACCACACCAATTTTACAAACATGGAATCAAAGTGATAATTGGTAAGCAAAGTCATCTGAATGCTTAACTTACAATTTCAATTTGCAAGGCAAGCTTTCCTTGAGGACTACAAAAGGCATTATTTACAAACAGAGATAAAAATAGAGAATTTCCCTGAGAGAACAGCCTACAGTTGGCAATGCCACAACCGGTTTTCCATGAAAATTATGATGGCAAGGAATGACTCCAGAAATTCCATGCTGATGAAGTGTCAGTAAAGGATCTGGGTGTTCATCCCAGGGGGTGAACTCCACATTTCAAGTGACAGGGATCATCAAAGGACTTTTTTGGGTGTGAAATTTTTGATTCCGGGTAAGAAATTTGGCAACTATTTTTTTGGGCCACTTGATTTTAGTAGGGATTTTTTTTTTATATTCAAAACAATCTGAAGATTGGTGGCAGTGCCTGCATATCCAGGTCACATAGTTCTTCAAACAAAGTACAACCAAACTTGCTTTTAAAAACCTTGATTTTCATGTTAAATAATTTAATGCTTTCTGGAAATTTTTAAGGCTTGGAAATTTTGCATAGGATTTTTGGGGGGTTAATTTTTGGTCCAGGGATTTTTGTTGGAAGCCCTATGGATTTTGTTTGGGTTTTGATTTTTGCCCGCA
This sequence comes from Porites rus, assembly GCA_964035705.1. Classification (NCBI taxonomy): domain Eukaryota; kingdom Metazoa; phylum Cnidaria; class Anthozoa; order Scleractinia; family Poritidae; genus Porites; species Porites rus. The sequence goes on along the minus strand of OZ038005.1, from coordinate 13,501,854 downwards.
TTCGATCATCCCCATCGCTTGAAATCCAGAATCCCCCCCCCCCCCCGGGTGTTCGTCTCTCCATTAGGAACTGTTAACATGGAAGTAGGGGACCCCATGTGGGTGAGCTAACCCACTTAGGTTGGGTAACCTGCCCATGAAGGGTAAACAGGTTAACCCGGGTGTTAACCTTAGGTGGGGTAACTGGATTTGAATTTGGTAATGTTTACACGATAGATGGGGTGACCATATAAGAGATTTTATGGAAAGGCAGTTTACCCCACTATGCAAGTTATCTCCCTTACCTGGAGTTCCCCACCTCCCTGTAAAAAGGCCCTTAGAGTTTACGTAGATTTTCACTGTCGTGTAATTTTTACGGGCATACACGAGAGAAATTTACAAGCATAAATGAAATAGAGGTAATGTATGAAGGGCTGCATGTAAATGTAAAAGTTGAATCTCTCTGAACTTTTAAGAGATTCAACTTTTACATTTATACCAGACTATACCTGCCAACTTTTTCTGAGATATAAGCGTGAGATTTTTATCCTGGATGTGCTGGGATTTTTGAAGATGACACGATCATTTCCGAAGATCCCCGAAGAAGTCCGAAGTCTTCCGAAGACGTCTGAAGTCTGCCGAAGGTGAAGTTATCGAGAAAACGCTTACCCACAAAATCAGAGATTGCATGGAAGGTATTGTCATTTGTTCATTTTACACATGGTTTTCGTTCCTTACATGGGTCTGAGTTAACATGTTTTTGGAAATTGTGTCAAGCAAGACGGCAACAACTCCCATTTTTCAATCAGGCGTGAGAAATTGGCCCGCAAGCTTGAGCCGGCATGAGATCGAAGTTTTCAAGCCGCGGGCGTGAGAGTTGGCAGGTATACAAGACCCTCCAAACATTACCTCTATTTTATTTATGCACATACAGTTTATGTGTGAATGCACCAAAAATTTATGTGACGGAGGAAAATTCCACCTTTATATAAACACACAAACTCACTTGAATCTCCAGCACTGAAAGAGGCTGACTTGACAGTTATATCCAAGCAGTTAATGATCACTTTATCAGTTTCCTCCTTAACCTTGAAAACATAAAATTAACAAAATTTGTTAAGTTAATTTAATGTTTCTCCATTTTCAGCAGTCTGACGATGTTGGGATGCCTGTGGCTAGTTTAACAAATTTGTTGTCATTGATCATAAGAACACCTTTCAATTACCATTCACTAAAAAAAATATGGCTATAACTATGCGTTTGCGTCGAAAAAAAATGGAAAATGCGAGTACTCACCTCTACTTCTATTACTTCTTTACCAGTAAAGGAGAATTCCGTCAGATTTGGTTGAAGAGTCAGCGCATAGTTCTTTGGAACCACGTTGGTTGGAAGTCGTTCGAAGGATTTCTTTGTGGAACACATAATCTGTACACAAGAACTGAGACTAAATTTAAGTGACCTGGACCTTAAAACTTTCAATGGACTAATAACAGCGCGAAAATGAAAGTTAAATGTTGAGAAACGAGCCAGTGCAACCATGGGCAGAACGAACAGTTCCTCCTGCTTCCAGTCCTTCTCAGATTCACTGGTTGCAGTTGCGTGACTGGTCTGGTGACGACACTGGAGAAGTCACCGAAGAAAAATAACCAGGGTGGCAAAGGCACGGAGCTCGATTTTATAGTGCCGTGCAAATTTCGAGCTCGAATCTCCTTTTTGTAGACTGTTTTCCGGACTTTTTCCTCGATTTTTTTTCCGACGACTTTTTATCGGGTTTATCGATATTTTCCCGGAGATTTTGGTGGGCTTTTTTTTACTGCTGACCACATAACAAGGCTCATACCTGCATTTCTGAGGAGTGCTGAAACATTAGGGCGGGGAGTTAATTGATTCTTGGGTTTGAAACTACTTTATTTGTGACTGAATGAAAATCTTAAATGTGTCAGTGTCAAAGTTGAGATTGGCGGGGGGAGCTAATCAGAAACAGTAAGGGTGTGCGTATGAGAGGGGATTCGGGATCCTCGAGAAAATTGAAGTGTCCCGAAACGGCCAGAAATTTATCTGCAACGGAGAAAAAGTCTGGTTTCAATAATATCCGTGTACATGTGGGCAGACACGTGTGGACACGGCTCAAGACCTTATTTAAAACTGTCAGCTAGACCTGTGTAGCCAGTGTGACTTTAACGCCGCCTGTTGTCCTTAGCCTCCCACGCAGACGTTCTTAGGGTTTCGTCACGCATTGCTGCCCCACGCGTGACGAACCCCTAGGAACGTCTGCGTGGGAGGCTACAAACCCCGGCCCAACCAACACTCAGGGTCGTGATTAACTGAGAAGAAAGTGCTGCCTTTGAAATGACATTTGCAAACGGTTAGACTTTCTTGTCCTCTCGGATATGGATGAAAAAACGTACGTCCCGTCTCACAGCACTTTCACTTTTTTTTTTTTCAAAGTTTGGCGTGTTGGATATGGTGGTCGCATACGAGAAGTTGTCATAAATGGAGGTTAACCTGTATTTCAATACAGAAGGCGTTATTTATGGGAAGGATTACAAGACATTTCACAGTGGGTGTCTGTAAAACAAGGAACAGGCCCGGAACACCCCTTGACAGACTGGAAAACCCAGGAGCATCCTTACCTTCTGGGGGTGTTCCGGGCCTGTTCTTGGTTTTACAGACATCCTTCCAAAGTGAGGCGACAGAATATTAAAACACAAAACGCCAAAATCTGATTAATAAGTCAAGTGACATTTTATTCTCTAAAGAGTTAGAATCAGAACTAGGTTTAACTCTTGGGAGTCACGAGGGAGCAATGTATGGGGAACAAATATATATGCGAATAAGTTAACAAAAACGTTGTTCCCTTTATCTTCTGTAAACCCCTCACTCCTGGAAAGACTAAGCAAAAGTAGAGTCAAAGAAGTCTTTCGAAAAGTCTTACTTTTAGTTTGCAGGCTCAGCAGTGACAGAATGTTGTCACTTGACTACATTATCGACTCCAAGCGTGCGAGATGAAATATTTAGTTAGGAAACCACTGACAATTTAACTGGTTTATCATACTTGCTCTATTGTTGGTTTTCTCATGACGTCACTAAAATTCAAACTGAAAAACTATCGATCCTATCGAGATTTTACTTTCACGGTACATTAGAGCGGCTGAAAACTAATTTTTATACAAATTTTCGCTTCAATAGGGTTCTTGGTTTTGTGATAGAGTACGCTTGAATTTCTAAACTTTTGCGTGACGCGGCATTTACATGACGGCCAAGAGAGCTGTCATGTAGGTTCAAAAAAATGACTTATTTCAGGAAATTTTGCTATCTTAACAGTTCATGTATTAGAAAAAGTATTAATTTAATGTTTATGAGTTTCTCGAAGAATAAATTCACGCTTTTGTAGCAAAACTCGGTAACAGATGTTTCTGATGGTTTCCGTCCACCATGTTGGAGCTCATCCAGGTGAGCAGCAGCATGGCCTCTCCATACAAATCCCTACAAGTTTGGGTAAAGCATTTCTTCGGATGTCTTGTATACGAAATACCTCTGACCTGAATCTTGGCGAGGGTCTTTGTGTATGTACCTCCTTTCATTTCCGAGACTCTGGATTTTATCTATTGAGCGGTTTTGATGTTTATTTTGATCTATTTTGAATGGCGTGACACTGAAAACCAGCAATATTCTGAAGAATAAGGGTGAGTTGAATTTCAAACTGTGTACATTCTGTTTGTCCTTTAAGTTTTTCAAAATTTGAAGGGCTTTCTAAGATGACTAATAAACGATCCTGCATGAAGATAGTACACTAGCATTGCAAAGCTGGACTTACAACGCCGAGAGCGCAAAATTCTCGAGTGCACTCTTCATTTCTAAAACGTCAAAGGAACCAATCCTTTGCGAAGATCTAGCCTGCGATCATGCCCTCTCTGTATATTTGTCACGTCTTTCGCGGGAAGGTTTTTTTCCCTCTCTTCTCAAAAAAAAAAAAGAAAGAAAAAAAGACGTCGCATCGCAGGTTAGAAAAGATCACATGAACTATAACGAGAAGTTGATTTGTTTTCATTTATAGGATATGGGAACAGAAACTGCATGTTATTCGCCTAGAGAGCATTTTTAATGACCGAGTTTAAGTCAATCTGTTTCGCAAAAGTTAATTTAACGTTCCTAAAGTGTTTTCTCTTAAAAAAAAAATGGAACGGAAAAAAAGAGGCCTAAATTAAATTCTCAGCAGTTTCCTAATATCCTTTCTCCTTCAGCCACGTGCTGATCTTGTTGGATTCACGTGATAGCCACGTGCAGTTCAGGCGGATATTTTCCAAAGATTGTTGAATGGTCCTTTCTGCAGCAGGGACGGGGCGTTTGGAGAAAAATTCCTGGTAAAAAAAAACCATTTTGTTACCAGATTTACAAATAAGTTTCGTATAACTGGGGCGATGGAAAAATTTGGAAGGATAAGTGAGTTAAGATTTGGAGAATTTTGGGATAAAAAATGCCAGCAAGCGCTCGGTGAAAAATGGGAAGAGGAAAAAGGCGGGAGCCTCCCTTGCCCTCTCTTCCCTTTCCATCGTCCCCCGCGCGCTTTCATTTTCCCCTCTCCCCAGCTTCCCTTAGACATAACGGGGGCCTCGGCGGAAGAGGCGGGGGTGGGGGAAGAAAAAACCCTAAAAATGAAAAACGCTGGATCTGGAGTCGGGAGTAAAATATTCAGGCGAGACTGAATTGACCACTTTCGACATTAGAATTAGAAGAGAAACCAGTTCGGAAATGAATTGACGAAGACAAGAAAGTGCGATTGAAATTTGAGGCTCTACTAAAAATTTGCGGCAAAGAATGAGCTTTAAGCAAACCTCTGATCTGTCAAATGCATCAGTTGAAAACTATTCAGCAACAGCGTTTCTCATTTCGAATAAAAAGTGTCGTGCAAGATGGCGTAATGGATTGTCCTATTCCGCAGTTCTAAAATGTGTACCGAAAAATTCAAACGCAAATGGTTAGAAGTTAATTTTAAGAATTCCCTTACCTCAACTTCTTTAGCGGACTGTTCTGTGACAAAGTTTTCCGTGGTAGACTGCAAATGAAAAACAATTTCACATGACAAAACTTGAATACTCTTTTAAGTTACAGTAGTTATACAAGAAGGGGAGAAATAACTTGGGTAGAAGACTTCAACAGCCGTCGGCACCAGCGAAGTTCAACTCCGACTTAATGCACAATTCCCTTTAACAAGAATTGATTTCCAACAAGAACTCTGCTGGTCTTATCATTTTCAAAAGCATCAGTTGTATAGATTTGAGGTTAGAGTATTGCGATTGAAATTCGGAGGTGACGAGTTGTAACTGTTGTTTTGATATCCCACATTTGCCGTCTTATCACAGCAATAAATTAAAAGCTGCTCAGTCCTCCACAGGTTTCCCAAGGCTTAGTGGGGAGTAAGGACTCGATGCTGGAGACAAGCAAGGAGGGGTGTTAAAGCGAGAGAAATTAGCCAGTGCGCGCGCGTACTGTGATTTTCACTCGCGCTAGCGAATTTTGTTGACCTTATTTTTCTTCTAGAAAGGGACAACTTGTAATCTATTATCACTCAAGAAAAAGTTGCCGAATTTTCAATTCCAACGAAAAAATGGGTCAGGAAGCGTCGATATACTGTACCTTGATTAGTCGAGACAATAAAAATCCGCCTTCATAGCGATTATACAGTTCATCCCAGTTGTCCTGGACAAATTTCCACGCTAGTTCACGTCCCTGCACGCTAAATTACATATTAAAAGAAAAAGGATGTTAGAAAAGGTAAACCGTACAGTACATTGACAGTGTACAGCTTGGAATGAATGGTCTCCATTCCTGAAACCCGATTTTGCGTTAATCGAGGATCTAGCATCAGTCATCGAATAAGGAGTAATGAGTCGAGCATCGTGACAACAACGACAAAAGCAACGAAAAAAAATTGTCAAATTGCTGTTAAAATGAATTTGTGTATATAGCTAAAATTTATTATTTTCTTATCTGAAATTACACCTTATTAAAATAACTTCTGCAAAAAAATTTTGCGATTTGAACCAAAGACGATTTTTTTATAATTTTTTTTAAAACGTTCAAATTTGCCGCCATTTTTGCACACCATTTGTCTTCGTCTTTTCTCGGAGTATGGCGTCATATGACGTACTTTAAGGAACCCGTGACCTTATCGACAGGAAAACATTAAGAGTTCTGATAGGTTTTTCTTTTTCAGAAAAACTTTCTTCTTGCGAAGACATTGTGATTCAATCTTTACTTGTAATTTATCTGTTTTGTGTACCGCTGGGTAATGCGAGTTCCTTAATTTACGTCACATGACGTCATATGTGAGCCTGCTAGTTTGCATGATCAGCGGCGCGGGTGTACCGCAAAAATGTAGACCTCAAAAATTGGTAAAAAAATCGCGTTTTGTTCACACCGCAAAATTTTTTCGCAGAAGTTATTTTAATAAGGTATAGTTCAGATAAGAAAATATAAATTTTAGGTGATGGGCACTTTAAATAAAAGTAGCATAATAGGGACGGAAGTATCCGATTTTTGAACTTAAATCTCATTAGTTTCAAGTTCCCTTTTGTGCATTTCTTATGCATTATACAATGATGTGAATGTACGCGCCGTGATAGGTAGTTGCCCATGATCTATAAATAGATCATGTTGCCTTGCGTCTAGATCACAGATGACGTCAAAATGTGGTAAAAACAGAGGACTGACACACGAGCTGCAGGCGAGTGTATCACTGATGTTTGACGTCTTCTGTGATCTATTGTTGAACAGACGTACGCAACATGGAATCTATTTGTTAAATAGATACAATAGCCTTGAGATAGTGGGATTTGAAAGATTAGGATTCCACTTCACGAAAACCCGGATAATTCAGTCCCTACTATACTCACTGCTGCTAGAGAGCTTTAGATTCTGTGACGTCATTTTGGCGGGAAAACAAGATAGCCGTCTTCATTCTACTAGGATTTTTAGCGAGAATATCGTAGTGGCGGGAACAAGTTATCAAATTTTAGAAGTTTAATCATTCTGCAACTGGAAAAGGGTTAAACCTTCGCCAATAAAAATAACTGCACTAATTTTTCAATGAAGCTTTCCGGGTCGAATACTTTTCGATAATACGCGAAAAAACTTTTAGTTAAATCTCGTAATCGTAGTCGTCCTCACCCTCAAATCTAAAGGTTTCTAATAAATGATACTGGAATGGAATGGCAGAGGCTATTAGCTTAGGATAAGTCCATAGGTGCCTGTAACCGCCACAATACTGAGGTAATGACATTAACATTTCATTTTTCCTTACAGCTTGGCAAAAATAAAGGCAAATTTGTTTTATTTAAGTCAAAAAAACCGCTAGATACCACTGAAAACATCAACCTGAAAATATAATAACGAAGAGACAGCACTGACCTTCCGGTGACACCCGCGATCACAAACACAGTGTCCTGGGAACGAACTTTGTCCTACAAGAAAGAGGACTTAACACTCGACAAACAACAATAATATAATTTATTAAATAAATTAACTGAGATGATTCAAACACAGACTAGTGTGTACAACTATAGTTTAATCTCTGCCACACGCCCATGTTTCATGTCTCTGAGTAAGTACTGATTTGGTTTCTAATAATTGTTCTTGGTTTTTATGTCCCTGAATGCCTGCTGCAAGTGATTCTCTCCCAGCTAATTGTCCCTTTAACATGTCCCTCTATGTGCTACATCTAATTATGTCCTTGCTGCACGTCCCCGTTTCACGTCTCCGTTTGTGTACTGCACGTGATTTTCGCCCTGCTGCCTGTCCCTGTAGCATATCCCTGTAGCAATGTGTGCTGTTGCACATGATTTTGTCCCTGCGAAACGACCCTGTTTTATGTCCAAAATTCAAATTTTCAGCACACTCACCGACAAGGAGAAATCTAAGACTTTCTTGATCAGTTCAGGTTGCGTTACAGTTCCCATGGTTCTCATTAGTCGCACTCTCTCTTCATGTAAATCAGCTTTTTTGAACAGTTTCATCATGGCCTCCAGTATGCTAGCATCACCATTTTTAAGAACTGTACTGTAAACTGCTGATCTCAAGTCTGCAGGAATCGTGGCTTCACCATTACAATGGGCTTCAAATCTCTTGCGAGCCTCAGCTACAGTAGCCTCATGGCCGTAGGTTCCCAAACGCCCGATTACCAGACCACGAAGAAGAGCATCAAGATGTCCTAAATGGAAATGGAAATATCACAATCATAAACAAATCAAATGACAGATTAACCATATTATTGCACGATTACTGCAGCTAATTCACAGTGACTTAGATGCGACTCACTAGTTTAGGGAGTTAGTCTAATAGTCAGTCTGTTAACATATTAATAAATGATGTAAAGGGGACACTTTTGTTGTCCTCTCGTCCGCTTCGTTTCATTCTGTCTTTTCATTCTATAACAGGACATTATAATCTTTGAGTCTGTCACTTGTGAAATCCATAAGTGTGTAACCAAGAGGGTTACTGAGCAGTACGTTCCTGCGGTACTGCCCATTACGCTCCACGGGTTGTCCTAACCATTCAGTTTGGGGATTAGACCCTAAAGTGTGACCACTCAAATGAAAGCTACTGAGCAGTACTTTCCTGTGATTACGCTGTGCAAGGTGGTTTTAACTTCTGTGTCTGTGGTTGAAATCCTAAAGTGTGACCATTCAAATGAAGGCTACTGAGCAGTACTTTCCTGTGGTACTGTTTATTATGTTGTACAAGGTGGTTCTAACGTTTGAGTCTTTGGATGAAACCCTAAAGTGCGACCATCTAAATGAAAGCTACTGAGCAGTACTTTCCTTTGGTACAGTTTATTATGCTGTACAAGGTGGTTCTAACTTTTGAGTCTGTGGATAAAATCCTATGGTGTGACCATTCAAATGAACGCTATACCGAGCAGTATTTTCCTGTGGTACTGTTTATCATGCTGTAAAAGGTGGTTCTAAGTTTTGAGTCTGTGGTTGAAATCCTTAAGTGTGACCATTCAAATGAAAGCCACTGAGCAGCGCTTTTTCTGTGGTACTGTTTATTATGCTGTACAAGGTGGTTCTAACTTTTGAGTCTGTGGTTGAAATCCTAAAGTGTGACCATTCAAATGAACGCTACTGAGCAGTACTTTCCTCTAATACTGTTTATTATGCTATACAAGGTGTTTCCTAGGTATTTCAGTCTGTGGATGAAATCCTTAATTAACGGTGTATCTGTGGTAGTTAATTTTTTTATCTCAGGTAATTTTTTCCTCCTTGTTTTTAGGTATGGTAATGAAGTTGCAACAAAGGAAAAATAATAATTACCTCAGATAAGAAAATGAACTACAACATACCCATTTAAATGAGAGCTACATAACAGCACTTTCCTGTGGTACTGTTTATTACGCTGTTTAATGTGGTTCTAACTTTTGAGTCTGTGGATGAAATCCTAGCTTCCCGCTCAGATGTTCTCTTGGCTTGTCACGCAATAGGAAGAAAAGCCTGACAAAGCCCTAAGAGTGTGCTTTACATACAAAATGAAATGTAAGATTTACTCTGCACCTACCCTCTCCTTCAACAGGATCCCATCCAAGCTCGTTGCCAATCGGTTGATACAACTCAATACAGAATGCTTTGAAGTTAGGATAGCAATCACAATATTGAAGAATCACCCCAATACCACCCATGTTACTAATGAGATCACTCCACACGGTGAAGTTTGTCTCCTTACTAAATGCTTCTACAACTTTGAGGACATCAGGACCTGATACCAGCCCGGCACGGCACTAAACCAAAAGAAAAATAAAACAAAAACGAAGAAGCGTGAATGTGCTTCTTTTTTTTTTTTTTTACCACCTACAGCCTTTATCGACCTTTATCATCGCGTAGCAGGTGCTTGACAGTGATATGAGGCGGGCACAGGAAAGAATGGGGAACGAAACGGAAGCACGCGTGTAGAAAGGCGCCACTCCTCTCGCGTGTTTCCCTCGCGCGCTCCGTTATTTCTTACAAGGATATTACTTTCAGGTGCGAGCTACGCTAGCGCGTAGCAAGCGTTTCCGTGCGGTTTCGGAGCAAACAACGAGGAACGAAAGTCAACGACAGCGTTTCATTTCTCGTGCGGCCAAAGCCGAAAATCCAGTTCCTCTGTCTTTCTTTGCTCGGAAACCAAACGGAAACCTTGCTACGCAGGCTAGTGCTACGCAGGCTCAATGTTCGTAAGAAATCTCCTCAAATAATGTTCAAATCGTCCATCACACACTACTCATGCCAGCTATAGTAATATTTTTTCGTTTCTGCCTGATAGGACTTTTGTTCGAGCACGTCACCACTTTAAGCGGGCAAACCGGAAAAGTTGCCGAACATACATCATATGCTGATGTTTAATTTAATTACTATCGAATCATTAGCTACAAAACGAGTCTGTGATACCGTATTTCTTCGAATAAGCGCCCTTCCAGGACCCCAAAATAAGCGCCCCCTCCCTAAGCCAAAATATCGAAGCTCCCTCGAATAAGCGCCCCTTCCCTTCACTTTGTTTAATAGTAGGGATACCAGGAAAACCTGTTTCGACTTCCACTTTCTTGATAACTCTGAGTAAACTGTTTAATGGGATTAAGGTGCTTTTGACTAACAACAGGAGAACTGTCTTTTATTAAATTAAAATAACCCGCTTCCCTCGATTATGCGTCCTCTTCCCAATAAGTAACCATACTTTTCGCAGAAATTCTAAATAAGCGCCGCTATGCGTATTCAATAAAATAAGGAAATACGGTATCTGATCACAGTTTGGATTTCGCCGGGCATCGGAAACGCTGAAAATTTTACAAGCGCCGCGGGATTTCATTGAATGAATTAAATACGGTATTCTAAAGACGCAAAAATTGCTGATGTTTTACCAGAGCAAAGAGATCGCTCTGCAGTCCTAATCTGTCTCTTGGTGGAAGACTGTTATCTCTGATGGCCGGAAGAAGAAGTTCCAACATGGCAGATGAGTACTGCACTCGATAAAAACCAACTTGACCTGGGTTTAACTGGGGAAAAAGAAGCACAAAAGAAGTTGTCTTGTACTATTTTTAGCTTGAGTTATACAAAAAAGTTCTTTAATTCTTGTTGTTGTTATTTTTCTTGTGGGGGTATATGTAAGACAATGGAATATGATCAGCTCAGCTCTTTCTCTTTAGTCATAATGGTGACTAGAGTTTATAATGTTATAAATGTCAGGGATGAGCCACATTTAAATGACTGAGATGAGGTAACACTGTGTAAAGTTGGGTAAACAGTTCCATTAAGAGAATGACAGATGAGAAGTATGACATGTTTGGCGGCCACTTGGTGGGAGAGCTGTAATGAAAACGGACCGAAATCGTTACAACCTCTTTGGATCTTTGCTGATCACTTCCTCTTTTCTCCTAACTTAAATGTTTCATTATCAGGAGAAATTCCCTTACGATCACTATAAGGACTCACCTTAATCCACTGATCCGGTTTGACTCCATTTAAAGTCAGAGTACAGGATTTTTGATCCAGTAACGTACTTGCTATAGCCTCTTTGGGATTAGCACTTGATGATACACTGACGGGGACTTGCCAGTGATAAGAACCTAATTTCCCCCAACAGGAAAAACGAAACATACCTCAAACCAGTTATCATTACCCTCAATATGTTACAATCAGTTGATTTACGATCGTTTCTCCAACGTCCTCTTCGTGAAAGTCTTAGGTCAGTTCCCCAACTTCTTTTGCCATCAGTAGCCTAAAGACTGGGGTATACAGACTGTACAAATTATCTTTTTTATGTAATGGCTGAAAGTACGAGGTTTCAACGCGTATAGCGCCCGTTTTGTTTCGTAAGCGAAACGACTTAAGAAGTTCGCAAACGGGACGTTAACGAAACGACGAGTAGGCGAAACCACCGGTCACCTCATCAGTAGAACTTAGACAATTTTGTAAATAGATTGGACCCGACAAAAATTGCAGTAAAAGTTGGATGTTCGTGAAAGAACTGACTGCTGAGATTGGAGAATGACCATAATTGACAGAGTCACCCTTTCCCCCTGAAGAAAATTTCTCGCATTCTCACTAAAAACGACCCACTGACTTAACTACCTTGACTAACTCCATCGGCAAAGAATTTATCCTGTGAGATGGTGACTTCTCTAGAATCTGCTTTCTATGAAACAAATAAAAAACAAAATTACCTAATATTCGTGCGTATTATTTTTTGAAAAATTTTCGCTAAATTTAAGGTATGATATAATATTAGAGAATCGTGTGGATGAAGCTTCCAACCAAGAAGAAATATCTTTGAAAACAAATAACTGAAAACAATTCAGAACAGAGGCAAAAACAAATTTGAAATCCTGTAACAAAGCATCACTACCGTCACTTTGACTCTACTGAGCCTAGTATAGCAGACAAGCGGAATTGTTTTTGCGCGCGCTGGAGTTTTGGCTGCAAAGCGCCTATCCTCGCGGCCTCGCCGGTCGTAAGAAGCATTCCATTCTCCGCACGGCTTCGCAGCTCCAACCTCAGTCGTCTGCTAGGCTTTTCCCTTAGAAAATGGAATAGGCGGGAAAAACAGCGGGTTGCAAAAATTTTCCCGCCTATCGTTTTTGAAAAACAACATTCCTACATTCCCAGAAATATTTACGCCAGACACGTGACCAGCCGATGCTAGGGCCTTTTCCTGCTCCTCCCATTTTTAAAGGGACAAGCCCTGTAGACGAGGTTGTCGCAGCTCCTCTGCCAAATCTTTCCTTGCCCAAACGATTGCGCCGCGTACGTACGCTACTTTGACTCTTTCTTCACAGTGTCAAAATGTCTGGCTCGGTGTGCCTATTGTCACAATAGACATTGAAAACTACATTATTCTAGTACATATAACTTTATAGTCACACATTCATCACCTGTTCTGCTGAGACAGATAGCACAGGGAACCCCATCTGTTTGGTCCATGTTTCCATGACAGCACCTACCGGCTTAGAACTGGCATGTTCTAAGCTAGCCCACAAGTCCTCTGAAAAGTCAAAGCAAAAAATTCAACAAAGTTTTATGGCAATGACCTTAAACCAGTTCAAAACTGAAGTGCGCGATTAGAACCACGTCTTGTACTGCTTGTGATGTCATCCGTTTTAACAGAACAGATACCTTTGTCATCTAAATGTAACTGGTAAAAGTCGAAAAGATCTTAACGATAACTAAATGAGACACAGTCAAATAGGCCAGAGAAAAACACCCACACACAAGAAAAAAAAAAGAATGGTTTCCTGAAAATCTTGTTCCACTACCCACCTGCACCACCAATCAAACTAATTTCATAAATCCTAAAAGTATGCACAAAAACTTCTCTGACCGTGACATCAAAACGAAAACCTTAGTGAATGCCCGGCAAGAGAAAACAGGGCAAAGGAAAGCAACACAAGTGAGGTGAAGAGAAGACAGAACGAAAAAGTCAACTTCTGGAATCAAACTTGATGGTCGTGCAAATAAGTAGAGTAATAAAAACGTAAAAAAAATATTACCTGTTGTAGCATTGCTGTACTTGAATTTATCTAAATGGTATGCTAGTCCTTCTCTGAATGCCTACGAAATAATGACAAGCACAGTACATGAATTACAGCAAAACTCAGAAAACTATTGCCCAGGCTAGTTTGGACGGTTACCATATTTCAAAAAAAGCCAATCAGCTGTGAGAATCACTGACAAGCAGCAACACCTATATAGATACACCGAATTCAATACAGTTTGCTTTGGTAATTGGTCATTGGAATTTGGGTATTTAGGCATATGGAACTGCTATAACTGCAACTAGCTTCCCAGTGTATAATTCCCAATTCCCAAAGCAATCTCCAGGGTTCTCACTAAGTTTTAAAGTAGACAGCTGGATGTGAAATCGAGCATCTTGGTAACTCAGTGCTGTAGGCAATGAATTTTCAGGCTTTCACTCTCTCTTTTACCCTATTTCCCCCAAAAGTAGATGGCTCAACCCTCCATTGAATCAGCTATAATAAACTGTTCCTTAGTGGGAAGAAGTTGTTAAAATAAAAAATGAAATCGTGGACATAATAGTAAAGTCATCATTACCGAATACTGTATTTCCTCAAATAATAGCCGTCCCTCGATTAATCACCCTCCCCCTAATCCCCCGCCATCTTCTCTTTCTTTTATCCCCTCCCTGTCAAGTTGAAATGGAGTCTAATCCAGCAACACTGATCCGTGAACACTTAAAAAGCCCATGTTCAGTTTATTTAATGTGATCATATTTTGATTGAAAGGGATAATAAAACAAAATATTTAAGGCGCGACTTCCAGAGCACAATATTAGAAATAATTGCCAAAAAATAACACTATAATCGCCCCCAGCCATTATTCAAGGAAATATAGGAAATCTTTCAAACTGAAACTGTTACATTGCACAAACCTTTTCTCCTACAAATTCATGCAACATCCTAATAACAGAAGCTCCCTTGCTGTAAGAAATAGCATCAAAGATCTCATCTATTTCACCAGGATGTCCCACTGGTACCTACATTCAATAATATTGAAATTCCAGAGGTCATAATGAAATCTTCAGAATAGATAATTCTGCAGTTTTTTTTAGTAAAGAGCAGTCAGCGAATATCCATTAACAGTGTTAGAAAGAGGGCCTTAAAATAAGATAACTTACCAAGTGTAACTTAGGTGATATGTTCAAAGAGAGCAAAGATACAGCTCCACATAATCGTGAAATTTTACAGACATTTGTATGGTGGGGGTACAAACCTGCCCCCCACCATACAAATGTCTTAAAAATTCCACAACTTTGTTGGTTTTCAACAAATCACTTTTAAACTTGGCAACTTCAATGTAAGGAATTCTTTCCAGCAGTGTTGAGAGATTTTCGCTACCTGCTCCCCACCAAAAGTTGAAAAACCATTCAAGGGTCTATTTACAGTCACTTGGCAATTGATTTCTTTGGGGAAAAAAAAGAATTAGCCATTTAACTGAAAGACAACCCTACAGTACACATTTATGAGTACAGTCGAACCTCCACCCAGGGCCACCACTCTACGGCGGCCACTTTTTTTGGTGGACGGTCCATTCATTGACTCTTACTTAAACCTCTCTACAGCACCCACTTTCTTCTGTCCCCAAGGTGGCCATTGTAGCTAGAGAGGTTCAACAGCATTGTCTTTAAAGACACAAATTTGTAAATTTAGAGTAGCAAATGAAGCTTTCTTTTATGCTCAGTTAACTTGCAGTGCATTAATGAAAGGAGATTAATAAATACAACATATTTTGCTCATTCTTTTAAAACACTGATAAATTAATACCCGTTTTAATGTATTTTCTTACCTCAATAGGATGACTTGAGAAGTAAACATGTAACAAAAACAACAAATTAATGCAAGTTAAAATAATACATATGATAAAGTTGCTGTAACATTAACACATTGATTTTTTCAAAAGGTTCACCTGCTTTCCGATCAGGGATAATTAACCCTTTAAGCCCCCAAGATCCTCATACAAATTCTCCAGACTGATCTCCATACATTTCTTTTAAGAATAGTTGAGAGAATTTGGTTTAAGATCAAAGCACTCTCCCTTTGGTAATCAAATATTGAGTAATTCGCATAACCTTTACTCTTGTTCATCCGACGATGTTGTTAGGAGAAAATTGATGTTGGTCATTCTTGGAACCTAAGGGGTTAATGAAGGTTGCTATGGAAAGCAACCTAGAAAACAAAACTCAGAAGTCTACCTTAACAATCATGCTTCAAACGCCTATCATCCTGCATCGCAATGATTGTAATTTACTCTATATGTACATCTGCCCTTATTGTCAAACAAAGGAAATTGTTTGAACATTATTGCTATAATGCAACAGTGTGGCATAAGAAATCAATCTATAATAGAGACAAGAATTAGAGGCAAAAACATTTTTTTTATTTATTTGTTGGAAACTCTCTCTACCATATACCTGTTGGCCAGAGCATCGAGATCCAAGGCTCTAGAATAATCAGATGTCACAAACTGAGTCCAAATGTCCCACTCAGGAAAACAATGATCTACACAAAGATATTCTATCCAGGAAGCAAATCCCTCATTCAGCCATAAGTGAGTCCACCATTCCTGAAAAATGATTTAAAATCAGCTCTTTACCTGTATATTGATGAAGCATGGTGCTTTGATTAAGTGGCTAAAATTGCTGGGTTCAGACCTGGAGGTAATGGTTTGAGCCTATATACTGTGTCACTAATCAAAGTGTCAAAAGTTTATAAACCACCCTGTACTTTGGGATTTGAAAGTACTGCTAATAAGTAGCTTTTATTTGAATGGTCACACTTGAGGATTGTACATGTATTATTTAAAGGCTGCTCAAATGTTATAACCAACTTGTACAGCATAATAATCAGTACCTGCACAGGAAAGTACTGCTCAGTAGCTTTCATTTGAATAGTCACACTCAAGAATTTCATTCAGAGAAGAAAAAACTCAGAAACCACCTTGTACATCGTAATAAACAGTACATGTACATGCATGTACCCACTCCAGAAAAGTACAATACCGGTAACTGCTTAGGTTAATACAAGTTGTACCATTCATCTGAATCGGGTCACAATCTAACAGGCAATTAAACATTTTCAGGGAAAACAAAAATAGAAACTTGTCCACTACAACCAACAGACATCCATATGTTTACACTGTGGCTATCACTTCTCTTGAATCATTTGCCATAAGCCGTATGCAGTGAAAAGATGCAGTTTAAGTTCAATGGGATTTCTTACCATGGTTATCTGAAAATCAAAGCAAATGAGATGCAAGAATATCAATAATACTACACAAATAAAGCAGAATTCACAAGATTTTTTGTGAGTAAATAGGAAAATTCTCTACTCCACATATGATCACATTTTTAATCCTTGGCTTCAATAACTTTACTGGTTTATGGTTTGAGCCCAGGCATCATGTCATAATTATAAATACCAGTAGGTAGGATAATAAATAAATGACTGTTCAAAGGCATGTAGCCCATAGGAAAGTGACTGCTGTTGACAGTAGTGACTGACGTTATAAATTTTAACAGTCTGTGTGTGCACCTTTCGAATAACCTCTTCACAAAGATGGCCATGCATACAAGGGTTTAGAGGTACATGCCTACATATTTTCATTTCCACCAAAATAATGGAACAGTAAAATAATTTTAGCCAAAACATTAACTTACCAGATTTCCAAACCACTGGTGGGCTATTTCATGACCTGAAGCAAAGTAAGTAATAAATTTGATGGGTTAAATTATGTAAACAATAAAATTAAGAACAGTGTTACTTTGTTAAACGTTAAAATTATACTGTTGGGTACATTTTAAATTCATTTTAAACTACTGAATATCTATTTTCATTGCTCAGCTTCACATAAGAAAACCTGCCTACTTAAATATGATTAAATTTTAAAAAATCCAACTCACCAACGACCAATGCTACCCATTGTTTGGCTGCAGACGATGAATTTTCAGGGTCAACAAGAAGGGCTGTTTCCCTAAAGAAATAAACAAAGTTTTGTTTAGAGGAAGTATGAAAGGCACCATTTGTATATACAAAAAATATTATTAATGGAAACAAATTTATAGTGACATACATTCACCAGCTTTCCCTCAAGGGCTGTAGAGTGAAAAATGGGTGCCACTTTAGGACGAAGGGCAACAGCTATTAATATTATTTTTTTAAAAAATTGCAGGAGCACTTCTGATCACCTGTAAGTCACTAGTCCCCAGTTTTCCATAGCCCCTAAAAAGGAAACCAAACAAAACAAAGTTAATAAACAAAAATTGAGACATTCAATGGACACGCAAGCATCATTTTTTTTACTTAATGTGTTTGCTTGTTAGGCAAGCATGCTCACCGGTCAGAAGAGAGACGTGACCAAGCTAATTCTTTGGCCACTCAACACAACCGGCAACAGTACAAATGTATGTCCCAAATTCATTTTGAGCCCTGTAAATGTACATCACACAGCAACAATTCATAGCATCTTACCAGCGGCAAAATCAGGGATAGCAATCAGATCCATCTTTGGTAGAGGGTAACTAATTTTGAAGTAATTTTTATAGAAAGGAAGTGTCTTTTGGGCAACCTACAAAACAACAACAGGTAGGTTTAAAATTGTGAATAATTAAACAAACCATCATCATCTACACCATCCTCAACATGCACCACAATGCTTTGCAATACAGTGTCTTGCAGTTACCTTTAGAACCTTCAATCACATTTTAGTTAGTGATGTGAACAAGGCTACAAGTGGGGCTGAAAGCTAAACACAACTTCAGAAAAAAAACCCTTCTTTAATTATCGTCACCATTATTCAACATTATCATAATTATCATTATTATTGTCAGTTCAACATGGTTCTCTTGGTCTTAATTTTTAGCCAAATTCATTGCCTGATATCAGGTGACCTTCTGCCATGCTTTATTCAGTGTCAGAGACCCTCCTAACAGTTCTTAGCTATTCCCAATGACCAAGGTGGAGGTGGTGGTGGTGGTTGTGGTGGCGGAGGTGGTAGTGGTGGTGGTGGTCATGGTGGTGGTGACAGTAGTGGTGGAGGTGTGATGGAGGCAGTAATGATGGTGGTGGATGTGGTAGTGGTGGTTGTGGTCATGGTGGTGGTAATGGTAGTGGTGGAGGTGTGGTGGAGGCAGTAATGACGGTGGCCGAGGTGGTAGTGGTGATGGTGGTGGTGATGGTAGTGGTGGAGGTGTGGTGGAGGCAGTTATGATGGTGGCAAAGGTGGTAGTGGTGGTGGTGGTCATAGTGGTGGTAATGGTAGTGGTGGAGGTGTGGTGGAGGCAGTAATGATGGTGGCAGAGGTGGAAGTGGTGGTGGTGGTCATGGTGGTGGTGATGGTAGTGGTGGAGGTGTGGTGGGGGCAGTAATGATGGTGGCGGAGGTGGTAGTGGTGGTGGTGGTGGTCATGGTGGTGGTGATGGTAGTGCTGGAGGTGTGGTGGAGGCAGTAATGATGGTGGTGGAGTTGGTAGTGGTCATGGTGGTGGTAGTGGTGGTAATGGTGGTAGAAGAAGTAGTGATAAAATGGTGGTTGAGGCCATAGTGATGGTGGTGGAGGTGGTGGTTATGGTGGTGCTTCTGGTGGTAGTAGTGGTGGAGGTGGTAGTGATGTAGCGGAGGTGGTAGTGGTTATGGTTGTCATGGTAGTGGAAGTACAGCTGGTAAGCTAGGTGGTGGTAGTGGTAGAGGCAGTGGTGATTGAAGTGGTGTTGGTATTTGATGGAAGAGGAGGTGGTGGTCGTGCATGGTGGTAGAGGTGGAGCTGATGGTGGTGGTGGAGGTGGTAGTGGAGGTCGTGGCAGTGGTGAAGGTAGTGGAGGTGGTGGCAGTGGTAATACTATTTTTTTGACATCAGTACATTTCTTTATACAAAAATACATAAATGTAATAACAATAATCTAGCCCACTAACCTCTAAAGCAAACTGTCCTTGGATAGATTTCCCCTTTGGTGTATAAACTTTGATGTTTACGCCATCACTATCTTTTCCTTCCACAAAATCAAACTCTCCAACAACAAATGCCAGCAAATATGTGGACATTATTGGGGTCTGGGCATATTTTAACATTTTAAGAGAGGCATCTTCAGCTACACTTGATTCTTCTATAACATTCTGCAAGTTTAAAACATACAAATGATGCTATAAGAAAGGTGTAAGTTCATGAAATGCAAGGTGTCAATGGCAAGATTTAGCAGGGGCGGATCTACGGGGAGGGTGCAGGGGGTGCGCACCCCCCTCCCCCCCTGAGATGACCTGCGGTTTTCTAATACAACTGGTATTCTGCAAAAAAAAAAAACTATGTGATTTATTGGTGTTGAAGTAGAGCAAGAGACGAGTGCACCCCCTCCTAAAAAAAATCCTGGATCCGCCCCTGTTTAGGTACTCGCATCAAGTTCCCAAAGCACTGGGAATTGTTTGAGATTTAATACTCTATGAGAGTGACCCAACTGAATGATCATTTAGAATCAAAAAATTTCTTTATCAAGTGTTCCATTTATATATTTTCCCCAGCATGCAAGTCAAAGACTGTAAGAAATATAAACTTTTGACGTTTCATTACTGTGGACAACATTAATATTACCGACAATCATTTCATGAATATGAAACAAAACCCTTACAAATCAATGGAAAGTTCATATAAGCACAACCACTAAACCACATTTTAGCACACAAAAAAAACAAATAAAATTAATGTATCACAAAGCCGGTCATCAATTGATTATGTCTGGGAAACATTTTCAAGTCCATTAAAGAAGACAGTACAGAACTCATTTTTTTATGTTTTTAATACTGTCAACAATATTTTTCTATTTTTTTCATGATACTTGACAGGACATTTTCCAAAATTAATATATTATTGCATTGCTTAAATATATTTTTCAATCAATGATCAACAATAACTGATCATTAAGCTCAGGTAAATTAAACCACACTCTTCAGGCAAGTTAGCATTATTACTCTCTCCAGCATTTTGTTTATGCAACAATCAAAACGCATCAAATGCTTCTAAAAGCAGCCATAATATTACATTGAATGTTACCACTGAGCGTTTACCATGTTTGATAAAGCCACTCTGTCTTTTGGCACAACCAAGGTGATGTCAAAAGTTGCTTTGAGTGCAGGCTCATCCCAACAGGGAAATGCACGCCGAGCATCTGTTGGCTGAAAAGAAAACAAGAAGTATGGAACACTGCATTTAGAAAAACCAATACAATATGCAACATAACAAAACCTGGATCAATTTCTATAATAATATTACTCTGCATTGTATCCTGGGCTAAAAAAAAAATGGAAATCATGCTTGTCCTTTATGCAAGCAGGGATTGACCCAATCCAGGTTTAGCTCATGCCCAACTAAGTTTAATTTACCTCATGTATGACATATTACTTCACAATTTGATAATTATCATCCTTCCCTCTTCCAGCAATGCAAATGTTATTGATCATAGCCATAATGTGACAAAATGAACCCATGCAGACAGAAAATGAAAATGATGGAAAGCAACTTTATTGCTCTACACATGTATGTCATTATCACTGCTATGCTTCAAAATTTTCTTTGTTTAAGAAATATACATGCGATTGTTTGTAACCAGTTTCAATTCTACTTTCCTTTGACAAAAAGACTGGATTGAAATCGGCGTACCATTTGAGCCACATGCACAATAGTCGTACAATGTATACATGTATGTTGCGGGTCGAAGTTATATTCTGGTCAAAATTTTTTAACTAGGTTGATTCTCCATTTCCTTTGTCTCCTAAGCCCTACTTATTCACAGCATGCAAAGAAAGTAGTGTCTGATAGCCCGGGGCTAGTGGATATTGCTATCGGGCTAATGAATTCTGTTTTTAACTTGCCCGACGGGCAATGATGGTTTTTGAGGAATTCGATGAACAGAAGAACTGTAAAATCAATTCTGCTAGTCAACAAGTTTTGGGGGCTAGTTGAAATGACGTCTGGGCTAGTAAATGCTAGCTTTAGCTTGCCCGAATGGCAAGCTGTAAAAATGATTTTCTTTGCACCCTGATTCATTAGGGCAAATTATTAATATCAACTGTTGTACTTATTCATGAATGTAGCATGAAGAAGATAATGATGCTTTGAGATACATACATGAACTGCAGTGGCAGATCCAAACCTTCAGATTGAAGGAGGGGGGGGCGGTCATCCAGAGCCTGAGATAAGCAGTGGGGGGGCTGGTCTCCAAAAAAATTTTTTCAGCTCTTCGGGCCTCATTTTGGACAAAAAATAAGAGGAGGTGGGGGGGCGGGCCCCCGGGGCCCCTCCCTTGGATCCCCCACTGAACTGTGTCCAATCCATTTAACTCACTCTGAATTCAACTCTTATTTCAAATATACAGAATGTGTTTGCAATGTACTCTTAAAAAAATAATTTTCAAGTACATTCTCAGTTCACTTACTTCAAACTGAGTAACAGCACAGTATTTTTCATTTCCATCTGTGCCAGTGTATTTGCTCCTATAAAATCCCTTCATCTTGTCATTTAACTCCCCAGTAAAATCAATGGATAGCTGGCCATTTCCCAGAGGAAGAGGGGAAGGAAAGCTGATGGTAACTGTTTCTTCTTCTTTGTTGTAATTAATATCAGAAGTTTTCAAAGCTGAAGAGACAATAAAATTTATTACTATTCATTGAAAAATATTTCTCCATTTCTGGTTGGCTAAAATCCCATGCATAATCAAGGCTGCTGCCTAACGGGCGCCCGGTCGCCAGAGGCGCCCAAGGTAAGAGCATGGGCGACCAAATTTCGGTACAAGGAGCCCGCGCGGGCGCCTGACTTAACACACGGCATTAGACTTAACCTCCTTGTACATTATATTCCTTTAGCTGGAGTAGGACTTTAAACAGTGGAACTGTTGATATGGTTAGCGATGATGCGATTAGGCAGTATAAAATTTCCACAAATAAACCGTAAATTATGTAAACCTAACGTGTTCAACTGTGAAGCTTTGTCGAAACGAACGAAGCCATCGTTTCCGAGTCCGGATGGCAGTTGAAGACTGGGTCTGAGATTTGACTTCCAAATATGGAATAGCAAAATTATGGGCTGTTTGTTGCCTATGTTGACATTCGTGCAGTTCATCGTTTGCTTGGGTTTTCGTCGATTTGATAACTTTTTTGTGGCGAGAATGGGAAGCTATCTTGCGTGCTATCGACTGGACGTGCTTGATGTTCGATTTCATGTACCAGTTTGCAACGTATGAAAGTAAATAATTCGGTTAATTCTTGTTTACGTGTTATTTATTAGGCCCGGCGAATTCTTATTAAAGTGTGCAAGAACCTCTATAACCTATGTAATGATCTTGGAAAAACAATACATGGATTTCAAACTGGGCTCCTAACAATGTGGCTCGGGCTCCTAACTTTAAACTTTAGGAGCCCGAAGGGCTCCCTAAAATTTTTCTTAGGCAGCAGCCTTGCATAATTCACCATAACTATTTACAAAAAATTTGGAAGAAGTTTTGCGATATGTGAAAAATGACATCAATAGGTTAAGCAAAATAGCTAGATTATTGAAATGTTAACCAAGAAGACCTGGGGACAAGTTGAGTTGTTTTTGGAATGAGCAAAAAAATGGCAGAACATTTCACTTGTTTCACGAGGAAGAAATAGGTGAACTATTGGCTAAAAACATAACAAAAACAGCACAAAGACAACTCGACAGATGACATCTGCTATTTGGATTGGAGAGTACTTGCAGAAGCTGAACAACCCTTCATCTCCTAAACTTACTGATTAATATGCACTATCGAAGATGAACTTAACATAGAGGGAGGTAAGCATAGCTTGTTTTTAAACTGGGAAATTTTTTAAATGAATAGTAAGACAATTTATTGAATTTGGCTTTCGAATCCTCTGATCAATGGAGATCTCTGATAACACCCTCCTTGATCTCCATAATTCTTCCAATAAAACTCAGCCTCATTCATTAATGTTGTTAATTACTGTATTATAATATTATTATTATAATCATTATAATTATTATTAATACTATTATTATTACTATTATCATTATCATCATTATACCTATTATTCTGGTAGTGTAATAAGAATATGATGTTACATGTATTTAATTTGTTGCAATTAATTTTTTTATTTCAGTTAACTTTTGTTTTTCCTTTGATTTAAATTCGTTAGCATACATTACCATACCCAAAAACAATAGAAAAGTAAAAATTAACTGGCACCCAACTTACCTTTAAGGCACCAGTTCCCAAGCTCACCTATTTGTGATCAGTTTAATTTAATAAATAGTTTACATATTAATAATTTATATCTACTATTAACCTGATAATTAACGGAAAAATTAATTGTTCAACTTACTTGAGCCACCGGAAGTGAAATTTGCTGACTGGATAGAGATATCCAAGCAGTTCATTGTCACCTTGTCTGTTGCCTGACAAACCTTATTAAAGATTGCATAATTAATAAAAGAGAACAAGAGTCTAAATACACGGTACATGTACAAGTATAGCCAAACCTTCCACAAGCAGAAATCCTATTGTGGGACCAGAAAGAAAAACGCATCCACTAAGGAGCATAGCCTGCATATGAAAGGTTAGCCTGCGTAGCTGGCGGTATTGTGTAGTAGTCGAGTGAGATTTGGCTTCGGAGCAGTTGTAATTATAATCGAGTGAGATTTGACAGCGGAGCCGTCACGAGCGGCACAGTGGTGAGAAATACCGCCTGCGAGAGAACCATGATTTTTCGAATGCCGCCCACTTTTGTCACCTTAGAGCTCTGATCCCAAGTATTTCAACCGCCTTGTCCCTTCTCCCTTTTTTTGGAACACGGCTCCGCCGCCAAAACTTTTATCTCCCACCCACACAATACCGCCAGCTACGCAGGCTAATGAAAGATAACAATGCCATGTGCACGTGCTTATGTTACTAGGACATTTGTGAACTAGTAGGGTAGGGATCTGCCAGCCAAGGTGTCCATTAGCAGGGGATTTAAACTGTACAAGAAAAATCTCTAAAAGATAAATAATAATATTAATAATAATAATAATAATAATATTAATAATAATAATAATAAAAGAACGCAGCTCTGTGAACTGCAAGATTGCTTAGAAGGGTTCTGGAGGGCCTTCTTTCTTTTTTTTCTTCTTTTTTGCGTATTGTACACTGTGTATATTGTGCACTGTG
The DNA here is from genome assembly GCA_964035705.1 of Porites rus. Lineage (NCBI taxonomy): Eukaryota > Metazoa > Cnidaria > Anthozoa > Scleractinia > Poritidae > Porites > Porites rus. The sequence continues at coordinate 13,477,171 of OZ038005.1, read as the reverse complement.
TCTTACCAGACCAGTTCCAAACAGTTGCCGCCGTTCTGCCTCCTGATTGGGCAGAAAAACACAAAAGTTTTCTGGCACCAATCAGAAGTCAGAACAGCGGCGACCGTTTGGAACTGGTCTGGTAAGACATTGTCCCCAGGTGCTCTTCTCACCGTTCTTTACTTTTCTTCGTGCCATATTATTCCGCCCGTTTAGACTTTCCCTCGCCCCCACTATCTGCCCCTGGGTCTCCGAGGATGCACACGTCCATACTCAACAAATATTTACCCCTTCCCCTCTCCCTTAACAATTCAAAAATTAACCGACCTAAATATTTGAAATAGATAAAAAAAGATGTAATTACAACGATATTCTACAGTCATCACTACTTCCTCTTCAGGGGAGTGTGATGAAATCGAAACTGTAATTTTTAAAGCAAAGTGAAATAATTCACCATCATCAGCGCTTCAGTGGGCAAACTTAACAGTTTCTCGATCAAATTCTAACGTAAGTTAAACAGCGACATTTTATGTATTCTGGATAATTTTTTGCATTACCTCCACATCAATTACTTCCTTGCCAGTAAAGGTGAATTCCGTGAGATTTGGTTGCAAAGTCAGGGCATAATTCTTGGGAGCAACGTTGGTTGGAAGTCTCTCAAAAGCTTTCTTAGTTGTCGCCATGGTTCTTATGATCGCGGAACGTTTTGAAGATGTTGTTCCAAAGCAGCAAGAAATCGGCAGTACACGAAATAAATTGTTTACTCTACAAAGTGAAACGAAACCAAATGTGAGTTGCACGAGTTGGAGATTTTTCAATAGCATGTGACCGAATAGGGAATCAGGAAAGACCGCAGAGAGAGATGGTTACGAAGATTACACGAGGATATCCGAACAGCCGATACATTACAATACATCGGAAACTACAGCACGATGCTTACTATTTTGTAGCCTTGTCTTGTGGTGAATGTGTGAAGCAGAGATAGTTTAACTCGTTGTTTTAATTTGTTTGTGGAGTCGAAGCTTTGGCTAATTCTCGTTTAATGAACGGTAAGTCTGAATGTAAATTTCGTTATTAGTGAAAGTAGTTATGTTGTTCGAGGAAATTAATAGATTTCAGCCCTGTTCATTTCATGTAAGCTTACTTTATCTCCAGCATACAGACTGAGCATACTAACTCGTTCACTAATTAACTTTTTTATTTTGCCAAGCTTAGAATAAGGTTTAAGGCTTAACGGAAGCTTGCTGATGTAAACGGCACAATTTAAAGTAAAGTTTGTGTTAATGTGAGGTAAATTCCTTCTACCAATTGCAAAGAAGCTCATTTACAGCTCAGTTTACGCGCGTGTTAAAGGATAGAACTTTTAAGCGCAGTGCATGAGCTTATTATTCCACATTGGGATAATGCCCGGCCAGCCAATGCAGTTTTTTTTTGTAGTAATAGGATCTATCTTTATGACAATTAGACAACTGACTGTGTATTCTAAAACTGCTCCGATATAAATTTTGTTTAAATCATTTCTGGTCTATTTACTACTAAGTGAGGTCACAGGACACCCACACATTCTTGTATTTACTGGTTGCTCAATCTGTAGTGATATATAGGTTAATATGTACATTAATCAATGCCAAATAAATGCTGTCTTTCCTTTTTGTGGTTGTCACCCTTAGGCTCAGAAGTGGTATTTTCAGCAATAATTTTGAAGGACTTTTAGTTTGCCGTTTACTGTGTCTCCTTCATGTATAGATCACAAGGACAATGGTGGGATCAATAATTTTTCGAACATCTCCAGTGGTTGGGCCATATTCTCTCAGAACATCGTACTGCTCCGCTTCCAAAACCTTGTACCTCTCAATCAAAAGTTCATCCAAATTGCCTGGAGCTACAACCAGTTGCAAAAATACTTGAGACACTGTAAACCTGTACATGTAGCTTATTTTGGCTCAACTGACTTGCCTACAATCTTGTGTTTGTGATCCCCTCCTGGAGCCATTCAAAAAATCAACTCCGCCCTTGTCCTTCTATTTAGAGACACGGTAAAGAGCAAACCAAAAATCCTTCGAAAACGCTTCTGGGGCAAAATTCCTAGAGTAACCTCCCCTCCCCCAATCAAAACTACAGTACACCTCAAAAGTAAGTTGACAGTCTCAAAATACTAGAGAGCTTCAGTTTCTAAAATGAGGATGACTACAAGTACCAGATTTTTATGATACTAAGTAGTGCATCGTGTGAATCAGCATCATTTTTGGCGGGAAAACTTGATAGCCGTCGTCATTCTACAAGGAGTTTAGCAAGAATGTTGATGTAGTGAAAACAATTCATCAAGTGTCGGAAGTTTCATCATTTTGCAATCAGGAGAGGGGTCAACCTCCTTCCATAAAGATAACATTGCTAACTCTTTTGTTGAACAAAAGTACAATTAGACTTTCCAATACGCAAAAAAAACTTGAAGGCCAATCTCGTATTTGTAGTCGTTATCATCCTCAATTCTAAGGGTGTCTGCTGGTACTGTTGGACAACAGCCATTCTGGCATTCAAACATAGTTTCTTTCTGTCAATTTTTACCACTACAGCAATGGAAGAGAATATTGACGACATTGAAGAAGATGAAGACATGAAAGAGGAAGAAGATGATGAAGATGGTGATGACATGGAGCAAGAGGAAGACGTCAAAGCATCTGTTGCCAAACCCAAGGGAAGAAGAAAGTCCCGATCAGTGTTAACAGGACGAGGTGTTACTCTTGGTATGTTGATGGATGATGGAGTCATTGAGCCTGGTGAAAAATGCCTTTCTATTGATTACCTGGTATGTATCTTATACATTGTAACCTATCTATTATTGTTTAAAATATCATTTATACAGCACAGCTCCAGGGTTCTTCAGCAGCTCTGGTAACTGGTGTAAGTCCCTGTCTAGTTGTGACAAACGTCTTGTTTACCCACAGAAAATATTTTTTTTTGTAAAGAGGGTAATAAATCTGTCATATACTTTATGCAACACTCATTATTTCATGAAAGCATTGTGATATCAAATATAGCAAATTTTGGTGATTAAAGGTGCCACTTTCACATTTAATATTTTTCTCTGGTTGCCCAAAACATTTTCCCACGGGATTCTGCCAGACTCCTAAAATAAAGAGGAGTAATGCTCCTTTCTACTTAACAGTGGCGCTACAAATGTAGAGACAACTTACCTGTGATGTCTTGCTTCCTCAAGCTAGCTATTGCCTTTTCTGAGAGAGCAGAACTACACAACACAACCATACAGAACTATAAACCATGCAACAAACATAAGTCAATAGTACAGGAAAAATTATTCTGAACAGGCAGACAGCTGAAAAAACATTGGGTGTAGGAGGGTTGTGGGGGCTGGGAGGGGTTAAGACTAAGATCTCTTAATAAAATCCAACTAGTGGTCTATTATCAATGCTGCTTTCTGATTGGTTGAGCTACTACTAGGCTATATGTTATAGCCCACTAGTAGAGAAAAGTGCCGGCTTTTTGGCAGCATATAGGATTAAAGTCTAGTTTAAGTAGCTAATTTTTTTTATTCCTTGATAATTTTTTGATCAACTAGTTAGATTTTACTAAAACAATATTATTCTTCTCACCCTTATGGCCTCTGAGTCAATAGCCCATTCGGGCTCGAGGGATAATAATTGTTAATTAACCCTTTAAACCCTAAGATCAAAATTTGAATTCTCATTTGTTGCCACTATTCATTTTCTACAGAAGTAATGGGGAGAAGTTGATAAAATATATTAATGTCAAGGAAATTCATCCTGTGTGATCATGTCTGTAATTCTCATGACCACTGTGTTTTATAAAGCATTGACATTACAAGGAGAAATTTGATGCTGATCACTCTTAGAGCTTAAAGGGTTAACACTACTGAAGCACTTTAATAGTTCCTAGGTGTGTTAGGACAGTGGGATCAATTTAGCTTTCCGGGAAACTGCCCACCTACCCCTCCCCTAATATTCAACGTTAACATTTGCATCTCACATGGGGTAAAATGTTGGGTTAGGGGAGGGGTAGGTGGGCATTTTCCCAGATACCTAAATTGATCCAGATGGTGCTTTGTACCTCAGCACTTGCCAGTCTAAGCACATTGGTAATTAATAATAATTACTATTGTTATTACATATGTACCAATTTATTTTGTTAAAGGGTCAAAAGTTTGTAGCTGATCTCCAACCTGATGGTAGAATAAAATGGCCAGAAGCTAGTCAGGTGTTTAATTCACCATCTGCATGGGCAATATACTGCAAAAAGCTTGTCAATCCTTCCAAGAAATCCGGCTGTGGATGGGCTTCTGTGAGTGAATCAACTGCTCAATTGTCATTATCTTTTCTACATGCAGCAACCGAACCAAGTACAATTTTTTTATTATACTTTATTGTACATTGTACTCATTAGCTGTTTTTTCATTGGCCTACAGCTAATTTTGGAAATCAGATTATTTAGTTATCTGCTAGCAGATAACTGACTAATCTGTAGGATACGTACAATGCATGATTTTGAATAGCAATATCAATTCAGTTTCCTTGCGACAGTGTGTATGTTAACTCTCACACTATACTTTATTTCATGCACATCATTTGCCATCTCCACCCGCAAATAGCAAAAGCTAGACGAGGCAGGTGGAGAGGAAAGGTTACAGCAGTCATAACAGATAATATAATAATTGTAAAGTAACTAAATGAACTATGTGGATAAATAAGAATTACTGAAAAACAAGCTAAAGTTACAAAATATACAGTCTTATATATATATGTTATTTTCTTCAAAACAATGTATAACAAAACATTTATTAGATTCGGTTTTTGTGATATCCTAAATAATCAAGGCCTCAGTAAGTATTAGGGACCTTAAGATACACCTGGACCCTGAGCGAGGATGCCACCACCTTGGCAGGAAAAACAAATTAAGATTGAGCAGGTTGCGTTAAGTGCTCGCCTCGCCTTCTAGCTTTAAAACGATGTGGTTCTGTTATGAGAACTTCCTGTAGTGAGACGATTTTGAACTTCAGACGTACCACTCCAGCGCTATTAAAAAACTGAAAGTGAACAAAATAAAATATTTATTATGAAAGTTAATAAATGAACCATGGCGTCTTGTTCAAGATCTCAATTTTCTCTGACACTGATGTTCAAGTGTATTACAAGCCTGCATATTTGTTTTCCAATTTGTAGGGATTTTACTCATGTAAAATGAACTGTTTGCCAAGAATTGAGTTGATGATTGAGCCTTGCAAAACAGAAAACAATAGATTCATCCATGTACCAGTTACAGCTATACAACTCTAATAGTATTATTTTTACAACTCACCCTGGCTTTGAGAACAAGAAAAATTATTATGAATACTTACAACAATTCACAGTATGCTGCTCATTACATGTAGCTTTACATTTGATAGACTAGTACAATGTAATAATTTTTCATTTATTTTTTCCATTTTTATATGAAGGTCAAGTACAAGGGTAAAAAATTGGACCAGTTCAAAACTACTTGGTTCAGGAAACAGCATTCATCTGTGTCTGTAAGTATAGTCAAGGATGTTGCATATGACGATATTTCAGGGTCGTTAAAAACAGTTTATGTCAAATTTCATTGTTTTCACCATGACACTACTAAATAAAATAATAATCATGAATAATGTTTTTCAGTAAAATCCAACTAGTGGTCTATTATCAATGCTGCATTCTGATTGGTTGAGCTACTACTAGGCTATATGCTATAGCCCCCTAGTAGCAAAAAGCACCAGCTTTGAAAACCAAAACAATGGCGGATGAATTGCGTTTTGCTAGCTAATTATAAAGTTGTTTGTCTCGATATTTTGAGCAACTAGTTGGATTTTACTAAAACAATATTAATCCTCTCGCCCTCATGGCCTCTGAGTCAATCGCCCATTCGGCCTACTGAGAAGGCAATTTGAAGCAAATTCTTTGTGGTGACTGACTACCCAAGCGGACAAGATGGAGCCATGTTACCTGCTTGAGATTTCCTGCACTGGTCCCACAGGCAAAGTGCTCTTTTCGTGGCCATAATAATTATGGCCACAAAAAGAGCACTTGTGTTCACTGAAAATGGCTAAATTTCAGTCCATAAAATGGCTGGCGCATGATAATTATACCAAGTGAATAAGAGCTGTTGAGTTACATCACAAAGAACATGACAATGATCCCTATCTCTTACACAAAGACACAATAATTTCTGTGCATATATTGACAAGCAGTAGATTACGGGATTTGGATCTGCACAGGCAGTTACTGGGGGCTCGGGGGCGAATGGGTTAATATGTTAATATTTTTTGACTTGTTATAAAAAATTTCAGCCATCACCCAGCAAAGACAGTTCATCATTGACTTCACAGAAAGAAACACCCCTCCGAGGCTCTCAGTTGGCTTCACCTATATCAAGCAAGACCCCAGCAAGCAAATCATCGAGTAGTCATGGAGACATGCAAAGTGTGCCATCATCATCATCATCATCCACATCATTATCCACAGGGTCGGCTAATGTCCATTCTCCAACACATGCACATGTACCATCAACCACAGATCATTCTGTACCAGTACAAAAGAATTCAGGACCAAGCTCATCTGCTACAAGTAGCATCTCTTTCCCTGTGGAGGTGAAGAAACCAGCTAAAGGTTCATCTGGCCGCGGGTAAAGCTCAGATTGTTCATGTTTCTCTGTTATGTACTGTATGTATATGTTTTGTTTGGCCAATTAAATCCTGCATGTACAGTGTTCCAGATAAGAGATGCATCTGGGGTCAATGATCCGACAAAGACGACTTCCTGACACGACAGATGAAATATAAAACGATGTTAGATAAATATAATGAATAAATTTAGCATGTGGTCTAGGTGACACCTCAGGTGGTCTACATGACCCCCCACTTGAAAGAATTAACTTGAATGTTGCCTGTTGCTTTTCTTTCCTTTCCTACACATTTTTGCACTCCACCACTTAACGTATTTACAAGCATTAATTTATAATGACTTCTAGTAGCCTGAGTATCAGCATTTCTGGAATCTCCTCACCCTAAGCCCCTTAGGAAGGCTTGATAAGGCAGCTCATAGTATGTGCAATCCATCATCCATGAGTGTTGAAATATTTCACGGGCACAAGTCGGTATAATTTTGGAGGTAAACTGGCTTTGTTTATGCGATTTGGCACATTTTTTATGGCAAAAGCAAAGCAAGATAAGATGAAATGTTTGTTTTAACTTTACTCTTTAAATTTAAATTTAAATCATAGAGAAATCTGTTCCCCAAAGTGGCTACTAAACCAGAATTCTTAGCTGTCAAGGAGAAAAATAATGTCAGTCTCATTGGCAACTGTATTAGTCGCAGCCCTGCTAGAATAACTGAACTTTGTGTGGTAATGTTACATTGTTCCTCTTTTTTAACAGGCGAAAGCCAAACATTGGCTACATTCACCCACCACCAACACAAAAGTCAACAACACGGTTCTCACCTACAGCCTTGACTCCAACCATGTCATCAAAGTCTTCGTTATCACTGAAAAGTCCTGTGGGTAAGTTCAGAGTGTCAGATTCTTGCTTATAGTGTCGAAAGATAAAAATATTGGCAAAACATTTCAATTTCTTTTTGTAAAATAAATTTCTTTTAAAAAATAATTTTACAATATATACACTGTATTAGAGTGAGGAATTTTTTCTTGCATGCTGATTGGTTGAGAGTTATGACCAATAAAAGCACAGACCATGGAAATGACTTGATAGTGGCACAACTTTGTTTTTCTCTTTCTTGCACACGCAATTTTCTGAGAAACTTCAACTGAAGTGGACATGAAAAAACTGTCAATATTTTTGTAAATAATAAATCTATAACAATTTTCCTGATGTAAAAGTTGTGATTATTTTGCCATGTACATGCATGTAAGCAGTTTTATTTTTATTTTTTAACTGATTGCAACCCATTGTCTTACATGTGTATGAGTGTAAGTTTTATTGTTATGGCATGCAGGTAAATGAGTGCCAAGAATCAGGTTAATGTTACGGCCAATTAATTTTATAGAATTGATCACTGATTAACATAATATTATTTGAATGGCTGGTTTGTTCTAGATTTGCCCAGTCCATTATCATCACCCCTTGCTTCGGTAGGAAGAAAACGCCTGGCTGTTAGAACACGGCAATCAGTCAAGTACACAGCATTGACTCCAGATAGGTGAGAGGGAATTTTCATGGCAAGTGAATGAGAGCTGTTTTCTGTTATTTACTCTTTACTCAGTAACCAAATGAATCTTTTGGGTTATTTTGTGTCAGTTTATTGGTATCTCCAGTCAAAGCTATTAACAAAATAATCTCACTCTCAATTTAAGGGTGTTACAGGGAGTAACTTACAGAAAGAGAATTTTAATTGATAAATAATTATGTTATCCTCTTCAGTGTTCAATATGCAGGTCACAGGTCACTTAGTACAGCCTAGAGTACCATAATATATAAATAATTTTATCTGTACACTATGGTAAACAAACAACTCGCAATCGGAAATAGAGTTATAGCTTAAAGGGAAACTGCTTATCTCAGTTATAGAGCATTGACCTGCACTTGTGACCCATGACTTGTGATCTGTGTTTTGTTCCTGCCAGTCTACAAGTGGTTTAAATTCTAGCATGATAAAAAAGGCTCTTTAATTACAGTATTTTTAAGTGATCATTATTATACTGCCAGTGAGTTAATGAGTTTGTATTATTTTATGTTCCATAGTGATCCACATACTCTGGTTGAACTTATGAACTTTAGTGCTCTTGGAAAAATGCAGCCTTTTTCTGTAGATATTTCAACAAACTGTCTTTTGCTTATGGTGAGTGTCAGCACTTTCAGCAGACTACCAATTAAGATAGGTACTGAGTTTGTGCAATGAACACCTTAACAATCACGCATACCTGTATGATCTATAATTGTTTAAAAATGTATTAGCCAGTCTTAAATTTAAGAGAGATAGCTAAAGTTTACATTTCTAGAGAACACTGTCTTATGTTGCAGATGACAAGAATATCAGTTATGTTTGGGGCAATTTTGAAAGGATCATAATTGAAGCTTAATTACAAATGTAGGAGTCACTATTATTATAATAATTATGTACATGTATTATATAAGATACTCTTGTTCTTATCTTGTGATTACAGAAGTAAAATAAAATTAACAGCAGCTACCTCTACCATCAAATCCACAGGATTACCATTGTCATCTAACATCAAGTGAAGTAGTAGGATACCTTGCTGGAAAGTTTGACCCACAAACACATCGTAAGTGTCCTGCTTAAGATAATAGTTTGATCTAGTACAGTGTACTTAATATGTTAACAGCAATAACGTTAAGAAGAAGAGAGCCAGTTGACTACTCAAATTTTTAGTGCCATCCATCTTTTGTTCATAAGAAGGTGGTAAAGTACAAGAATCGCATGTACAAGTAAATATGAGTATGGAGGATTGCTAAAACGTTTTGCAAAGAGTAACTCCGTAGAAATAAACTGAAGTACCCCTTAAAAAAAGTCTGGGAGAAAAAATTAATAGTATGCAAATTTTATACAGGAATAAGCTGAATACCACTTTTCTTCAAAAAAATAAGAACCAGAGTGTTTAAGAACCCATAATTTATAGCCTATATTTGTGCTTATTACCATTTATCTAAGAATATGTTTAGGCTAACTTGGAAAAATCCAGGTTCTTAGTCGTGGGTTTTTACTGTATGCCAATATAACAAGTCATTATTTCTTTATGTCATGCAGACATGAAGATTGTGCAGGCTTTTCCATGCCGCTGTCGATTTGCTGATAAAGAAAATGCACCCAAGGTGGAAGAAGAGGTAAACTTTTTACATATAGAAATGTTCTTTTGGCATAAAACCTACAGGCAGTCATGTGTATTTTATGCCAGCCTTTACTTTCAGTGTAGTCTTAAAGAAGAAGAGCCATACTGGGAATTGTAAAAAAACTACATTATACCACAGATTGATGTTTTCATGATTTACTGTACATTGCTGCTATACAGTGTACCATACAATGCTGCTGAAGCTGAACAAGTATGTCCTTAACAATAGTACAAATAGTAAATAAATAAAAATACATGTAATAATATTGATTTATAAGTCTAATTTCTGTGGCAAACACTTCCTTCCACAAGGTGAGATGAAAACTTAATAGTTTAAAATCCTTACCCTTCAAGCAAGCAAGGTTTGCTTGCCCAGAGAAGTCATGCTGGCTTTAGCTTACAATCATCCTTTTTGGCTAACATTAATTTACTTTATCTACAATAGGCAATTGCAAATGTTGCTTCCCCATAAGACAGCTTGATAACCCACTGACAGTTTGTTCCACTTCCCTCAGGCTAGCACTTTTGTTGTGGCCTTATTTTAGCCGTTTGAAATCTCAATTTTATCTGTAAAACCTTCCCGCTGCTTGTACAGTGTAAACCTAACACACTTTTTTCTTTCTGTGGCCAGGTACGGAATGCCATTGCTCAGCGAGGTCTTGTTCTTGTTGGATGGTATCACAGTCACCCATCCAATCAACCAGATCCATCACTACAAGATATCCAGAATCAGCTCAAGTATCAGAAAATATTGCAACATGAAACGTCTTCCTATGGGCCTTGTCTTGGCATGATAGTATGTAAGTACATTATGTACTACAAGAGATATGTTATTGCAAAATCTTTGTAAAGCTGTAAAGGATCGGGGGGATCAGCAGTGAGAATAAAGGGAAACAAGTCAGAGGGGAACACAAAAAAGCAAAAACTAAACAAAGAAAAGGGCAAAGATTAAATATGGTTTTGTCAAGATTTGAACGTACACTCTACCAATCTGGCAAAAATTATCCAGGTATTGATTGGTCACTAAGAGGCAGCTAAGTATGTAAACACAAAATGGCTGGCAAACTAAAACATTTTCCACAAAGTAATAGAAAATGAATTACAAATACAATAGGATAAGTAGAAGAAAGAAGTGGCAAGGAGACCTAACAGAAACTACATGTATAGGAGCTTATGAGAGGTTAGGCCTCATCTAACTAATGGGCTAGAGCTGTTTACACTGTACCTCAATAGTGAAGAAAAGATGGCAAAACTACCAATTAATTGAGATTCATTCATTTCGTCCATTCATTCATAATATAGGCTCAATCCCACTGAACATGGCATTCCTACAGTCATATAAAAAAATGACTGTATGTTTCAGATCTGTCTATAACTAGTCCGATCTGGTGCAGAAATACCGCAGGGTACACAATAAGCTTAACGCTTCATGGTCAAACTATTGAGGTCATCTCCAATGCCAGTTGTGGACAGTGTTCCCCCATTTTATTCCGTTATGTCTTGTTGTTGTGTCACTTAGTCAGTTTTTTGCTTATTTTGTTTTTTAATAAATTTTTAACAGCTCCATATGATAATTACCGACCAACAAAAGAGTCAACTGTACGAGCCTTCTGGGTTCAAGCTTCGCCAGAGGGTCAAACTCATAAACTAGGAGTTCCCATGATCATGAATATCAGTACACATCAAGATCAGTTCCTTACTCAAGATCTGCTAAATGAATTGGTATGTATAGAGAATTGAGCGCAAGATCTATCCAGTATAGTGTAAATATGCTTAAGGGCCTGTTTACATGGAGGTGGGGCGCCCAGGTTGGTGAGGTAACCCATTTGGGTGGAGTGAAAAAAACCTGTCTTTTACATTTAACTTTACAATCCTGCCATCTCGGGGTGCTTTTTCTCAAGATTATTGAATGGTTGCTAAGCATGTAAACACAAAGTGGCAGGCAAAGATGTTTTGGGGGTTAATGCTCCTCTTCTCTCACTTGCTGATCTTTGGCTTGCTGTAACCTTTTAATGCTGCATGGCTTTCACTTTTAATGATGCAAAGCTTCTGCCAAAGGCATTTGAGGCGACTTTGATGTAATGTGAATCAAACCCCAGCTAGGTAAGGTACCCCACCTTGAAACATTTACCTGGCAAAATTTGACCCAGGCTGAGAGGGTACCCGGTCTGGCAGACTAGCCATCCCACCTGGGAGGGTCACCCCACCTACATGTAAACATGATCAAATTAAAATGAAAGATTACATGGACAGGCGGGTTACCCCACCTCTAGTGGGTTACCTCACACTGCTGTCTCTAAGATTTCAAGTTGCCAGGTAAATACAACAAGTACAGTACATGTAATATTTTGTCTTTTGTTTTCAGAGATGGATGTGGAGTTTCTACAAGGGTAGTCCAGACACTATCAACTTTCATAACTTGTGGCATGGAAACCAAACTTACTTGGACAAAGTAAAGGTAAGAATGGTAACGAAAAAAAACATTCTTTCGATGCCTAAACGTACATGGTACATGTAATAATGAACCAGCAATAATGCAAGGCTTATCCATTCTTGCGAAAGACCTTCAGTATTATTTTTTAGTTTTTTGTTTCACGACTTGAGAAAAAAGGAATTACCAATAATTTTAAGATTGTAATGAAGGCTTTTAAAAAACCTTCCTTCTTATGTTTGATATTTTTTATGTTACAGGTTAAAATTTTTAACCTAGGTTGATTCTCAATTTCCTTTGTCTCCTAGCCCTAACTATTCATGACTTGGGGCTAGGAGACAAAGGAAGTTGAGAATAAACCTTACCTAGGTTAAAAAATTTTAACGTGAATTTAATTTTAACATGGAACATATACTTGAACTAAATTGGGATGCATTAAGCTTGAAAAGTACTCAGATTTTCCCTAGTCCTTCCTTGAATTTTACTGATAAAAGTCTAAAGCAAAGTTCAAAAGCATACTGGATCTATTAACATCTTCCTCTTTGGAAGTCGGGTCTACTAAGACATTCAAGAGTAAAAAGGAGGAACAGTTTATAATGATACATTTAACCCAACATTTTATGGTCTTCATAATGATACACTTTTTAAAACAAAATTTTGGCTTTTCTTTCAGTCATCTTTGATAAAGAAATTCCCTACAGACCAGACAGATGGAAGATTTCTAGAATTCATCAACACACTCCTTACATAGCACAGTACCATTTAAAAAAATAGTTTTTTAGTTCATTTGTACAGTAAGTTATTTTTTAGTAGTAGTTGTGTAAGTTCTGTAACATAAAAGTGTTAAAAATTTATCTCACAGGGTACAGATAGAGTTTGGCAAAACTGTAAATCCTTGTATTAAACTGACTTTTACTTTAAACATTTCCTAGAAGGCATGTTAACCTTTTCATTCTATGAACTATGACTTAAGGAAAAAATAATTTCAAATTTCTTTTGCAAAATCAAAAAATTAAATCAGCAAAAGATCTACCAAAAAAGGTTTTATGTCGAGGTTAACACCAGAGGATTTTGTCCACAGATTCAAAGTTGGAATTAAAAATCATCTAACCATAACTTAGTGTAGGAGTGCAATGGTTAATCCTTAGACTCTTAGTAAGAGTGATCAATCAATCTCCTTACAATATCATTACAATAACTTACATGTAATCAAGAGAAAAGACTATGAGAATTCATAAAATGATCACCAAAGAAAAAAATGGTCTCAACAAAATTCTCTCAACTAATTCTGTAAGGAAATGTATGGAGATCAGTGTGGAAAATTTGTTTTTAGATATTGGAACCTATATTAAAGGGTTCAGGGCTGTGCTTTAGCAGAGCCCAGTGGCCCCTGGCACCTAACTTTTGCACTTGGGTGACTAGGAACTCTAAGTTTTTTTCATACAAATCATATGCTGGGCACCCTACATTTTACAGGTTCAGAGCACTGGGCTCCCTTTCAATTTTCCTTAGAGCACAGCCTTAGGGTTAAGAGAATATGGAATTGGAATTCAAGAGAATTTGGGACGTGATCATGCAAGATGCTTGATATGTTAACAATTTTCTCCCCACTACATCTTTCGTGGGGTTTAAAGGGTTAGGCTTAAAATAGGCAAAAGTTGTTTTGTACCAATAATTGTATTGAGGACCTGTATAGCTATAGATGGTTTTCACAGTGACGTCATCAAATTGTTAAGTCAAAACAGCGAGGTTTTACGGATTCTTATTTACACTAGGTTGAAGATAAACAAAAAATAAATCTTTGTACAAGTTTCCATTCCTGTAGCATGTTTCATTTCGAAAATACAGCAATTTGAACTTCCGAGTTTTCACAGTGCGTGACACCAAAACAGGAATGCTGTCTCGTTGAAAAAAGTCTCTCCTCTTGATTTTCAGCAGTATAACCATTTCAAGTATTAGAGGATATTTTTTATGCACACGTAGGCTGGTTCTCGAGTGAAAAGAAAGAGCTTTTATAGAAAAAGTGAACTCCAGATGTTTTGTTGATTTCCGGCGGCCATATTGGTGGACCAAAACGGTACACCAATATGGCGTACCCATACAAAGCTCTACAAAGGTGCGCGAAACGTTTCGGCAAATAACTCGGAAACTGTGGGCCATAAAGACCTGAGACTTGGACAAATTGTTTATATGTTAGTCTTTGGTAACATTTCATTTTCTTGGTTTCTTCCACTGGACGGTTTCCAATTTATTTTTTTGTTGCGTGACAGTGAAAACGATCTATACCATAATTGTAAACTTTAGTCAAGAAAGCTCTCTAGCATTTTCATAGCAATTTGTTACCGAATAATGTACTAAATAGTATTAAATAAACTTTTTGTTTTTTCAAAATTATTATGGCAAGATGAAGGTTTGTTTTATGTTAGCAGAGGGGAGGGGGTAGGGTTGGGGGCATTAAAGGCTTTTGTCTTGGTTTGTTTTTCGTGTACCAGAGAGTTTATTTTTTTCCCTCTGAAATGTTTTATTAATTTTTATTCATATTTTTATATTAGAATTGAGTGCTTTTTATTATAATGCAGTGAATGTTAATTCTTAAGTTAAAGTTCGTCGTGTTCACGTAAATGTTGATACATTTTCCGTTCAAAAGTTGGGTCATGTACTCTTGAACTGTGAAACTTGTACAAAGCTTGTGGGATTAATGGCAATATTGAAGCCAGAGAAACCTCTTTGTTAGCTGCTCCAAGACTCTTGACAATCTGTAGGCAAAATAATAGCCATGAGATTTCAAAGGTCAAAGGTAATGTTTTGAGCACTTAGGTTTTATGTCTACACTGTAATAGTCAAGTTGATAAGTAAAAAGAGTACTCTGGGCCAGTATGAACAGATACAACCCCAGGGCCCGGTTCCCTGAAAGGTGGTTAAGTTTAACCCAGGATTAAGCCAAATTTGAAGCAAGGTTTTCTTGTCTAAGAACATGTTACTCCAGCTTACAAAATACTGTTGCGTCTTTACTCCAAGATTCAGTGTTAACGCAAAATGTTACTCTAAGCAATGCATATAGGAAGGTAAATACAAAAGGTGGAACACGATTTTTAATCCTGGATTAGTGCTTGTTGGCCTTTCAGGAATGGGGGCCAGAACTAGAACACTGAGCAGTTGGCTGCGAGGGTTTGGTTTGCTACATAAAGTAATCAAATCCCAATCCTCACAGCTCCTGAATATTGATTTATGTTTGTCTCAGTGGGTTCCAGTCCCCGCTCCTTCTCATGCACTTCTGCTCCAGTGCAAATACCTGTTTACACTGTACATTGCAACAAAGAGTGACACAGAAACCTAATATCTGATGTGTTATGATCCACTTAAAACACTGTGCCAAAATCATTGTTCTTATATGTAAACAAAGAGCCCTATCCAATGTGGGTTTCACGCTGGTGCAAGAGGTATGTGGTACAGAGTAATAACACAGCCTTATAAGTTCATTGTAGCTTTCAATCAGCTTCTGAATGTCAGTGGTACAGTTATTGGTAGATGTAATTTAATCCAGGCTTAAATCTGTGAAGTGATGCGGAAATCCTTGTCCTGGCCCCCAACAGACTCAATAGGGAGCTTTAGCATTGACGACGGCAACGGCAGCGAAAACATCAGTTTTAAAACGAATTTCCATTTTTTCAGTCCTTGTCGTGTTTATTCCAATTTGCTGAAAATGGCAAGTGTAGGCAAATTTCCCTGGAGTTGATTTCTTGAGGACTGCACTTGAGTTTAGAGAGAGAAAAAGAGATTTGTGGTCACTTGTTTACATTCTCCATAAAACTTGCAATTAGGCATCTTCACGTCGTAGTCATGCAAGAACAGTAAAGGCATGATGCACGTGCAAAGTTGTTGTTTTATGTAATAAACCTATTGCTTTTTTGACGTCCTTGTTGCTGTCGCCGTCTTCGTTGCTAAAGCTCCCTAATGAATTACCAGAAGTGTGTTCAAATTTCCCTTCAACCTGATTGGCCACTTAATCGAGCAATGGCTTTTTCAGCAGCTCAACCATGGGTACCCACAAATCCTGGTACACTGATTGAGGCCCAGAATAAGGATTTTGGTGCTGGCTTGCAAATGTACTGATTGTCCATGGAGCAGGCTGTGGTATAGTAGACTTCATCAACTCAGTTGTTTAAGTTTAAGTTTTGTGTTTCACTCCCTCACCGATGTAGCACCACAATTTTGTTAGAAATTAACCTCGTCATTCATATACTGTCCAGTAAACTTAAGAGTTACGATCACCATACAAAAGTTGCAAATGTTGAGAAAACCATTTACTAACCTCAAGGGCTTTTTTATGAGTTCCTCCAAGATCCTAACGAGATGCAGCAAGATATAAATAAAACAGTAACTATAACGTAAAATGTACACTGCATATACATGTGTAACACCCACAAACAGAGGCTTCAATGCCTACCCTTTTTTAGGGAGACAGGGAGAGGGCATGATCTCAGGCTAACTTAAGACAGGACCTTTGGTTTAAGAGATAAGGTCATTTCTGTTTTAAGGATGTTCTTGTTCATGCTCTGTTTTTGTGTTCTTAACAGATGCCTTCATTTGTGCACATTATTTTACAGATGTGATGTTCGCTTAACTTGTTTGGCAAGAGAGGGGAATTAAAACTGTACGTCAAAATTCCCACATCTATAATTATAGGATGAAAGATGCATCTATACAAGACATTGTTATCTAAGAAATGCATTGTCTTCTCTTACCTGAACATAACTTGACATAAACTTGTCTTTATCAAAAATTCCTCTTTTATTATGGCACTGGGCCAATAGATCTCTGTAAGTAATTGGAATTGTATTAAATTTTTTTAATCAACTTTTGGGTAAATTGGCTTGTTTGATTGACTTACTACCTGTAAATGAGTGACAAATTATTGATTAGAATTACCTGACTGGCTGGCTGACTGCCCATTGATAACTTGTACGTGGTACTAACTGTCCTTTTCCCTTCCTTTTCCTTTGGCTGTCTGACCAATAATGATATACTAGCACTGATGAACAGAATGACTAACGAGGCTGGCTTGACTGCTAGCTGTTTGACAGACCAACGAACTGCCTAATCATTTACAGCTTGAGAGCAAGCTTTCCTTTTAAAGTGGTGTAATGCACAAGTGAGAGGGGGCAGATGATTCCCTCAAGTGGAAATTAAGCTTACAGTATACTAACAGGCTACAGTACATCAGTTAACAACTATCACAGACTCTGAGTTACTACCAGACTGACTGCCCATCTAACTACCTCCCCTTGTGGTTAATGGCTTTATTGTTACTACACGCTGTAACAAATAATCTTTTCAAAATACCACTCACTCAATGTAACCTGCGTCAATGTGGCTGTACTCAAGTTCTTCAGTATTTGAGACATCAGTAGGGTCAATAAACAACAAGACTTCCTTCATCTGATCAACAGAAAGGTTCTGCACATACTCTTTAGTGACAAAGCCTTTACCATCAGGATCTAAGTAATCAACTAGCTGCAACGAGATAAAAATTAAGAATATAATAATGCACATACAGTGTATCATCATAGCCAGATTCTGCAAGCAGTGAAAGGGTTCCTAAATGAGTAGCTTTGTGAAAGGCAATGTCATGCAGTAAAAGTGACTGAGATGATTCACACAACCAATAGTGACTGTCAGTCACTATCTTGAACACTATGTTGCCAATAACCAGTGGAGTAGAATTTTCTGAAAAAGCTGACAATATTTATGCCCAGAATCAAATTGCATAAAGCTATTTGTAATGAAGGTACAATAATTATATTATAATATATTGTATAAAAGCACTGATCGTTATTTAAAGAAGGGCCCATGCTAAGAGTATTGTGTATCTACATGTACAGCTGTAGCCTGTTACAGGTCAGATTTGATTCCTGGTTCATTTTGATTTAAAATACGTTGACTCTAAATTTCCTTTGTCTCCTAGCCCAAGAGGAAAAGAAAAATGAGAATCAACATTTAGGTTAAAAAATTTTAACTTGAAATCAATTAATTGACTTTTAAATTCCTTACATCCATAGGGATCTCAAGTTTTTTAATAGCACATTATTGATTTCACGCATATCGGATATGTTGTAGCTAATTTTTTATTGCAGATAATTTTTGTTGTTCTTGTTTTGGGGTATGGTAATGTATGCAAATGAAGTTGAAACAAAAGGAAAAGAAAAATTTCCTGAGATAAAAAATTACCCGCAACAGATACCTAATAAAAAAAACTTGGATTATCCTCATTTTTGCACTTAATTGACATGCATGCAATATTAATATTTATCAGTGTAAACGATAACTAAAAATTGGGTACAACAGCCATTTTCCTGTGACTGAGAACACTTAGCTGCCTTTAGTCTTGACTGATTTTCGTAACATTATTGTCACGTTTCTTTTTTCTAATAATATTGCAAGGTTCATCACACTCTCTCCACTTTCTCCCTGGTCAAAGAAAAAAAATTTCATCAGTATGGTTTTTCATGATGAATTACCTGTTTTTGTCTTTCCCTTTCATCTTCCTTCATCACATCTCTTTTAACATCACTTTCACTATTAAGGTACTTTGCTACAAAATCATTCAACCATATTTTTCCTTCACTGTCAGCCAGCATCAACAGAAATCTCTTCACAATGTGGATATCCATGTGGCCTTGACTAAGATTGCCATGCCCAGAAAAACGCCATAGCACCATCACTTGATTCATTGGTGTGAAGTCAATCTTTGCTCGGTCACAGCCTTGGTCTGTGAAATGCTGCACTTGTGAAAACCAAATTGAAACAGCAGAATTCATGTGCCCCCAAGAGCGAACCTGATGCCAGTAACCTGTAAGGGAGACATATAAAATTTTGTTTCCTTAAATTTATCCCTTAGTACCTGAAAACTTTCTATGGTCATTTCTCCAGTGAAATACTACAGTCACATCTCCACTGAAATTTAATTTTTTATTAGCCTCTGGTGCTTCATGTTTGCTTCCGGGTGACTAGAAAGTTTCATAGAAATCATATGCTGGGTACCTTTTTTTCTTTAATTATTGTGAAAGAATATGATTAATCCACTTTTGAATTTTGGTTCTCTTAAAGATCAATAGTATGAAGATGATACTCTTGACATGACAGTATGATTTCAGTTGATTGCTGCACCCTTAATTTCCAGTAATACATTAAGGGATCAAGTTATCTCCAGAAAATATAATGAAATATAAACTTGTATTAATTTAATGAAGCAAACGGAGTGAAAGCTTAAAGGAGAATTAATACTCTTGCATTTTATAGTTAATTTTCATTAACAAGTAGACAAGTGTCTTGAGTATGACAAGAAACTGTTCACTGATACGACCATAATACTGCATTTATTGAAAGTTTAAGCTCACCTCCAGGCATAAAGATGCAGTCACCTTTATTCATTGTTACTTTAGAGTAATGCACCTCCTTAATTAATGGAAACAATTCAAGGTCAACAGAATCAACATCAACCTCTGAATATCCTCCCCACTCAAATGCAGAATCTTCTGACATGTAAACAAGATTTGTCTGGTCTGGATGAACTAGTAGCCAATCTTTGGTACCATTGAATACACAATGTATATTACTGTACGGATCCTGATGAAGCTTTGTTTGGCCTCCACGAGCTGAAAGAAAAAGGTGAACCTCTTGGAGTGCTTCAACAAAAGAACCACATCTGCAAGGTAAAGAGAATTAAAGTCCAGACATGTCACTCAAAACTTACAGTGGTATAGACTCACAAAAGTAAAACATTTTCTTGACTTTTTCACAGCATCAACCACATGCACGGTCAAACAGGAGATGCATAAACTCGCACAAATTTTATATATTTTGGAACCCCATGACTACTAGATTAACTGTGTTTATGCCTGGGATACCCAGGGGCTTCCACTGTGGCCAGCCAGCCCCCAGATAGAATACTGCCCCCATGGCTGGCAAATCCCTGAAACCAAGCCATGGGCCCCCATTCCAGGCACCTATCACACTGATGAAACATTTAATAAGGGATGGGAGGGGGGAAGATGCTAAATGAACCACTCCACAGAAAATTGCACAAATGCTCAATGATGAACTCGCACATCCTAGCAGTGTACAAAGCTATTACGTACCATGTGAGCATGCACTCATGGGATTGACCACTGGATGCCCACTAATTCGTGGGCTGTTTGGCCGCTAAGCTTGTAGACCACTTGACCATTTAACTGGTGGACCGCTAAGCTTGTGGATGGCTAAACCGCTAAGCTTGTGAACCGCTTGACCGCCAAGCTTATGAACAGCTTGACCGCTAAGCTTGTGGACTGCTTGACCACTAAGCTCTTCATGGTTAACTTTAAAGTTAAATTACATTTTAATAACCAAATAAACAGTTTGATTTATGTCATCAGCATGCAATTTGTGTCATTGAGATGCACATGTCCCAAGGAGCAAGGATGGCTGTATATTCACAAGCTTAGTAAAGGTTGGAACTTGGTGAAAGTTACCTTAAACATGCTGGAATTCCTATGTCTCTTTCCATGGGCTGAGGAACCTGTGAGATCACATAGGCATCTCTTGTCTGGTAGTTTTGTATAAAATGTCTGATTGTGTCACGACCTAGAATTCCTGTTTCTCCGGATGGTATTCTGTCATTACTTTCAGCTCGTGATTCAAGCCGCACAGTCAGATTTCCATATTCAGAAATAAGAAATTCTTCTGTCCATAATTCATATGCCCTAGGATAACAATTCAACATTAAAAATGAAAAATTCAGTTCACACTAAACCCCTTCCAGTACAATGGTGTTGTTACAAATTTCAAAAAAGGAAAGACAATTAAGTCTGCTTAAAAAAATATATTTCTTATCTTGCCTCTAGCCTATACAAAACTGCGCTTGCTGTAATTTTTGGCAATGTACCCAAATCTTTTTAAACAGGGTTGAAACAATTGAAGGGCTATTAGTTATTTACTCCCACAATAAAATTCATTATTTGTAGTTGATTGGAAGTCACTAGAATTTTTCAGACACCCAGGGCTATTAAAAATATAATACATCACAATCCGCTCTTTAAAATTGATATCAGGTAACATGAATATTCATTTTTACAGTGGCCTATTTTTAATAAATGTATTTAATAATAAGAGGCTAATTTCTTACTGTATCATTGCCATAAACATGAAAATATGCATGTCATATAATTATTTACAGAAGAGCCTCATCAAGTAATGAAAACAATTGCCTTAAATTATGAAGAACTTTTAAGTGTTAAACCCCCTTTGAAAACAAAACAGCTGTCTTACAACCAACACCATTTTCACAATCACATATCTGCATGAATAGTAATTATACTTACAGCTGTTAAAACTTGCCTCAGGGAAAATCCTTTGTTTTTTCCACAAGAAAAAAGAGAGATAAATGAAAAAGAGGCAGCTTTTTTAATTGTTTTATAAATCTTTATAAGCTTCACATACAACTTCATAGTGCAGAAATCGAAATAAAATAGTTCTAACTAATTTAAGTGCTTATTAAAATAATGCTAACTATACTCGAGCTATTTAATAATATTTGCAATCTTATTAAATAGAAGTTAAAAAATTCATAAGCCCAACTTACCAATGCACAAAGGCACACTTAAATATTTGCAACCTTATAGAACTGAGACTCGATTGCAAACGTTACGGTAAAACAAATAAACTTTTATACAATTATACCTGGAATGTTTTGCTGCCCCTCTTAACACAACAGGTCTGTTTTTCGAGACGTATTTTTCCCAAAACTCTATCGGATGCGGTACAGTTTGAAGTTCTTCTGTGACAACATCGGGTTCTCGATGAGCGCCGAATGGTTTCTGGTGCCCATCCAAACAAACAGACGGGCTCTTGAATATCAAATAAAAGCAAAATGCACAATTCAGTAAACTTCTTCTCATTATTTCACCTGCTCCGGTTTCAAAAGGTCAATATTTTGACTTAATCAGGCAAGTGCAATTAAACAACTGCCGAAGTCGGCTGGAAGTGAGCAAAGCGTTGCGGTGATGTGAAGGTTGGGTTGACTGTGCTGTTCGAACCCAGGTTCCATCGGAGCTACTCTCCAAAATGGCTTCCAGACGGTCGAAGATTATCTCTGTGTTTATTTTACTGCTTTCTCACTTTTCCGGCATAGATTGTGTCACTCCCTACGCCGATATTGTGCAGTATAAAGAGGAGTACACCTTGCCGGATTTACCTTACAGTTATGATGCTCTTGAACCGTTCATTGACGAAGAGACAATGCGTGTTCATCATTTGGGTCATCATGCGGCCTACACAAAGAAACTGAATGCGGCCTTGAAAAGCTTTCGTGAATCGGTATGTGAGAAGAGAAAATAGAGAAAAGAGAATAACGTGTTGTCGCATTATATGTTTTGTCGATAGTTCTTGTTTGAACGTTTATGATGCAGATAAAATATTTTTTTTCCTTTTGGAGATAGCATTTTTAAATGGGCCAATCTGCAGCGCATTTAGTCCACCCCTCCCTACTCCCCCCCCCCCCCCCCCACCTGTATCCACTCTCCCCTATTATAATTATTACAGAGCTTAAGCAAAGGCGTTTTTGACTGATGCAGCTCAACTGGAAATGAGTCCTTTTCCCAAAAATATGCCTTCTATTACTGAGTCGTCTGCCTCTTATATAAGAGACAATAATGTGGCTGAAAAATGTTGGCCAAACCACTGCCAAAGCATGCAAAAAGTCAACTTCCTGTTGATCAAGAACTGATCTGTATCGAACAAAAACACATTTGTTTAAGCTTCCGATGTATTGACATCAGGGCAGTACACAGCTCCAGGATTGGCTTCTAAGGAGAAAACAAAAAACATCAGTAACAATACATGTACATCCTAACCAAAAATTATTAAGAGCTTTATGCTATCAAAGATCCAGTAAAGATTAGAGGTTTTGAAAGGACTGCATACTGTCTGGAGAGATTAAAGATAAGGGAAAGGTAGGGGAACTTTATTTTTAAGGCACTGGAAATTCCAGGGGAAAGGGAGAGGTATTGCTACTTTTGATCAATCAACAAATTATAGTGATCTCCTGTCTCTGAAGGGGAAAAAGTGGCTGCACTTTTGTCTTTTTTTTTCCTAAGGGGTAGAATTCCTTTAAGGAGTACAAAAGATGAAATTGACCCCAAGAAAGGTACATGTAATTATTGTATGATGACAAAAAAAAACAATGCCTTGAAGCAATATTTGATGTAAAGGAACAAATCAAGACCAGGCAAACCCTCTATTACAATTTCTGTTTTAGAGCTCATTAATGGAAGCCCTCCTTCCCAAACAAACATTTTTTTGGATTTAATCATGTCACATTCTTAAACTAAAACACCTGTCTATAAAGATGCTACCATGGAAACTTGCTATTGTGATACGTTTTACATTTCTGATAACATAATTATTATTTTAATAGTGCTGAGTCTACTGCAACTAACTGTTACAAATAAATTTTTAGGGCACTCGGTCATCAGTAGTTTCAAAGTCCATCATAGGAATGTTACATTTTGCCAGCTTTATACCATATGACTGGAGGGAAAAAATAAAAAACAATGGTGGAGGGTAAGTCATTGATAGTCTTTGTTTTATATTTGGATTTTAAAAGTAGGTTTCAATCTACTTCTAACCCAGGAACAGCGGAAACTTCCAGAATAATAAAAATGAGCTGTCCATTCTTCAGTCCTACTTCGGAGGCAAGCTTCTTCTCCCATCTCCCATGCATGGCCATTGCACCTTGTTTTGCTTATGATTCACCACTCACATTTTCTCAAATGAAAAGCATGCTCGCAGGCTTTTTTTAGGTTTTCTGGTAAACTGGGATCATTCAAGCCGCAATTCTCAATCCATGATCTTTGATCTTGTACATGTCACTCTAAAAATTTGTTAGCCATTGAATAACTTTGGTAGCAGCAGGATTAGCTCAGTTAGTGGAGCCAGGAGGGCTTGACTGCAGAGCGGGAAGTCATGGGCTCGATTCCCAGGCCGGACTATTCACTCGAGGTTTTATAATAACTGAGGAACAAAGTTACTGTCTTTTCCCTACAATTAGCTAGACCCTTGTGTGGCTCAAAATGACAATGTAAAGTGGTGGTCTTGTCTTCAGAAGGGGACTTACTGCAAATGACCTAATAGACGCCCACTTCTAAATAAACACCTCTTATCTAACAAACACCCCCTCTATGCTATTATTGTATTAGATGCCCCTCTCTAATAAATGGCCCCTGTCTTATAGGCCCCTATGACAATTACTCCAAAATACTATGAAATAACAGTTTCCTGCTTGATTAACAAGGCACTGCGTATTTCATCTTATTCAACGTAAAGTTCAAAGTAAGAACTTTAGACAAACAATGGCTTCAACACAATAACCCTGAGCGAGGATTCTGACATCGACGTTGAGATTTGAAAGAGTGATGTTGATCTCTAGGTGGTCTAGACATCTCAATTGATGAAGTGGATATTCCTTTATTTTAAAACTCTCTTGATATTTTTGCCGAAAGCATATTAGTTTGTTCAGCTCGTTACAGTTATCAGAATCAATGTCTGTGTCTTTTAATGCCTCCTATCTATTAAACACCCCTGTTTGGACCTATAAAATTAAATAGACACCCCAGACATTTATTAGGTCATTTACAGTAACTTGTAGTATCCTCAATACCTTAGGACTAAAAAATTAATACATTGGCACTCAAATATAGTCCAATTTTTAACGGTAACAATCTTGCATGTTTCTGTGTCAGTTTGTGCTTGTTTGTGTATTTAT
This sequence comes from Porites rus, assembly GCA_964035705.1. Classification (NCBI taxonomy): domain Eukaryota; kingdom Metazoa; phylum Cnidaria; class Anthozoa; order Scleractinia; family Poritidae; genus Porites; species Porites rus. The sequence goes on along the minus strand of OZ038005.1, from coordinate 13,452,110 downwards.
GAGCTTCAGCAACAAAACAGTTGAAGTTGCTTAGCGCTTTTCTTCTCCTGTATAGCAGATTCCAGCAGCAAGTTAACAATGTTAGTGACTGTAGGTTTGTTTGGGGTACAGGAGGGCATGGGTCAGGAGGATAGTGTAACCATGCAGCTGCTTACAAATTAATGATGTCATTTTTTCTGAGGTGTCTGTCTTATAGAGGTGTCCATTATTAGAGAGTTAACTGTATATTATTTGTTTCTTTTAAGGTATGTTAATCATGCTTTATATTGGTCAATCATGTCTCCAAACCCAAATAATGAAGATAGAAGACCCTCTGGCAGATTGGCCCAGCTGATTGACGAGACTTTTGGCAGTTTCTCTAACTTTCAGCAATCTTTTGAGAATAATGCTCTGAACATTTTTGGGTCAGGTTACACATGGCTATGCTTTGACAGAGAACATCAGGGCCTTAAAATCCTTGGCACATCAAATCAAGACAGCCCTTTTATGATGGAAGGGCGGTACCCTATCCTGGTGATTGATGTCTGGGAACATGCCTATTATCTGAAACACCAAAATCGCAGAGCACAGTATGTGCAGGGATTTTGGAAGGTCATAAACTGGGATGCTGTGAGCCAGCTGCTGGAATTTTGGCCAAAACAAGCTAGGCATGATGAGCTGTAAATGTCACCGAGATGGTTAATGTTTTATTCTGAGTCAGAAACCAGCAGCCAGCCTTTGAACTGTTATGATGATTATCCCAAAATGTAAAAGCTATGTCAACAGTACCCTGCGTGGCAAACATTGAAAGAGGGGAGGAGAGAAAAAAGCGGGGGAGGGAGTCTTTCCCTTTTTTACATTTATGAGCGACATTTCAATAGTTTTGTAGATAATATGATAAAGCTATAAGTTTACAAAACAAAATGGACTATTTTAATAGCCATAAGGTCCCGTGCTTTAATTCGTTAGATTTTGACCTATGTATATGACTTCAGGCCCCAAAAGTTACAGGTACGTTCGAGAAACGGATCCCTTGAGTCAACTGAATGGATCTCTTGTTCTTTGACCGTATCAGCGCTTTAAAAAGAAACAAGTGAATACATTCCTATATTTGTAACCGCAGTTTGTTGCTTATTACAATTGATTAGTAAGTGTAATTTACGAGTTAAGCTGTTGTTTTCAAGCTCTAAAACAATGGCTACACTTGCAAGTCACACACATGAAATATCAAAAGTTCTTTTAAAGCTCACACAGTCTTGCAGCGTTTAGAGCACGTTCTTGAATTGTGTAAGAAATCCCTCCACAGTCCCTGGAGATGAAATTCTTGTTCTGAAAAGAAAAAAGGCCAATGGTTAAAGTGAACTTGAGTTAACTTGCAAAAAATGCGCGATAGACCTGAAAAGTTAAGACGAACATTTATACCAGGATATTTCAAAAGAACCAGTTTTCCCCCGGTGCCTAACTGAAGTCCAGGGGCCAGTTTCTCGAAAGTCCCGATAATAAACGGGCTGTTCCCAGGGTCTCTCTCCTACCCGTGCTCTCTCGCTCCCTAGGGACGGGTAGGAGAGAACCCTGGGAACGAGGTTGGCCCATAAAGCTGTTGTTGTTTACATTCAAAATAGACAATAACATTATAAAACTATCAATCAACAGAACCAAATGGACTGGATTGTTGACTAGCTAGGGCCCGCGCTTTTATTCTTTAGGAGCTCGCACCAGTAGCTTAAAAGGTAGATAGTGCTATCCGCCGGGTAAATCATAATTCACTGGATAGCCCGATTGGTTTCCCTAATACTCGTCCACTGGAATAGTGATTTATCCGGTGGATAGCAATACCCCACGTTTGAACAACTGTGACCAGATTTTGATTTGAATATTTAGCTCAGGGCCCGAAAAGTAACTGGGACTTTTAAGAAAATGGCCCGGTTGCATAAAGAACTTTCCGCTTAATTTACGTTCTTCTCATTCTTCTGAAGAATTTTCTCTTGCTCACTTTGTGTTTATTATTTTTCGTTTATCCGTCCTTTTCCGAGTTACCCGTTTATAATACAAGAAACTTCCTTGAAACGAAGGAATTCGGAATGCTGCAGAAAATTCATTTGCAATGACTTAATCTTTAAAAGGTTTGAACCCAGGAGTCATTTCAAAAGGTTGAGTTTGATCGTCCGGGTGAACGTAGTCCTGAATAGGACTGTTGTTGTTGACAGTGACTGACGTTTCGACAACCTGTGCGGTAGTCATCTTCAGAGTCAATCTGAAGTCAGCGGTAGTCATCTTCAGAGTTAATCTAAGTCTCTTTATCAGCCGAGAACTCCAATTCTTTTTATGCCATTTTTAAGTTTTGCTCATCTGCAGGGCCGACTGCGAACAGAGAGAAAAATTAAAGTTTTAAATGATCTTGATGATTTCACTTGGTCACTTAAGTAACACTTTCCTTCTGATTCCTCCATTTCATGTTTTAGCCGCACCTGACAGTATAAATTTTTTAAGCCGCTTCCCTTCTTTTGCTGACTTAGTTGTAATTATGGCGGAAAATAAATCAGTTACGTTGGAAAAGAGCTATTTATATTAAAATGAACATTACAGAGTGGCGGTACTAGCTTTTTCTTTTCCAAACTTCACCTTAAATTAAAAAAAGATTTTGTGACTGCATTATAATGAGTTTACTGTATAATTTTGGCCATGTAAAAACGGGCCTCTCCATCCTTTCCAAAACGAAGGGTACGTTTTCAGCCAAAATCCTCAACTGCAAAAATCTCATTTTATCTTAAATTATTTTTATTGGACAAAAAAAATCTATTTTCCGCTTAATCATAATTTAGTGAACTTTCAATTCATTTTGCGAAAAGAAAGCTAACTTTGCATAAAACAGTGAAGTCCTTTGTCTCCAGGAAACGCTTTTCCTCGCGTTATGAATGTTTAAGTCTGCCAACACTGCCGCTGAATTTTAATTTCATGTCCACGTTTGCCCTTTTTAGCTGGGCATCGCTCTACGTGGAAGATATTCAAATTCATTCATTATAGACTACCAGTAAAGCTTCATTTCATTTAGCTTACGTATCGCCAGTGTGCAAAGTGTCGCTCGCTAAAAGTTTTTTTCAATACACAGGATCCTACCGAAATGTCCTCCTTTTTCCTCCGCGGTTTTGCATTTTTCCTTGTTTGCGCTTTTGTTCAAGCCGGAGAACAAGACAGAGATCATTTATCCGTGGGAATTATGATCAAACCAGAGAACTGTCCGAGGGAAACGAAAGATGGAGACCTGTTAACAGTGAGGTTCAATAATACTCTTATTGATCAAACGCCAGTTCTACCAACGAGGTGAGTTATGAAAAGAATACTTGGTCATTGCTACAGAGCAAATTAGGAAGATGCATGATCTTTTAAGTTTTAGCTTAGAGTTTTATTTACCTTCATGAGCCATTCAATTTTCTTTTTAAAATGTTATTTTTAGTTATTCATGAAATAAGCTTACTTTCCTTTTTACAGTCCATTCAACCTTAAAATTTGCATTTGTTCCTGCAAAAATTTAGCAAACTAAGCAATTGATACACTGTGTTCTACAAAAGCGTTGTGCAGCAAGTTAGTAATTGCGCATCCATTTACCACCACCTCGAATAATTAAAAACAACTGTACAGTGTCTTGAGGGTCAGTTAAGCCGTACTGTAGCAGAATGACGAAGAATTCCGAGATTCGAGGTACTATAGTATACCCAGAATCAGTAAGAGAAGTCCTGTAAGGCTGAAAATCGAAAACTATTCCTTTTGATTCTCTCTTGGTGATTATAAAGTAAAGCGAATAACCTGAACTCAAGACTGACACTTTTAGAGATGTTGTTCGTCAAGAAATCAAATTTTATTCTTGTTGGCTTAACTTGTCTTGAGACACCTTAGATCATAGTTACAACGTACCATGATTCTTTGCAGAAAGTATCTATTGAATGGTCGAGTTTCCTTCGCTATTTTAAATGACTGCAATTCGCTTCGAAAACCATGCACTTTGACACTAAATGTTTCCCTTTTGGTATGATTATGGAGAAAATACGCAATATTGTTGAGCAAGGTTAACAAAGTGTAAATATTCAGGGAAGAGTTCATGATAACGAAGCTCGGATCCGGTTGCACGCATGCCTCGTGTTTTTGAAATCACGGCTGTTATAGAACAGGTTATTTGCAAAGATAACTTTTTTCGGCTATATTCTCGAAACTACTGCATCGTTTTCTTTAAGGTCATTCTCGATTAGAACATTGTGGTACCGTCTGGGTTTGGATGTAGGGGAGGGGATGGATGAACATTTATCCGTTTTTGACTATAACATCCTAACTCTCCTCATTGTCATTAGGGACCTTAAGCAACGTGCACGTTGACGTCACGGACATCAAAATGGCAACCGGAAGTTGATATTGCCTCTTTTTCAGTGCTCTAATTCGACAACTTCGTACAGCGGGAGTCGAAACAAAGGCATTCAAATTCACTGTGTGGGACAGATCAAGGTTTCCATTTATAAGCGAGACATCGAACTTCCGGTTGCTATTCATGACGTCCGGGACGTCAGCGCTTTCTTGCTTCAGCTCGCTATTATAGACTGCGAGCAGTCCCTCTTTAGTGAGTCGAGTCAAGGCTCGGCAGGACTGGAGAGAGCGAAATTTCCAAGAGGGGAACTGGAAAGAGAGCGAGAGAGGCCCCACCCCAGTTTCCCCTCGGCTGACCTAGTTGTTTTTTCTTTTTTTTTCGTTCGCATCGCTCGATTTCCTCGCTCGCACGACCACCCTGAGGGACTACTCGCAGTCGATTAAAGCGTTCTAAATCAACATCTACCATGATTACGTTTCCTAAATTCTTTTTTTTTTTTCAGTGAATTCGAGTTCGTTCTTGGTGAAGGACAAGTAATCGCCGGTTGGGACCTGGGTCTGCGCGACATGTGCGTCGGTGAGCTCCGTGAACTCGTTGTTCCGCATCAGTACGGATATGGGGAATTTCCCGTGGGAGATAAAATTCCCCCTAGAGCACTTCTTGTGTTCTATGTAGAGCTGCTTAGAATAGGCGATCCGAGTGAGGACATGGCTAAACCCAACATGTTTAAAGAAATTGATGTCAACGGAGATGGCATGATTTCACACTCAGAGGTAGGACGAAAAATACCGTCGACTGCCGCTTAACCCTTTAAACCCTAAGATCAAAATTTGAATTTTCATTTGTTGCCTCTATTCATTTCCTACTGAGGTAGTGGGGAGAAATTAAAAAAAAACATCAAGCAAATTCATCTTGTGTGATCATGTCCGTAATTCTCATGACCACTCTATTTTACAAAGCATTAATAGTACAAGGAGAAATTTGATGCTGATCACTCTTAGGGCTTAAAGGGTTAAAAGCCTGGGCTAATACACCTTCGTAAGGGGTTTAAGGGCTTATATTCGAGGAGGCTTACAACAGCACTAAAAAAACGCTTCTGAACAAGCTTCCCGGGTAGTGATGATTCAACTACGTTTTGCATTTACCGGTTCTTAATTAGGCTCAAAATGTCATAATAAATCAATTTCATTACAATACAATCTACATAAATACATGCATTTTTTTAATTGTGTTTTGAGGTAAAAGTACAATTATCGTTTAGTGTCGAGTCAGTAGTCTCTTGTCATTACTGTTGTCATTTATTACTAGTAATACCGTTAGTTTATCAGTAGGTTTCTTGTCATTGTTGTCAATTTTAGTTTCTTTAGTTCTCTTGTTACTTTTAATTGTATTTATTTCCTCTCATCATGACCCGCCTAGATTAGCTTAGCTACCCGCGGGCATGTTATAATTGTACAATCTAGAGGGGAGCTTATATCTGGGGGACGAGGAGGGGGGGGGGGGGGGCTTTAGCTTAAAATCGGATGTATTTTTTGCTTTAAAGTAGATGGTGAGACTGGCATCACAGTAACTGGGGTGAAACTAATAAGTGAGAGGGTGGTATAAACTGCAGTTTACGTCTACTTAGTAAAGTTCATGTCGTTAACTTCGTGTCTTAGTCTCTTATCTTGTTCGACCCTTTTAGCTTCACTAACTTGATCCCGCGAATTGATCTGACTAAAAGTCAGTTGAGTGGTTGAGAATTAACAGCACTGATAAGACTATTATTATGGAGAATCTGATAGGTTCACCGTTGATCTCACATACAGAGTTTATGGCCCCGGTCAAAGGCTGGAAAATATTATTCCTTCCCAATATCTCTCGCTAATTATACCTAGAACGAAATGAAATTTTCCCCAAATTTAAATCGTGATGAGTTCTTGTGCCTTAACGCATAATTATGGTCACGTAACATGTCACGTGAGTAACTGAAGCAATATTTATACTTTTAAAATGTTGCACGTCGATAAGGTCCGTCTGTGTCCCAAATCTCGATTCGGTACCATCCTCTTCGCTAAATTTAGACGATAAATAATTTTTCCTTGGTAATCCTTTTACATCCAGGCCTTAAATTACTTGACATTGAATTGTTCCCAGGTCATGCAGTTGTGGATAAAACCGCAAATAAAACTCAAAAGAACGGTTTTGCGCTTGCCGTTGGCCCCGCTTTTAAAATGAGAGGAATGGATTAATATTGCTGTTTTATATCACAGGTTGCAGGTTACCTCAGACGAGAGGGACTTTCAAATGGTGAAGGGGATGAAAGCCATGACAACCTCATGCAGGAAATCTTCCATGAAGAAGACAAAAATAAAGATGGCTACATTTCACACGACGAATTCCAGGGATTAAAACATGGAGAGTTATAAAACAGTTTAACCACATTATTTTAATTTATAGGTACCTGTAATTTACATCAACAGAAAGAAAAACAAATTTGAATTAAACAGTAGGAATCATGTTTGTTTCATTTTCCTTAGGGCGCTTGAATTTTAAGGTAGTTTTTTTCCAGTTTTTGCACCTTATTTCTAAAGTCTGGAATTTTATTGCAATAGCTGAATGAATTTTAATGAAGATATCCGCGCTTGTTTGAAATAAAAGTTATCAAAACGTATCAAATAATAATGATAGAACGTTGTTTCATGTTTATGGTCGTGGCATCACCACCAGTTATAGGGGTTCCCCAATAGGTTTTTGGGGATCCAGGTTTCCCTTATTTAAAGCTCGAGATTCGGGATCTTAAAGCAAAAACTGCATGGCAAGATTCAGGACTGAACGTGTATGCGCGAGAGTTAGAATACCATAAATAACCCTCGGGATTACGGGATTGCACGAAATTTTGGGTCGAGATTACGGGATTGAAGAACCCTATGGGGACCCTCAATTATTAGGGACCTTCAGATTCGAGGACGAGAGCGAGATCTGACTTAAAGTTTTTTTTTCGCGCATTCTTAAAAATTATGCACCCCGGAAAGCTTCATTGTAATTCTTTTCACCAGAAAAGTTTGCAGGGTTATTCTTATCGAAGGAGGTTAAGCTCTTTCCCGATCGTATAATAACAAAACTTCTAACATTTGACAACTACTTGTTTCCGCTACTACGGTATTTTTGGCCAGCCTGTAGTGGAATGACGACGACTCTTTCCTGTCATCTCTATGACATTAGCCTGGTTGTTGGTATGCTGTTCCTATCTCTCCCCACCTGGGGATGTTTAGACATCTCTAATGAATTTGACCTGGTTACTATGCTGTTGCTCTCTCTCCCCACATAGGGATGTATTTTCGTCTCTGATGACATCGACCTGGTTGGTATGCTGTTGCTCCTTCTCTCCTCAGCTAGGTATGTTTCGACCGCGTCTTCAATGACATTGGCCTAGCTGCCACCTTGACTAGTTCAAGGCTTGTGAGTGGTTTTAAAGACTTTTGTTCTTGGGCCATCGTGCTTAAAGCAAAAATAAAACATAAACAGCACATTGTGAACTTTCACATTTTTATATCAATGAAACTGGACGTTTCGCATGCTAGTCAAGCTTACTTTTTCCCTTTTTTTGGTAAATTTTGTATAAATAGTCTCTACTCGTCATAATCAGCTGTAACGGTCACTTTAGATCACTTTTGAAAACGTTTTTTGACTATATTATAGAGACTTTTGTTCTTTGGCCATCTAGTTTAATCAGAAATAAGCACAAACGGTGATAAACATTGTGAGCTTTCTCATTTTCTTTTTTGACGTTTCTTACGCTAGTCAACATACATTTTCCAAAGTCAGCTATTGCTGACCATGTCAATGCCGCCGGATCATTTTGAATTTTTAGTGTATGGCAAATCAGATTACGATTGCAAGATAAAAGAAACATTGTTTATACAAGATCTTAAGCCAGCCTTTAATGTCAACATCAGCGGTGAAAAGCTGAGACTTTACTAGCTTTACTGTTAAGAATTTTGAATTCTTAATCTCATTTCCAGACCCCTTAAAAATTTTGTATAAATAGTCTTGTCATAATCTGTAACGGTCGCTTTAGATCAGGTTTGAAAATGCATGACTAGCGTACGAAACGTCCAGTTTATATAAAAATGCAAAAGTTCATGTGTTTATCACTGCTGTTTGTGTTTTATTTTTTATTAGGCTAAGAGGTTTACCTGTGGACAGTGATAAATTGGCTATACTCGGTACAGATTGTGGAAATTGACTCAAAATTTGACACAAATAAAGAACTCATCGTCCTTAACACTCTAAGGTGTAAATATTGTGTTAATAAGTCATGTGGTATGTCACGTGACCATTTTTCTAAAAATCTTAAGTAACTGACAAATTGTTGGTGAGTTTAAGAGAAGAAATCAAGCAATAACATTTTTCTCATTCATATATATTAAATATTTCTAACACTTCACGTTTTGGAATAACTATCCATTACACTTCAATAAAATATTATAGGGGAAAACATCATTTTAAATGCTTAAATTTACTCTTGAACTATTTAAAACTTTATTTAAAACTTCGCGTACGGTACATTCATTCCAAAAGTAGAAAGTAAAGAATATTTACCCTCTATCAGAAACACCAATTTTTTTTTTTTTTTTTTTATCACACAAAGTCATTTCGCCACCAATTCGTCAATTTCCTTCATTCTGAATTCACGGCACGTGACCATAATTAAACTTTAAGACAGAAGAAGACCTCAAGATTTACTTTTGGGGAAAAAATCATTTTGTTCTGGATATCCTGGCGAGAGACATTGCCAATCAATCATATTTTCCGAACACACCTTTAACCCTGGCCTTAAACCGAGGTGCTCAGTGATACACTCTCTCCATAACTCTGGATGTTTAGGCGTCCCGGGTGAAATTGGCCTGGTCTCTCTGCTCAGGTTGGATTTACAAGTGACAGCAATATTCGATCGGAAAATCATTTCAAACTTATTCAGCTTCGTTGTGGCTTTTCACTGTCATTAATTCGATGAATGCGACCCGAAATTGTCTTAACCTTATAAAATAAATAAACGGATTCATAAAAGAGTTAAAAGCCGCTAAACTAAGAACAGCCATAAAAATGGAACTCAGTGAACGCAAGCTAACAATGCTTTTCATGGGCTCCACGAGCCTTAGGAGAATAATATACGGTAAGTAACTTATTATTAGAATAATAATAATCACTGTTAATTTGAAAGCTCGCCTTTGAGATAAAAAGTTTTCTCTGCTCGCTACATCGACTTGCTGAGCTGCTGTTTGCTTTTCATGACGATGCACCTGACGATAAACTATCACGTTGCAGATTACAGTCATTGTAATAAGTGAAACTATGACAGGATGCTTAATATATCTAACCAGTTCCTCGTCAATGAGCAACATAATGTGCATGATTGTGGTCAATGTCCATGCAAGAGCTGTGGCAATCAGAAAACGAGTCTTGGTGAGGGTTTCAATGTAGGCATAGGGACGCATGATGGCGATGTACCGATCCACAGTCATTAGGAACAGGTGAACAAAAGAAGAGAAGCAAAACAGGCTGATGAAAAATCCTGTGGCACTTTTTACTGAGCATACACCGGCTGTGGTCTTCCCTTGGATGAGGTTCACCATCAAAGTAATAAGAAGAGGCTGGACCGCTAATCCGACCATCATGTCAGTCGAGGCTAAGCAAGCCAATGTTATGTTAGACATGCTCTGCAAGCGTGGTTTAGTCTTCACAGCGATCATCACCAACAGATTCAACAAAATTGTAAAAGGGCAAGTCGTGGCGTGGATTACGATCAAGGCAACGAGAACAGCGTAGTTTAAATCTGACAAATGATCTGGCTTTCCACCAATTAAACTGTAGACAACACAGTTCACAGGGAAGTCGTTTTGAATTAATCTGGTGACTCGAGTCCATCTTCTCTTCTCTACTCCGTCTTGGACCTGTTAACGCTACGAAATGTAGTCTTTTCCTGGTTTTTGTTTCGGCCAAATGTTACATTTTTAAAAGTTTCCTGTGAACGAAATTTAAGATTGCCTATGCTATTTTACATCACAAGTAAAACCGAAAGAGACTAAAAGTGGATAAATAGTTTATTTGCCTCTTCAACACAAAGCGAAAAGAACCTTTCGGCTCTTTTCCAGACCTTTCTATTTCAAATAGGTTTAGACAGCAGCATCAGCTGACTGAAGCACTAATTCAGTAGCAGTAATTCAGGGCGGATAAAATTCAAAATCATTAACAAGTGACAAACGTTTTATTTTCTCATGATTTTCCTTATTTGCATTTTACATAATTCATTTTCCTCTGTAAAACAAAGCAAAAAGGATAATTTTGCTTTTTTCGGACCTTTTTATTTCAAAAAATATAACTAAACAACGATTATCATTAATTCACGGGGGATAACATTCAAACATGATTAAATGTGACAAATGCAATACTTTCTAATAATTGTTCGTGTTTCCGTTCCGTTTGCCACTCAAAAAAACATGTTTCGAGTAGTTTCCTTGAATTTCCTCTAAGATGAAAAACTACAGTCTAGCAGATAACATGGACACGTTTTTGTAACTGTTAACGTTGTATTGTGTTGCTCGATATTGATATTAGAAGTGTTTACAGAACAGGTATCCCAAGCTCATTCGTCACAATCATCGTTGTTACACAATGTCGTAAATTATAAGAACTTTATGGAAGAAATACAACAGTGTGACTAAAAGGTCCTGGAAATGCTCATCAAAAACGTCCACGTATTAAATGAAATGCGGAGTTAAGCTCAGAGAAGCTGGATGATTTTTAGTTTTAACCCTAGTATTTTGTGATCGCTATAACCGTTTATGATAGATTTTCATTGGTGAGTTTGGTGTCCTGTGTTTACAGGGGGAAGATTTCATTTACTAGGCGAATAGTAAAATAACCGAGGAGACAAATCTATCAAAATACTTAGAAGCGCTAATTAAAAAGTCCTAAAAGTGAAATCTATTTTAAGTTTCTACTCAGAAAAAAATTATTTCTGTCCATTTACACAAAAATCTCATTTATATCGAGTACGACCAAACAAAAACAGACACGAAACTTATTCCAGTATGCATATCAAAGCGAGCGAAAAATTAAAACGAAGAAAGATTTCAATTAAAAGGAAATCCCTTTAAGTTGATGAACGTCATTAATTTTGAAGAAAAAAAAATTATTAAGAAATGATCGATCTGAACAGGTGCTATTTAAATCAAATTCTGGAATAATATGGAGTTTCCACATTTATTTTACCTTTAAATTTAACAGTTATTTTGGGATATTTCCCATAGCCATAAAACTAAACTGATTTTGCGATTAGAAGTAAAGTTCTTTCATTTTTAAAAAACATGCTGAAAATATTAATTGTGGCAATGAAGACAAAAAATTGAGTCAAGTGAAAAACTGTTTCGTTGCAAAGCTTTAAAAAGAGGCGTACGTCATAAGCGGACGAAAAGAGAAAAGTAAATAAACTTTCACGGCACGGTTTTCAGTCATGAGTTTTGGGTTCCTGTGTTCACAAGTTAAATATTTCATTTAATAGCGAATAGTAAAATTTGTCTTGAAAATCAATCCATTCGAATTCACTTTCTTTTAAAGCAATGACTAAAGGCCGGAACAGATAAATCAAAATACTTAGAAGTGACCTCTGTATTATGTATTAATCAAGAGAATTACTTTAAAAGTACCAAAGAGCCCCAAAGCTGAGATGTGTTTTAAGGTTTACGTCTGAAAAAAAGTAGTTTACACAAAACTCTCATATGTTCTGATGTATCGCGTACGATAAAATAGAAATATAATAGACATGAAACTTATTAATGCATAAGAGAGAGGGGAAATTGGCACTAAGAAGGAATTCAGTTAAGCAGGAAATCCTTTAAAAGGGCGAACGTCATTTGAAAACAAAACCTTTTGGGAAATGATCGATCAGAACAGGTGCTGTTCCAGAAAAAGCAAACCTTACTTGGTATAAATCAAAATTTGGGGATATTGTAGTGTTGCAGACATTTGCTTTACCATTTCATTTAATTGTTACTTTGGGTTATTGTCTATAGCCAAATTAAAACAGCTTAGACCTTTTTTTCGATTGGAGGGTAAAGTTATTTTATTTGTTTTATTCTATTTATTTTTTTAAAATGGTGAAGATAACTTCGCAATAAAAGAGCAAAAAAGGGCATTGGTTCAACTGAAAGATATTTTATTTGCAAAGCCACTCCTAAATGTGCGGTATGTCAAATGGATGTTGCTAAAACGTTGAATGGGGAACGGGCAATGGGAAAATAGAGCTCTCGACGTGGAGATATGATTTCGAAAATTGATTTCATGAAAATATGCGAGGTTTCAGAATTTGTATGGTAATTTATCGTAAGATCGATAAAACGGTCAAAATGTACATTAACAGCTATTTAAGTATACATATCTCATAAAGAGTTGTGTCTGTGTTGCTTGCTTACTGTACTTTTTAACCGTTTTATCGATCTTACGATAAATTCCCATACAAATCCTTATAATTTGGCTTCCAGTAGGCTGTTGAGTTTGGGATCCCTGTGGTGAGAGAAGCGAAGCTCGCTTAAATCGATTTCTTGTTCTCACTTCGTCGCTGATGATCCAAATCAGTTTTATTTTCACTTGAAGACACTTGTTCTGCGGAAATTCGTCCTCAAAAGTAATTGGCTAAAGCACTCTACTCCCTGTGTACCAAATTTGGTGGCAATGGCAAAAAAGGCTAACTGTTTACTGTTTTCTGTTCTGAGGAAATTCGTCCTCAAAAGTATTTCTTGAATGCTAAAGCCACCACAATTTCTTCCCGCACAGCCGAACATTTTCTCCCAAATTTTCAAAAAGTTGTGTGTCAAAGCTTTTCACGGTCAGAGACTGAAACTAATCCTGTAATTGGCTAAAGCTGTCTACTCCCTGTGTACCAAATTTGGTTGCAATGGGAAAAAAGGCTAAGTGTTTACAAGTTTTTCTGGGCCGGGATGATTCCTGTAGGAATCATTTTTGCAGGCGCCCCTGGAAAAGAGTTAATTAAAAACGACGCAACGTTCAACGGCGTAATAAGGTTTAATTATTATTTTCTTTTGTTTTTTAAACGCCTGCCTTTTTAAAGTTGAATGATTAGAAAACTTATTACTTTATGGTACTAAGCACCGTCCAGACTCATCGATAGGGAGCTTTAGCATCAACGACAGCAACGGCAGCAAAAACGTCAGTTCTAAAATGAATTCCCGTTTTTTCAATCTTTGTCGCGTTTATTCCAATTTGCTGAAAATGGCAAGTGTAGGCGAATTTCCCTGAAGTTGATTTCTTGGGGACCGCACTCAAGTTTAGAGAGAAAAAAAGGGATTCGTCGTCGCTAAATGTTTACGTCCTCCACATAACTTGCAATTAGGCATTTTCACGTCTTAGTTGTGCAAGGACGGTAAAGAAATGTACAAAAAAGCTTGATGCACGTGCAAAGTTGTTGTTTTGCGTAATAAACCTATTGCTTTTTTGACGTCCTGGGGCCCGTTTCTCGAAAGTCCCGGTAACTTTACGGGCCCGAAATCAGATATTCAAATCGAAATATAAAGAATAAGAGCGCGGGTCCTGGCTAGCAAACTACTCCATTTTGTTTCATTAACTGACAGTTTTATCGTGTTAGATGCAAAACTATTGAAACCTCGATCTTTAATGTAAAAGGAGACAGCTTACCAGGCCCGTTAATTATCGGGACTTTCGAGAAACGGGCCCCTGGCGCGGGTTGCTCGAAGCATGGTTAGTGTTAACCAGCGTTAAATACCATGGAAACCTATACATTTTGATACCTCTTAACCAACGGTTAGCGCTAACCAGGCTTCGAGCAACCGGCCCCTGGTTGCCGTCGCCGTCGTCGTTGCTAAAGCTCTCCGGATGATTGCATGGAAGAGATTCGCCAATTTCTTATAATACAGCTGTATACCCATAAATAAAAGCTGTTTATATTTCTGATAGTTGCATTGATTCAAAACATTTTATGCATGTCTATTCTTAAATGTATTCAAAAAAAACCCTTAAAGTTAAGAAAAAAGGAATCCAAAAATCGTTGAAATATCGATCAACACTGGAAAAGGAGATTCCGCTCGGTCACCCATCGTATCCTAGTATTTTCCGCGCCCGACAGCACTTAACTTTGAAGAACGTACACGCCTGCAGTCAGAGGAGAAGCAACTAAAAAAAATCTCAAACTGCTATTATACCGCATGATTCAGCGTGCTAAAATTAAAAGGAACATAGTTAAGAACTCAGTACAAGTATTGTAACTCAGTATAAGTTTTGTATCAGCTGGGTCACGATACCTCTTTCTGTTTTACTTCACGCTGTAAGACTAAATTTCAGAAAAAGGCGAGGTAAAATTGTCATGAACTGATGCATTTATATTTCACACTACAGACCAGCTACAAGTACATAAATATCATCCGAGAACAATAAAACAAAGGTCAGCAATGGAACTAGTAAGCTTAGAAATATCATGCAAGATATGAATATATACTTTGATTATCTATATTAACAGTGAAGATCTCGCTATTGTTGTCACTCGACAGAAATTTTGACTTCTTCTTGATATATGTTTTGAACAAATCGTTAACTGTCAATTTATACATATAATGCAAAACCAGGGGTAAAAATACTGTCTCTTCGGTCTACCAAGCATGTTTTACTGTCAGTTGTGGCAATAGCTAAGTTGATACGTTGACCTCTAATGTCATTGGCCTGGTTGGCACGATGCTCCTCCTCTCCCCACCCAAGAATAATTTGACATCTGTGATGACATTTCTCGGTTAGTATGCTGTTCCTCTCTCTTTCCACCTAGGGATATTTAGACGTCTCCAATAACATTAGCCTGGTTGGCGATCTTTTCCCTCTCTCCCCGCCGACGTCTCTGATGGCATTGGCCTGGTTATGCTGTTACCTTCTCTCTCCCCTTAGGCTGGATTCAAAATTAACAACGATTGTTCCCAATATCTTGCTTTAAAATTCGTCAGCTTCATTGTGGTTTTTCTTTATCAGTAATTCAATGAATGCGACCCGAAACTGTCTTAACCTTATACAATAAATAAACGGATTAACAAGAGAGTTAAAGGCCACTAAACTACCAACAACCACAAAAACTGAAGTCAACGTTCCCACGCTTACGACGTTTTTCAGGGGCTCCTTGAGCTCTAAAAATACAATTGCAGGAAAATAACTTATAACTGTTAGCGTAATAATCATTAACGTTAATTTAAAAGCCCGCTTGTGAGATAAAAAGTTTTCTTTGGTCGCTATATCGACTTGCTGGGCTGCTATTTGCTTCTCTTGTCGATGAGCCTCACGATAAACTATTATGTTGCAGAAAACAACGACTGCAACAAGTGAAATTACGACAGCAGTGAAAATAGCTCTTTCCATTTCCACGTCAGTGAACAACACGGGGGTTATAATTAAAGTCAGGGTCCATGCAAGAGCTGTGGCTATCAGTACACGGGGTTTGGTGACGGTTTGTATGTAAATGTAAGGACGCATGATGGCGATGTACCGATCCACTGATATTAAAGACAAGTGAACAATGGAAGACAAGCAAAATAAGGAGTTGAACAATTTTGAGGCAATTTGTATTGAACATGCACTGGCTGTGGTTTCCCCTTGTATGATATTCCATATCTGAGCAATAAAAAGAGGCTGGACAACTAATCCGACCATCACGTCAGTCAAGGCTAAGCAAGCCAATGCCATGTTGGACACGCTTTGCAGGCGTGCTTTGGTCTTCACAGCGATCATCACCAACAGATTCAACGCAATGGTAAAAGGGCAAGTCATGGCGTGGATTACGATCAAGGCGACGAGAATAGCATAGGATAAATCAGACAAATGATCTGGCTTACCACCGATGAGACTGTAGATCACACAGGTCCCGGGGAACTCGTTTTGAATCTGGTGACTAGAGTTCATATTTTCAGCCGGGCTTCTGCCTCGTCTTGGACGTATTAATTTTAGGAAATGTCGTCTCATTCTGACTGATTTAAGTTTTGTTTGTAGTCAAACTTTGACATTTTCAAGAGTCATTCTTGTGAACAAAATTTAATCTCGCATATGCTCAAAAACATTTTTAATACATGTATAACAATATTATTTTTTGTTCGGTTTTCTTTTTACATCACAAGTAAAACCGAAAGAGATTAAAGAGAAAAAAAAGAATTCATTTTCCTCTAGTCTGTAAAAAAAGCGAAAAAGGATATTTTTCCTTTTTTAATATCTAGACCGATATATTTCAACTGAAAGGTTTAGACAGCGGCAAGCTGATTGAAGTACTGATTGGCGGCCTAGTTCATGGGAGACAAAAACAAACTGAATTATTAACATGAGACAAACGTATTATTTGCTTATGATTTTTCAGTGTTTCTATCATAGTCTTGTTTGCTACTCAAAAGAAAACGTTTCGAGTATTTGAATTCCCTCTAAGAAGAAAAACTTTAGGGTGAACAAGTAACGAGGAAAAGTTTTCGATACCAGTAACAGCTTTATGTTGTTCGATGTGAGAGTGTTTACAAAACAAGTATACCCCCAAGCTCTCTCGTCACAATTGTTGTTTATAATAGCTCTTATGGAACGAATACAACAGTATGACTAAAAACAACTTACTGGAAATTTCCTTAAACCGAAAAAAAAGCAAAGATCGCACATAAAAAAAATGAAACTAGAGGCAAGGAGAGCTGGATTTTTGTTAAATTTATCCCATATAGATTTATATTTTCACTCAAGACGAGTCTGGGGTTACTTTGTTTGCAGGCTTCATTCAATGTGCGAATAGTAAAATAAATTCTTAAAATAAACCCATTCGAACTCATTTTCTTTGTAGGCAATGACTAGTAGGGGACAGATATATCAAAATACTTCAAGGTGACTTCGATTCTGTATGAGGGGAAGTACGTTCAAAGTACTAAAAAGTACTAAAAAGAAATATGTTTGAAGGCTGAAGTCAGAAAAAAGTAGTTTTGTCTTATATATCGCGTATGACCAAACAAAAAATAAACACCAAACTTATTGATGCATAAAGAGTGAGCGGAAAATTTAAACGAAGAAATAATTTATTTAAGCTGGAAATCCCTTTAAAGAGACGAATGTCATTTGCCTAAAACCTGAAAACAAAAACCCTCTGGGAAATGATCGGTCAGAACAGGTGCTCTGAAATTTTGGGATAATATTATGTTGGTACATTTATTACCTTTAAATTCAGTGGTTATTTCCCATAGCAGTATAGCCGTACAATGGAACTGTTTTTGCGACTGATAAGTGAAGTTCTTTGCTTTTTTAAAAAACGCCAATAATCATTGTTCGGGTCGGCCAGGAGGGGGTAGTGTTATACCAGTATACCCGAAAAAAATTCGCCGAAATACCCAAAAATACCCAAAATTCATTCAAATATACCCAAAATTATACCCAGGTATACTTTATACCTGAAATTCAAAGAAAATGATATACCGAATACCCGTATTTAAGCTGCAATATACCGTATACCCGATTTAAAAAGCCCCTGTATACCGTATACCCCCCCTAAAACCCTGGCCGACCCTGATTGTTGGATAAAACAAATTACACACGAGGAACATTACATGACGTTAATCTTTGACCATTTAGTAGCTTGTAATAACTCTCAGATACAGATAATTTGGCCGTCCTTGAAATTTCTAACAAAGAAGGGCAAAGCAAACATTTTAAGACATTGTCCGAAATCGTAATTTTTCCGTCACGTGATTCCCAAGGGGAGTTGTAGGGTGTGACAAAACATTATTCAAACCATCCCCAACAATAATGTGGCAATAAAAGCAAGAAATTGAGTGAAGTAAAAAAACGTTTTCTTTGCAAAGCGTCCAAGAGAAGCGTACGTCATTACGACGGCGAAAGTAGAAAAGGAAATCAACTTTCAAAATAAACCCATTCGAATTTATATTCATTTTCTTTCAATGCAATGACTAGAAAGGGACAGATATATCAAAATACCTAGAAGTGAGTTCTCTAGAAGAGAATTAAGTTAAAAGTACCAGTCATAAAATTGAAATATGTTTTGACGTCTGAAAAAGTAGTTCTGTATCTTTACACAAATATTTCATACATATCGCGCACGATATAACAAAAATAGACATGACACTTATTAATGCATAAAGATGGAGAAATTAAAACCAAGAAACAATTCAGTTAAGCAGCAAATTCCTTTAAAAAGGCGCACGTCATTTGAAAACGAAAACCTCTTTGGGAAATGATCAACCAGAACAGGTGCTACTGCAGCATAGTAAACCCAAACGAAAAAAAAATAAAACGTTTTTGCGATTATTTTTGCATATTTTTTAAATGGTGAAGATAACTTTGCAATAAAAGAACAAAAGAGCTATTGGGTCATTTGAAAAATGTTTTATTTGCAAAGCCACTCCTAATGTGCCGCATGTCAAATGGATATTCCTGAAACGAGGAATGGGAAATTAAAAAAATGTGAAATCGAGGGCAGTGTTCAGCTCTCAGATTCAGTTGTTGTTTAAAACGACGCAACGGTCAATGGCGTAATAAGGTTGATTTATTATTTTCCTTTTTTTTCAAGCGCCTGCCTTTTGAAAGTTGAATGATAAGAAAAAAAATACTTTATTGTACTTTAAGGCAGTCGTCCAGACTCATCGATTCCAGGGAAGCGATTCGCCGATTGCTTATAATTAAAAATATACCCATAAATAAAAGCTGTTTGCATTTCTGACAGTTGTATTGATAGAAAACATGTTATGCCTTTTCTTAAATGTATTAAAAAACCGAAAAGTTAAAATTAAAGGAATCCAAAAATCGTCACAATATCAACACTTGGAAAGGGGATTCCGCTCGGCCACCAGTCCAAGTATTTTCCGCGCCCGCGCTTAACTTTGAAGAACGAAGACGTCTGCAGTCACAGGAGAAGCAAAAAAACCGCTCAAACTGCTACGATACAGCATGATTCAGCGGCACTGAAATTAAAAGGAACATAGATAAGAACTCAGAAAAAGTATTGTAACTCAGTACAAATATCAGCTGGGTCACGATACCTCTTTCTGTTTTACTTCACGTTGTAAGACTAAATTTCAGAAAAAAAGCGAGAAAAAATTGTCATGAACTGATGCATTTATATTTCACATTAAAGACCTAGCTACAAGTACATAAATATCATGCGAGAACTATGAAACGAAGACCTCGTTCAGCTACTTTACAACCACAGGGAATATCCGGAACCTATAAACTAGGTAACATCATGCAAGATATTATACACTTTGATTTTCTATATTAACAGTGAAAATTACGCTATTGTTGTGACTTGGGAGAAATTTTGACTTTTTCATGACATATTTTTTGTACAAATCGTTAATTGTCAATTTATTCGTATAATACCAAACCAGGGATATTAATGCTCCCTTTACGGTCTACTTAGCATGTGTTACTGTCAGTTGTGGCGATAACCTGACTTGATACGTTGATTTTGTGGGCGTCTCTAATGACATTGGCCTGGTTGGCACGATGTTCCTCTCTTTCCCCACCTACGGATAATTAGACGTCTTCAATAACATTGGCCTGGTTGGTGAGCTTTTCGTCTCTCTTGCCACCAAAATATTTTTTGACGTCTCTCACGACATTGGCCTGGTTGGTGTGATGTTCCTCTCTCTCCCCGCCTTGGGATGTTTCTAAGTATCTTATGACATTGCCCTGGTTTGCATGCTGTTCCCCTCCCTCCCCACCTAGGGATATTTCGACGCCTCTGATGGCATTGGCCAGGTTAGTATTCTGTTCGCTTCTCTCTCCCCTCAGGTTGAATTCAAAATTAGCAACGATTGTTCCCAATATCTTTCTTTAAAATTCGTCAGCCTCATTGTGGTTTTTCCTTATCAGTAATTCAATGAATGCGACCCGAAACTGACTTAACCTTAAACAATAAATAATCGGATTAACAAGAGAGTTAAAGGCCGCTAAACTACCAACAACCATAAAAATGGAAGTCAACGTACCCAAGCTTACGACGTTTTTCAGGGGCTCCTTGAACCTTACGAAAATAGTTCCAGGAAAATAACTTATAACTGTTAGCGTAATAATCATTAATGTTCATTTAAAAGCTCGCTTGTGAGATAAAAAGTTTTCTTTGGTCGCTATATCGACTTGCTGGGCTGCTATTTGCTTCTCTTGTCGATGAGCCTCACGATAAACTATTATGTTGCAGAAAACAACGACTGCAATAAGTGAAATTACGCCAGTAGTGATAATAGCTCTTACCATTTCCACGTCAATAAGCAACACGGCGGTGTTTATAATTAAAGTCAGGGTCCATGCAAGAGCTGTGGCTATCAGTACACGGCGTTTGGTCACAGTCTGAATATAAATATAAGGACGCATGATGGCGATGTACCGATCCACTGATATTAAAGACAAGTGAACAATGGAAGACAAGCAAAATAAGGAGTTGAACAATTTTGAGGCAATTTGTATTGAACATGCACTGGCTGTGGTTTCCCCTTGTATGATATTCCATATCTGAGCAATAAAAAGAGGCTGGACAACTAATCCGACCATCACGTCAGTCAAGGCTAAGCAAGCCAATGCCATGTTGGACACGCTTTGCAGGCGTGCTTTGGTCTTCACAGCGATCATCACCAACAGATTCAACACAAAGGTAAAAGGGCAAGTCATGGCGTGGATTACGATCATGGCGACGAGAATAGCATAGGATAAATCGGACAAATGATCTGGCTTACCACCGATGAGACTGTAGATCACACAGTTAACGGGGAACTCGTTTTGAATCTGGTGACTTGAGTTCATATTTTCGGTCGGGCTTCTGCTCCGTCTTGGACGTGTTAATTCTAGGAAATGTCGTTTAATTCTGACTCATTCAAGTTTTGTTTGTAGTCAAATTTTGACATTTTTAAGTGTCGTTCCTTTGAGCAAAATTTAATCTCGCATATGCTCAAAAACATTTTTACTAAAAAATAACAATATTATTTTTTTGTTCGAGTCTCTTTTTACATCACAAGTAAAACCGAAAGAGATTAAAGAGAGAAAAAAAAGAATTCATTTTCCTCTAGTCTGTAAAAAAAGCGAAAAAGGATATTTTGCCTTTTTAATTTTATTATACAAACTGATATATTTGAATACGTTTTAGCAGTAGTTCATGGGAGATATTAAAATTCAACTCTGAATCATTAATATGAGACAAAAGCATTATTTTGTTATGGTTTTCAAGTAACTGTTATTCTATCTTGTTTGCCACTCGAAAGAAAACGTTTCGAGTATATTTGAATTTCCTCTAAGAAGAAAAACTTAACTTTAAGGCTAACAGGTAACGAGAAAACGGTTTCGCTTCTAGTAACGGCTTTCTGTTACTCGATGTGAGAGTGTTTACGAAACAGGTACCCCAAGCTCTCTCGTCACAATCATTGTTTATAATAGCTTGTTTGGAACGAATATGACGGTATGAGTAAAACTTACTGGAAATTTCCTTAAACCGCAAAAAAAAGCAAAGAACGCACATAGAAAATGAAACCGGGAAGCATGGAGAGCTGGATTTTTGCGAAATTTAGCCCTAATTTTATGATCGCTAAAAGTTTAGTTTACGATAGATTTTTGATCGTAACGAGTTTGGGGTGACTTTGTTTACAGGTTTCACTTAATGAGCGAATAGTAATATTAGTCCTTAAAATAAACCCATTCGAACTCATTTTCTTTGAAGGCAATGACTAGGAGGGGACAGACATCAAAACACTTCAGGGCGACTTGTGTATGAAGGAAATCACGTTCAAAAAGTACTAAAGAGTACTAAAAAGAAATGTGTTTGAAAGTTGAAGTCAGAAAAAAAGTAGTTTTGCCTTATATATCGCGTATGACCAAAAAAAAAAAAAAAATAAGTAAACACGAAACTCATTAATGCAAAAAGAGTGGGCGGAAAATTCAAACGAAAAAACAATTTAGTTAAGCTGGAAATCCCTTCAAAGAGATGAACGTCATTTGCAGAAAACCTACAACCCGAAAAAAAAAAGCTACTGGGAAATGATCGATCAGAACAGGTGCTCATTTAATCCAAAATTTTGGGGTAGTATAGCGTTGGTGCATTTATTTTACCTTTAAATTCAATGGTTATTTTGGGATATTTCCCATATCCATACTAGCCGTACAATTAGACTGTTTTTGCGATTGATAGGTGAAGTTCTTTTATTTTTTAAAAAAATGCTAAAAATAATGTGACACTAAGAGCAAAAAATTGTGTCAAATAAGAATAAAAGTTTCCTTTGCAAAGCTTCCAAGAGATCGAAGCGGACGAAAGCAGAAAAGTAAATAAACTTTCACGACACGATTTTCAGTCGGGAGGTTTTGGTCCAGTGTTTTTGCAAGCGGAATATTTTTTAACATGCGAATAGCAAAAAAGGGCCTAATAAACCATTCGAATTCATTGTTTTTCAAATCAATGACTATTAATGCTGAAGGCACACATATATTAACATACTTAGAAGTGACTTCTGTATAAAGAGAATTACGTTAAAAGTACCAAAGAGTCCTAAAATTGAAATATGTTTTAAGATTGACGTCTGAAAAAAAGTAGTTCTCACTGTATCCGTATACAAATATTTCCTATATAAATAGCGTACGATCAAACAAAAATAGACGTGAAACTATATTTTAAATGCATGGAGATAGAGAAATTAAAACCAAGAAACAATTCAGTTAAGCAAGAACTTCCTTTAAAAAGGCGAACGTCATTTGAAAACGAAAACCTTTTTGGAAATGATCGACCAGAACAGGTGCTATTTCAGCATAGCAAACCCAGCTTGTTTTTTAAAAAAAATTTTTTGCAATTTTTTTTGCATATTTTTTTAATGGTGAAGATGACTTCGCAATAAAAGAGCAAAAAAGGGTATAAGGGTAAAAGATGTTATAATTGCAAAGCCACTCCTAAATGTGCGGTATGTCAAATGGATACTGCTAAAATAAGGAATGGGGAATGGGGATTGAGAAATTGAAAATGTGAAATCGTGGTCAGTGTTCATACCATAATACCAAGAGCCATATTATGGCTCTTGATAATACTCATCTCTCGGATTCAGTTGTTGTTTTAAACGAAGAAACGCCTTCAACGGCGTAATAAGGTTGAATCATTATTATTGTTCTTTTCTTTTTTCAAGCGCCTGCCTTTTTTTAAGTTGAATGATTAGAAAAAAATACTTCGTGGTACTTATCAGAAGCATATATGCTTCTGTACTTATTAACAAGGCCGTCGTCCAGAGTCATCACCGATTCGCCGATTCCCTATAACATACCCATAAATAAAAGCCGTTTGCTTTTCTGATAGCCGTATTGTTTAAAAACATGTTATGCCTATTCTTAAATGTATTTAAAAGAGTAAATTAAAGATAAAAGGAATCCAAAAATCGTCAAAATATCAACACTTGTAAAGGAGATTCCGAGATTCACGTAAAGGAGATTCCGAGATTCACCCATCCAAGTATTTTCCGCGCTCGACAGCGCTTAACCCTGAGAAACAAACACGTCTGCACTCACAGAAGAAGCAAAAAGAACCTCCAACTGCTATTATACAGCATGATTTCACCGGTACAGAAATTAAAAGTAACATAGTTTTAACTAAGTGAAAAGCGTATCTGATTACATTATTAATCCACGCCATTTCGTGTCGTTTTAAAGACATCTGTTTCAAAGAAGCCCCGTCCTATCTGTCGCCGTTTTTCTTGCCATTTTAAATCAGTCCCTCTTTCTTCGTCGTAGTGTGCTACATAGCCGTTCTTTGTGTTGTCAAGCAACACAAGCGTTGCGTGACGACACAAAAAACGGCTAGATGAGACTATCTTGTTTAATAGAGGAAGGAAGTAGGCTTCTTCGAAGCCGTTTCGGGATGTCACGCAATGGCGGTTGTTGTTGGCTCGGCCGCGGCCGTCGTTGTCGCATGGGAACTTAATCAACGAAGACGGCGACGACAACGAGAATGGCAATAAACCAATAGGTTTAGAATGGCAAAATAACAACCTTGCACGCGGATCACACTTTCTTGTACATTCCTTTGCCGACTACGACGTGAAAATGCCTGTATAATTTTACGTTTTGTCGAGGACAGGAACACAAAACAACACTAATTTTCTTTTTCTTTTCCTGAACTTTGATACAACCTTTAAGAATTCAGCTCCAAAGAAATTTGCAACATTTGACGAATTAAACGAGATGGAATAAGCGCGATAAAGTTTGAGGCAGCCCAAATTCACTTTTTTCTTCTGAGTTGTTTTACGGTTATTAAGTCATTCAGCATAAAGTAATTATTGCCGGGATATTCAGTAGTCTGCTCACGGCCGTTTTTAGTGTCGTCACGCAACGCTCCGAGCGTTGCGTGACGACACTAAAAACGGCTGTGTAGCAGACTAGGATATTCAGTTAAATTCATGTTCATTGTTTTTTTTAAAAAAAAACCTACCCGTGTAAAAATTGAACCGAGATTTCGCCGAGATTGGCGAGATCTCTGCGAGATTGGCGAGATTTGTATTGTCGCAGAGATCTCGACGAGATCTCGCCGAGATCTAGGCGAGAGAAGCGAGATCTCGCCGAGATGACAGAGATCTCGTCGAGATCGCGTTAACCTCGACGAGATCTCAATCACAGGGAAAAAGTCTTCCAATTGCTTGAATATTACTTTTTTAGAAAAATACTGTTACTTTGTCGTTTACAAGCAATTTATTTGTAAACGTTAAGTTTCAGAGTGTATAAGGAAATGTACCGATTTTACGCGAATTAGCGCCGCGGCGCTTATTAACTTTTTGTCCAAAAATGCGGCGCTTTTTTGAGAGCGGTGCTTAAAACCATAGTAATACCTCTTAGTACCGTATTTACGCAAATAAGCGCCGCGGCGCTTATTAACTCCCCAATGCGGCGCTTCTTTGAGTAATTACTGTAATTTGCAACCTAAGAGTTTATTACATTTAAGGCCCGTTTACACGACCGAAAAAATTGGAACGGCTCGCGATCGGATAAAAAGACGAACGGCTCCGACAAACTTTGACGTGTAAACGGTACTTGACCCGTTCCAGTTTTATCCGTTACGTTCCTTAAAAGGTCCATAGGCGGCTATGGACCCCTTTCTGAACGGAACCGATAAAAAACGGTTCCGTAGCCACATTTTTGTTTTCTTTTCAACGTGTAAACGCTCGCTCTTTTTTCGGTACCGTTCTGTTGCGTTTTTTTCCTGAGCCCGTGGTGCTCCACGTCAGTTGTTTAGCCTACGTCACAAGCGTGTTAGAAGAAGAAACTGGAAAGTATTCTTAGATACTCGAAAGCTAGCATACCATTGATCGTCAGGGTAAGTGCTCGATCTATGCAAGATCAAACCAAGCGCTTGTTCTTGGAATTTGCCACAAGCTCCTTTCGACTGTGAAGTGCGATACAAGGGCTGTTAATAGAAGAACCGTAAGCCTCGTTTTTCTCCTATAAATTCGGTACATTCTCTCAGAAGCACTTCTTTGAAGAATCGCAAGCTCAGTCAAACGTGAATTTCGTGTTCTCTTCTTTAGAAGAAACCAGAAAAGTGCTTGTAAACCTGCATCCATGATTGTCGGGGATACGCACGGTCTACTGTATGTGTAAGCGCATATGAACAACTATTTTTTTATTTTTTTTTTCTTATTTTTTATTGCAAGTAAAACACAAACAGAAAAGAAAAAAAATTACTCAGAATAAATAAAGCAACAAAAAGAAAAAAAAAATAGCGAATTTACACACTTACATGGCCATACTTACAAATATTAAACTAGATTACAGCAGTGCTAATTCCTTATATTACTGTACTTAGTATGATCTATAATTAATTTTTACAATTTTTTTTTTGCTTTCTTTGTGGTGAAAGTAATATAAATATTCATGGTAGGTGCAGATATTACTAATTTATGTTTTTGGAGTTAGGAGACAAGACCCAGCGAGGAAAAGAAAGGAACAACTAATCGAAGCAGTTTTATTTAATTATCCCTGGCTCTATCGTTACTGGTCTCGAAGAAAACAACGTGTAAACAGTTTAGTACCCGTTCCAAGGGGCTAAGTTCCTTTACCCATCCCATCACCATTAGGGTAGAGAAGAGCGCACACTTTGTAACCAAATCGTCCAACGTAGAAAGGAGGGCTATAAACAGATGGCGTTTTACCAGAAACAGCTTCCTGAAATCTCCGGCTAAAATGGTCGATTTTCCAAAGGTAAACCCCATCTAAGAAGTAGCCTCCAGCATTCTAACCTGAAGATCCTGTTCAGATAGCTGAATTTCATGTAACGCTAGTTGGTGCTCAGTTCTGTCCAAGCCCCGGTCGCAGGAAAGATGGGAGGAGCGAGACAGGCTCTGGACCCCGAAGTCATTTCGGCTACGTGGAGAACCTCTCAAAGTCTCCAACTCACTTTGTGAGCATTGCACTTTTCTTTCATGTTCTCTTACAGAGTGAAGAATCTCCTCCATTTGAGACGAAACAACAGGTTCATTTTCTCCGGCGCGTTTGAGTGCTTCTAGATCATGATAGAGTTTCTCGAAGTCTTTTTGTTGATTCTCTTATCGATTTTTCTATCCTTGATAGTTTGGTTTGCTGTGTTTGTATGTTGATTCTTGCAGCAACAAGTTCTTCGGTTTGGTTTTGAAGCTGACGCTCTAGAATGCTTTTCTCGTTAATCAGACCAGAAACTTGTTCCTCCAATTCTTTCTGTTTGAGGGTGTACTCACATATGGAATGGTTCATCATTTCCAGATGGTCGGCCATGCTATCCTGGACGTGCTGGTCAAGGTTTTCTTTTGTTCCCTTCGTTAAAGTAACAAAATTCAAATTTAGTCTTTGTGCATATTCCAACAAAGAAATAATAAAAGAAAAAGAAAGATAAGGATATAGGAACCGAGTAAGCGCGAGATCAACTAACGCAAAAGTAGCAAGCGTAACCCCCGATGGACCTTGGGAGAGTCTTGTATTTGTGACTTGGGGCAACTTTTACACCCGATTATTATTATATCTGTGATGGACGAGATTACGAAGGTTATGGCCGACAGAAGCTCATATTCATCCCTCCCTTTACAAGGGTCATTTCCTACTAACAGTGTCTTACCCTATATAGCTACCAACACAACCCATAACTAACCGCTAGGACTAGGGTTTCTAAGAAGCACAGCCCGTCCACAAAATTAACCACACTGTTTGCATCGAAGGCTATATTAAATGACTGAGAGGGAATAAGGACGACATTACAAAGAAGAGGGAGCATTGGGAAACCGCTTTTTAGATTAAGTAAGCTTTTTGTAACTTTAACTAGAGCAAAATGCCACGATAGCGAACAGGAATTCAAAGCAGTTTTCTCGACCTCATTATGCTTGCTCTAAAAGACAAACCGAAAATAATACTTACTCTATAATGGCAACCTTGACAATTGAAAGGGCATGAATGTTCCGCCTTAGGGCACAGTGTAGTCACGTGTTCCTCCATCATGTCACGCGGTATGTTGTCCTGACCACATTTCAATTGGCATTCGATGGGAAATTTAAGACAGACTTCTCGATGATTCTGAAAGGAACATAGCCGTGATGATTAAAAGTGCATTGCAATGACGGACTGGCTAAAGTCCAGTTATGGAGCTTATTGCGCTATGACCATAAGCCCATTTATTATATGGAGGAGAGTGTTTTACTGGGAACTAAACCACTCGTAGATTCCATACGCCACTTCATCCGGGACCCGAGTGGCGTATTTTCCGTATGTCACCTTTGTGAGTGTCGTATCGTTCAATGACGTCACGATTCCCGCCTTTCGCTTTCGTTGAATTGGTTTTTCCATATAATAAAAAGAACATTACACGTTGGCTCGAAGATATGAATTTTATGTTCTCGTGGCAAGAACAATATCTCACTCGTTCGCTTCGCTCATTCGTGAGATATTGTTCTTGCCACGAGAACATAAAATTAATTCATATCTTCTCGCCACCGTGTAATATCCTCTATTTATCTATGGTACGTATTTCACATTTCCAATCAGTATCCGGGAATCAGTATACTTAACTCCAGACTGTATCATTTATTCAATAATGGCACGTGATCGCGCCTAACTCAATTATAGACAGACTTTATGGCGTGATTCAAAGGAGCCGCCACCAGTTTTAGAAATATCGAAACTTGGGAAATAAAATGGCCCTTTTGCTCGCCTTCAACGAAAAATTGAGATATTTTATGCACTGTTTATGAGGCCCAAATACTTTTTTTTAGTAGGGTGTATATAAAGGTGAAGCTCATGTATTTCTTACCTCCATGTTGCTGTGGAGAACCTTCCCACCACAGTATGTACAGGCCACGGCTCTGTTCATACAGTCCTTTGTTCTGTGTTGTTCAAGACTCCTTCTCTCCACTGACTCTCCACATGCTTGGCACTGCTCGTGGCCATACTGACAAATATCTTCATGTTTCTGCAAAAATGACAAAAGTCAGCTTGTAAGTAAGAAAAATCGAGAACAATAGCGAAAGCTTAGGTGTCTGCCCCGTTCAGGACGCGACGCGGAACGGATGAGCAGTTATTCACATGTGAGAAAAAATGTGAAGAATGACTTGGCCTGCGTCACTCCCGTCGTTTGCAGCGTGGTGGGCCTCAAGAAAGCTAGTTGGTGGCTGTTTTGGCAGTTTTCAAAATTTCTACGGTCGGAGCACCGGCCGGTCTATACAGCACCACGTCACGCGCATCGCAAAACAAAAAAAATGAGAAACCAGGCCTTAGGCATTGAAAAATGCATGATCATTGCTTTGTATTCTTTTTGTTGCTCTTGTCAGTTGGAAAAAAAGAACTTCTTGAAACGTGGGCGGTCATATTTCTGGAATTTAAGGCCAATTTTTACAAACCTTTTTAATGAAGGCTTTTTGTTTTTTATGAAATTAAGAAGCATTTAAAATTACAACTTTGTGTGACCTCCGTAAAAAAGGTTCGTCACTGAGTACCGTGATCTGTGTCGAAATCTGAGTATCGATTTTGTTCCCGATCTGACTCCATTGTCGAAACACTGTGAAACTTTATTAAACATGCGTCAACGTCGTACTAGTGATTGCTTTAATCATACCTTTAAGTATCCCAATTCTCCTTTCCAATTGCAGCCCCTCTTTCTATATCGACAGAAACATTGAAGATTGTGAACTTCTCTCTCGCAGCATCTGTCCCGAAAGTACTGATCTCGTAGAATTTCTTCCCCGTCCAACGGGCATTTGGGAACATCAAGTCTGCAAAATACGGTATAAGAGACTGCATTACAAGTGTTCACAAAATGCCTAAAACAGCAAACCTTGGAACCTACCGGTAAGTTCGTTTTAAGGAAAATGTTAGAAGGAAAAAGAGCGCTTACCTTAAGAGCACTTCCAGACAGTTTTTACAAAATCGATGTCCGCAATAGGTTTGCCAAGGTTCATTAAAAATATCCTTGCAGAAGGGACACATAAGTCTTTCATCGACAAAATGGCACATAAGAGGCAGGCTCATCGTTAACGTTTACTCAGATTGAAGTTTTTCTTAAGAATGAATTGTGTACACGATGTTTCTGTTTTTATAGGATTAACATTACGTGACGACAGTACATGAACTCGTGCACCTACTCATATCACGTGAAAGTAGCATTGCGCAATGCGTCTCAATTTCTGCTGCATAGTATTTAGCAATCACAGTATAAAAAACATAAACTGTTGCGTAAATCATTACAAAGCAGAAGATAAAACAAACGACAACCAACTTGTTAAATCACTCAGCTAAGACTGGAAGGTTGTGGAGAAAAGCTATCTGTACGCTTCCGGAAAAAACTTTGATGTAATCGTTGGGGGGTTTTCCCGTACTTCACGGCATTAAAGGGACTGTGTCACGAAATATATCGAAATTTGACCAAAATTCAATCAGTCGGGACTGCCTCCAAATTGAGAAAAAACATGAAAATATATTCGCAAAACATTAGAACGAGGTGCAAACGGATCATGTAGTAAATGGTTTTTTGAATACTCGTTATCCTATCAGTTTCTCAAGAGTTTATATTCTTTTTGTCTACAAAGTTTGAGAAAGTTTGCAAGTAATTTTCTTTGCTAAAGATAAGTTCCATAGCGAATAGAGCACGGTGTAATTGGCAATATTAACAAAATGAACTATACAGCTGTAACACAGCCCCGCGTTGCATCAATGATGAAAACTGATAAAAAAAAGGAAAATGGCTTGAGGCTTTGAGACCAGTTGAGACCATGGCCATGTTAAAAAAGGGCGTCGATAAAACCAGGAACATGGAACATCCCGGTACATGAAAAAATTAAAATATATTTTTTTTATGAAAAAATAATTAATTAATTAATTAAATAATAATAATAATAATAATAATAATAAATAATAAAAAGAACAATAGATAGAAAAAATTTTTTGCAAAAAATTATAATAACAAAATAAATAACATAACATAACATAAAAACGAAAAATAAAGAAACAAACAATGAAAGAAAGAAAAAGAAACTGGTATCATCTCCGAGTATGAAAAAACAATATTTTGTCGCAATGAATTTTTTGGGCGAGCGGAGGGTCCATTCAAATGACAGTAATGAGTGAAGGCTTGCTTCTAAATTCAAAATATATTAAAATGGGTCGCGAGGAGGGGGTTTTTAAGCTTTCCTCACACAGCCACCTCTTGTAAATGTTTGCCATACAGTTTAACGGTTATCTATTTACGGCTTTGCGACCGTAAGAAGAGCTTAGGGGCTCGTCGCTTGGACTTGGATAATTAAATTAAAGATTCACGTTGCAGTGGCAGTGGTAGCGCAGCGATAGTTTCTAACTGTTATCAGTTAGCCTGAATTTTAGCCGTCTCCCCGCAAACTCCTCTGCGACTCGAGGAGACGTCTGAAATATCATGCTGACTGTAAACAGTATAGAAACTACTACGAATGTGAGTATTGTCCACTAAAATCCAAAGACAGGAGCCCGTATACTCTTCTTAAGTTCATAGAGCCGCCTAGTCTGTAAGTAATTCATGTCAACCTCAAGTGAAGCAAAGCACCCCAAGTAAGCAAATGTCGGTTAATATATATAAGGAGACTATATGTTGGCTTGAAATGAGCTACTTACCGACTTGGCTTGACATGAAATACTGCACCAACATTTCAGACCATTGCAGAACCGTAAATGGTTAACCCGAAATGATTAACTTATGGCAAACAATTACAAGAGGTGGCTGTGTGAGGAAAGCTTGAAAACCCCCCTCCTCGCGACCCATTTTAATATATATTTTGAATTTAGAAGCAAGCCTTCACTCATTACTGTCATTTGCATGAACCCTCACTCGCCCAACAAATTTTAATTTGTTGCGACAAAATATTGTTTTCTCATACTCAGAGAGGATACCAGTTTTTTTTGTTGATTATTTCATTATTTTTCGTTTTATTTTTGTTATTTTACGTTATTATTAATTTTTACAAAAATTATTTTATTATTATTATTTTATTATATTTTTCTTCCTGAAAATCATTTTTATTTTTTCATGTTCCGGAATGTTCCGGCATGTTCCATGTTCCTGGTTTTATCGAAGCCCCTTAAAAAAGCAGTTAGCCGTGTCTTGTTTTGAATATTACTGGCAATGTACGAGATGGAAAGATCCACCTTACCTTACTTTATTTATTCAATGATGTTAAATTTTTAAACATTCGATAAATTCCATCCCCCAGAACGGCGTTTGTTAAAAAGATGGAAAAAACACACGAAAGCATTATGCTGCAACTTTTAAGGTCAGTTTATTTTCGTTATAGTGACTCTACTTTTAATGCAAATTTTTCAAGCACTCATGCTCGATCATCTTCTTATCGAATGTTTAAAAATTTAACATCATTGAATAAATAAAGTAAGGTAAGGTGGATCTTTCCATCTCGTATATTGCCAGTAATATTCAACACATGCCAACGTGACTTAAGAGCCATTTTCTGAGAAAATCGAGAATCGCAAGACACTCGTCAAAAAATCGAATTTTTTATTCTTTAGCCAAAACATCCCGTTTAGCGACCTAACTTAAGGAAAAATAGTTTTGTATTCAAACGATTCATTTTAAAGGAGAAATTAGAAAAAGTTTGAAAAATCGATTTTACGCCTACTTTTCGCACAAAACACGGCAGCATGCAACGGCAACTTCGAGAGAAGAGTGAACGCGTAAGAAGCATTCCCTGATATTGAAACTACAGCCAATTATTTTTTCGTTCTTACTCTTTAAATTCCTAAAAGAAAATTTCAAAAAAGAACGTTTTAAATTTTAATTATCGACAAGTCTAAAGAGGTCATATTTGTGACGTTGGACATGCTTGAAAATGAGGGCTAACTTTGACTATTATAAAAGGTATCTGCTATATGCCGCTTGATCATAAAATCGATATAAAATGGTAGCTTGGCTATTGTACCAAATTACTGGAAAGTTTTAGCCCTGGAAATCAAATAACATAATGAGACACCAAAGCAAGCGGTGAGAGCTATTGAATGGAGAAAATTTATGCAAATTAGACGGCTTGCGGACGGTTGCCAAACCAAAAGTAAAGTTTTACATGAAAGGATTACTCACCATCGCTTGAAACACGTTTTTATAGCCAGGAAGGTTATTTCCAACTTCAGTTGCGTCGTTTTGAGTCACAAAATCCATACTTTTAAGCCAAAGGACAAACGTACGTTTGTTCAGCAACTGCGTCCAAGCAATCCGGCCGTGGATCAAAATAAGGTCACAACACGTCACTGCGGTGCTTTAGAAGCAAGAGTTACAAGAGTTAACTTCATTCAGGAGACAAAAAGGGATGAAAATTCACCGCACACTAGTGACTTCGATTTTGAAAACCTTTCATCACTTCAATCGTTCGTCAGCAGATAATATCGCATGACCTTTGGCGTGTGACCGGAAAGGGGTCACACGCTTAAGTCACGTTGGCATACTGTCACGAATTTTAGTACGATTTTTCACGTTTGCTTTCGACAAGAAATAGACTCATCGAAATAGAAATAGAAACAGGCTTGCTTTATTTGATATTTCAGTTTCTTTTACAGCCTGCAGAACTTGTTCTCCATGCATTGCGAGTGTCTCGCGCTCCAAGTCCGCCTCGCAGTGATGTCGTGAAAAGCGCAAAAAAAATTGGCTCCCGTACTGTAGTCGATTTCTTTTATAGACACCTACTAGGTATTGACAGGCTGTGAAACAAGTGTATTTTTTTTTCGTGGGGAAAGAGATGTGAGCAGACAAAAAAAAACAGCGAGGGGGTGTGGTTGGGCGGGGGGGGGGGGTGGGGACAGCCCTCTCATCCTCCTTATTTTTTTCCCGCTCTCCTACTTCGTACCGCGCTCCAAGAGGAGTGGGTCTACTGGAAGACATGAGTAGCTTTCTGTGCCCAAGGGGGGGGGGGGGTACTCCTGATTTCGAGTGACAGGGATGATCAAAGGATTTTTTGGGGTTTGAAATTTTCGATTTCGGGATTTTTGGGGGTAGGAAAATTTTAGCAGGTATTTTTCAGTTTGGGAAGCTTGATTTAAGTAGGGATTTTTTTGGGTATTAGAAAGAATCTGCCATTTCCCAATCACTCGTTTCCGCGTACTTCGATTGTTACAGCAGGTTTCATAATAGCCCACGTTCGATATATTAAAATTCTAACGTGACCTCGAGGCTTTCTGGTCATTTTTTTACATTTGGTTTTGTTTTCTTCGTACTCAAGTTTCTCCTGCGAATTGCCAGACAATGGAGTTAAGAAAAATTTGCAGTTTTGACCCTAAAGCCTCGGAGTCATATTAAAATTAGAGCGAAACAAGCAAAACCAAAGTAAACTATAGCGTTGACTTTCTGTCTCCTGAATGCAGTAAACTCTTGTAACTCTTGCTTCTAAAGTACCGAAGTGACGTGTTATGACTTTATTTTGATCCACGACCGGATTGCTCGGACGCAGTTGCTCGGAACAAACGTACGTTTGTTGTTTGGCTTTTGTGACTCAAAACGACGCAACTAAAGTTGGAAATAACCTTCCTCGCTGTAAGCGCTTTACAAGTGATGGTGAGTGATACTTTCAAATAAAACTTTTGGTTTGGTTTGGCAAACGTCCGCAAGCCTTCTAATTTGCATAAATTTTCCCTAATTCAATAGCTCTCACCGCTTGCTTTGGTGTCGGGATGGTATTTGATTTCCAGAGCTAAAACTTTCCAGTAATTTAGTACGATAGCCAAGCTACCATTTTATATTGATTTTATGATCAAGCGGCATATACCAGATGCCTTTCATAATAGTCAAAGTTAGCCCTCATTTTCTAGCATGTCCAACGTCACAAATATGACCTCTTTAGACTTGTCGATTATAAAAATATAAAACATTGTTTTTCAAATTTTCTTTTAGAAATTTAAAGAGTAAGAAAGAAATTATAATTCGCTGAAGTTTCAATATCAGGGAACGTTTCTTACGCGTTCACTCTTATCTCGAAGTTGCCATTTTATGCTGCCGTGTTTTGTGCGAAAAATAGGCGCAAAATCGATTTTTCAAACTTTTTCTAATTTCTCCTTTAAAATGAATCGTTTGAACCCAAAACTATTTTTCCTTAAATTAGGTCACTAAAAGAGGAGTTTTGGCAAAATCATAAAAAATTTGATTTCTTGACGAGTGTCTTGCGATTCTCGGTTTTCTCAGAAAATGGCTCTTAATTATTTCATGACATTTCGCAGAACTGCCATCTATCGAGAAAGCCACCTAACAAGAAGACGCCCGAAGGCGTTTACGCGGGATGTGTTGGTGTAAGAAAGAATTACCGGTATGTTGAATGGCAATGGCAAGTTGAGTAGTGTATGCAACAAATGTGTGCAGGAGAGACGGAGATGTTCTGTTAAAGACTAATACACTAGAAGATGAGTTACACACAAGGGTTCCTTTGCTACTCAAAACAAAACTTACATCAATATTACCACCATATATGTTAGGAGTATGGAGTAGTTCACTAAAATTTGCATTCCTTTACTAATGTCCTCAAAAATGCACTTCCACAATCAGCAATTAACATGTAATGTATCATACTTCCAATAACTACAGGGCTGCAAGGCTGTGCTCTAGAGAAAATTTCAAGAAGCTCTTCGGGTTACCCAAGCATTTTAGCTGGGGTGCCAAGGCCTAAAAGATCATTTCAGCTGGGGTGCCAGGGCCTTCAAGTTGGTCGCCCAAATTGATAAATCAGTGAGCTGTTAGTTAATTATTAAAAATTAAACAAATTATTTTCTTAACAAGTCAAGAAGAATTTTGTGAATATTTTTTTCATGAAAAATCACATCCCTTTGACCTCCCGAGTGTGCGAAAAAAAATACCCGTATGTTGTCATATGAAAGTAGGTTTTCGCGCCATATGAGAAACATGGGCATCGCCTCCGAATATTTCATGTTTTTTAAATGGAAAAGTAAGATTCTGGTCTGTTTGTGTATTTTTTATGAAAAAAAAAATTGGGGCTAAAATATAAGGGCACTATTCGTTTTACTAATCATTTTGATTTAGGTTGAAAAGAAAATTCGCCTATTAAAATTGACTAAGATCCCGTGGAGCTTTCCAAGAAAACTCTTATGATTTCATCGAAACCGCGGCGCCCCCGGGGGGTTACTTGGGTTAGTTTTTGCTAGGTATGTGCCGCTGGCCTCTCAGAGCCCCTACCCCAAAGTAGTCTATTCTGTGGTCAATTGTAGGCCCCATATTAGTCACATTTGGGCAAATATGTAATTTTTGTGATCCCAGCTTACTCACTTTCTATTCATGTATCTATCTTATCAATCCTTTAAATAGGTCATCAAAAAAGTGAATTGACCCATTTTTTAATGAATTGAATGAAGAACACGTTACTTTTCACCTACAGTACAAATATCATGTACGTTTGCCAACCGTAAATATGAACAACTCTGTTACCCGAAAAATCCGAAAATGTGCGACCCCATTCTAGTAACTCTTTTCAAAATGCAACCCCACTATAGTTAATCCAGTCGTGAAAATGCAACCCCATCCAGCGGCACATCCCCATTAGCCTCTTATAAGGAAGTGCCCCCCCCCCCCCCCACACACACACACACCCCCGGGCCGACCCAAAACTATTTTGAATGGGTCATCTTGTTGTAAAGTCGTCGTTTAAGCGCAGAACGGAAGTATTTTCTTCCTATATTATCGGTGAAATGTTAAGGACAAATGAGCTTTTGTGGATTCGGTTAACTTTTGCGTATTTATTTTTAGTACTTGATACGTAATGCCTTGTCACGAGCGAGCTACGATTTCGCAAGTAATAAATTCTAGACATTCTTAGCTTTTTGACTGTAAATCAACAGAATCAAGAAACCAACACCAGCAAGTGGCCCGGCTGGGCCACCTAGACAATATGTTCAGTCGCCCGAGGCCAAGTCTTGCGCCGTTAGATCTAGAGCACAGCCTTGAGTCTTCGTCCTCTTCTTCGCTGTAAGCTTACTTTTCCCTTCTTTGCTGACGCAGTATCTTTTTTTTGCTTGTGCAATCCAACCTGACTTGCACGTGATTTGAAGTTGCAGCCAATAAAAATCACACAATTTTTCGGGACGGGCACGGGATACCGTCGGAAAAGTTAAAAAAAACAAGGCAATTTTTGACTCCCAAGAAAACGAAAGGAATGTGCTCCCGAATTTTAGACGCTGGCTGACCACGTCATCCCGCGTGATAAGCTTACACAGGCAACCATTTTGAGTACCTGACAGTGGCGGATCCAGGGGAGGAGCCCGGGGGGGACCCCTTATTTTGAGACCGCTCCCCGTTTTCTAAGGGTCTGGGTGACCGGGCGCCCCCCTCCCTCCCAGGGTCTTCTCGCTTTCCGCCATATTGGAAAGCGAGAAGACCCTGGGGACGAGGTAAGTTACAAGTATACAGCTGTTAACTGCTAAATAATTAACGATAACGCAGACGGTCTTAGAGTTTAGTCACGCCTCTGTGGTACTTGAAGTTTCCCCTTTTCTAATGCATACTAGACGTCAATCGTATCTCCCTATGCCGCAACGTATCGAAAACAGAAGGACTGTGCAGATGATTTTATTTGTCAGGCAATTTTTCGAAGTGATGGTTCTCCCAGCTCACATGACCATTGCTTTACCCCAGTGGCTGATTGAGTGCTGAATTGTCCTTTAATTTATGCCAACATCGTCTTAGAGTCATCCCGGTGCATGTTTAGTAATACATAGATTTAGCCAGGGCTAAAAGAGAAGCTCTCGATAATATTTATAGTTTGTTCAAACAAAATATAAAATCGTGAATAGCCTGGTCCTCATATGCCACCGATACAGCTGCGACATGGCCGCCGGTAGTGCCTGGGATACTGTTCCGATATGAGAACAGAAGTGGCCGGCAACATTGGTCATCCCAGTATTTACCGCCGACATACCTGCGAAGTTGACTCGAGTTCAACTTCGCAGGCATGCCGGCGGTAAAGCTCTACGATGGCTCTAGTTGCCGGCGGCGCATGTTCTCCGTTCGTCCGAGAAGTAGCTCAGGCAGTACCGGCGGCTACGTCGCAGGTACATCGGCGGTATATGAGAACCAGGCTTAACGCTAAGCGGCGAAGGCAACGCCGGAGAACGGTGAAAAACAATTTACAATAGGTCTAATTAGCAAAAAACAACTTTGCACGTGCAGCACACTATTTTTATACATTTATGTGCCGTTGTTTTGCACGACTACAACGCGAAACTGCAAGAAACTTTTTTATGGAGGAAATGTCGTACGCGTTAACTTTTTTTTTTCACTGCCGTTCATTTCAAGTAGTGTTTGCCACTCGAATAAAACCTTTCGCGTATTTCCCTTGAATTCTCTAAGATCAAAATCTTCAGACTAGCAGATAACATGAAACGTTTTCGCAACTAGTAACGTTTTGTTGCTCGACATACCCGACTTGTTAATGGAACAGGCAGCCCAAGCTAGTCACTAGTGAGTAGTGACAATGGTTGTTGCATAAGGTCATAAGTTATAAGAGCTCGTAATATATCATGACCTGAACGTATCACTGTAGGAATCGCTCTGGTACCACCAAAAAAGCCAAGACCTGGCATTAAATGAAACTTGGAGGCAAGGAAAGCTGAATCCTTATTAGTTTTATCCCTAGCTTTGCGATCGCTAAGATTACCTTTTACGATACGATTCTCACTCCTGAGTTTGGGTTTCCTGTATTTTCGGGTGAAATGTTTTATTTAGTAGCTTATAGGCTAATAGAAGTATTCAAATTATCGAACCATTTGAACTCTTTTTTCGTCGAAAGTAATGGTTAGAACGGGCAGATATACCAAAATACTTAGAAGCACTAAATTCTGTAAGAAGTCAACTAAGATAAAAGTACTAAAGAGTTGAAGCCAGAAAAAAGTAGTTCTGTTACTTGACATAAGATCTCTCACAAATCGTGTACGACAAAACGGAAAATAGACGTGAAACTTATTAATTCATATACGGAAAGAGGAAAATTAAAGAAGAGAGAATTCAGTTACGCAGGAAAATCTCTTTAAAGAGATCAACAACATTTATGGAAAACTTCAAATTGAAAATAAAAACCTGGAAAACGATCCATCAAAACAGGTGCTATTTCAGCACAGCAAACGGCATACTTCATATCAGGAGAAATCAGGGGCGCTTTCCATTTAACAAAAATTCCGGTTTGAAATTTCGCAAACTTCAGGTGCTCAATGGAACGGTACATTCCAGTTTCACAGACACGACCCAAGCCACCGCGCGTTTTGTTATTGTGGCTTCGCAGCACACTCATAGTTACGCTCTAAAAGAGAAAATTAAATACTGTTTATATCTTAAAGAACACTGGACTGACGAAAAGGGACGGTGGAAAACTAAAGGCAGAGGAATCCTATTTCGTGCAGAAAGCCTGTGAATGCAAGTGAAGGTAAAAAATTCTTGTGAATTGAAGCGATACGTTTCTCAGAATATTCGAACGATTTGAAGCAATTCCTGGAACTGTAAATAAATTATAACGGTAAATAAATTCGGTGTTTTGGCCAATTTGTAATCAGCCAGGCTTTGTTGTATTCATTTCAGCTTAATTGATGAAATTGCTTTAATTAAATATCATCGACAGGTTTCAGACAAATAATACGCTGATTCTCACGGACTTTTATACAATTGTAGCTTGATTACACACACTTTTTTTCACCTACTTGTCGTGTTGCGTCAGTTATTTGACACTGTTAATGGCAAATAAAATAAAATCGAAAAAATTGCAACTGATTCAAACTATTTGAGATGTCATGCTTTACTCACAGCACTTCACTTTCTACTGGAAAATACTTGTTCTTGTAAGCAGGATAGAAAAGAGCGGTACTGGGGACAACAATTTTGGCAAATGGAAAGGGACATTTCGGTCCGACTGACCGAAATGACCAGACCGGTCACAGTGGACCACCTTCAAAGCTCGTCCCGAATATTCCGGTCGGCCAAACCGAAATGGTCCGTTCCATTTGATGAACCAACCGAAATTTCCGGACTTTTGGGTTGAATGGAAAGCGCCCGAAATGATTGGGATAACACAGTGGTGCTAAATTTACTTTGACTTTTAATTCAATAGTTATTTTGGAATATAGTCCATAATCACATAACTAAACCGTTTTTGCAACTGGTTGGTGAAGTTATTTCTTTTGTAAAAAAGACGTTGAAAATAACGTCGCAATTAAAGAGCAAAAACAATTGAGTCAAGTGAAAGGCGAACGTCATTACTGTAAACTGCCGCTTAAAAGCCCTGGGCTTTTACATCTTCGTATGGGGTTTTAAGAGGGCTTATAAACGGAGGGGCTTATATCGGAGGGGCTTCTAACAGGATCTGAAAAAGCATTCCGTTAACTGCCATAAATACACTGTCTTTTAAATACGAATAAATCTCTAAACAAAGACGTTTTCTTGACGACAGCCTTCAAATGAATCTTTTAGCCTTTTTAATAGATCCCTTTAAAGACTGAAATGACAGATTTCTTTACCCTTTCATATTCTTCATCTAGTATAATCCCTACCCGTTTATATGGCTGAAGGCTAAAAAAGGCACCCCTTTCGGGCGGAGCCTTCCCGTATAGGCCATCATTGGGAGTACTCCCCGGTCTCTTCCCCCCGGAAACGCTTCTTGAGAGGATCGCTAAAAAAGGCACCGCTTTCGGGCGGAGCCTCCCCGTATAGGCCATCATTGGGAGTACTCCCCGGTCTCTTCCCCCAGGAAACGCTTCTTGAGAGGATCGCTATAAAAGGCACGCTTTCGGGCGGGGCCTCCCCGTATAGGCCATCATTGGGAGTACTCCCCGGTCTCTACCCCTAGGGAACGCTTCTAAAGGGGATCGCTAAAAAAGGCACCCCTTTCGGGCAGAGCCTTCCCGTATAGGCCAACATTGGGAGTACTCCCCGCGCTCTACCCCTAGGAAACGTTTCTAAAGAGGATCGCTAAAAAAGGCACCCCTTTCAGGCGGAGCCTCCCCGTATAGGCCATCATTGGGAGTACTCCCCGGTCTCTACCCCTAGGGAACGCTTCTAAAGGGGATCGCTAAAAAAGGCAACCCTTTCGGGCGGAGCCTCCCCGTATAGGCATCATTGGGAGTACTCCCCGGTCTCTACCCCTAGGAAACGCTTCTAAAGAGGATCGCTAAAAAAGGCATCCCTTTCGGGCGGAGCCTCGCCGTACAGGCCAACATTGGGAGTACTCTCCGGTCTCTGCCCCTAGGAAACGCTTCTAAAGGGGATCGCTAAAAAAGGCATCCCTTTCGGGCGGAGCCTCGCCGTACAGGCCAACATTGGGAGTACTCCCCGGTCTCTGCCCCTAGGAAACGCTTCTAAAGAGGATCGTTAAAAAAGGCACCCCTTTGGGGCGGAGCCTCCCCGTATAGGCCATCATTGGGAGTACTTCCCAGGCTATACCCCTATAGGAAACGCTTCTAAAGAGGATCGTAAGTCACTTGATCCTAAATGGCAGGTTTGTAATAATTTTATGCTATTTGCTCCTGCAATTTATATTTTCCAAGAATTGTCAGGTCACTACATGTCTTTCTATTTTACTTCACGCTGTAAGAGTAAACCAAGGTAAAATTGTCATGAACTGTTCGATTTATATTTCACATGATAGACCAGCTACAGGTATAAATATCATGCAAGAACAATAAAAAGAAGACTTTGTTCGGCTACTTTACAATCAGCGATATCAGGAACCTATGAACCTGGCAACATCATTCAAGGTGTGATGTACTTTGATTATCTATATTAACAGTGAAGATCTCGATATTGTTGTCACTCGACAGAAATTTTGACTTCTTTTTGACATAGTTTGTACAAATCGTTAATGGTCAAATTATCCAAATAATGCACAACTAGAGGGAAAAATCCTCTCTTTTCGGTCTCCCAAGCGTGTTTTACTGTCAGTTGTGGCAATATGGCTAGGTTGATACGTTGACTTTTTCGTCGTCTCTGATGACATTGGTTTGGTTGGTGTGTTGTTCCTTTCTCACTCCACCTAGGGATGTTTCGACGTCTCCAATAACACTGGCCTGTTTGGCAAACTGTACCTCTCTCTTCCCACCAAAGACTAATGTCTCGACGTCTCTGATGACATTGACCTTGCTGTTGTGTTGTTCCTCTCTCTCCCCACCTAGGGATGTTTCGGTGTCTCTGATGACATTCGCCTGGTTTGCATGCTGTTCCCCTCTCTCCCCACCAAGGGATTTTTCGACTTCTCTGATGACATTGGCCTGGTTAGTATGTTGTTGCTCTCTCTTTCCCCTCCGGTTGGATTCAAAACTGACCACAACGTTTGTTCCAAATATTCTACCTTCAAATTCTACAGCTTCGTGGTGGTTTTTCTGCATCAGTAATTCGATGAATGAGACTCGAAACTGTCTTAACCTTATACAGTAAATAAACGGATTAACAAAAGAGTTAAAAGCCGGTAAACTATAAACAGCCATAAAAATGCAACTCAATGTACCAAAGCTCACAATCCTTTTCAGGGGCTCCTTGAGCCTTCTAAAAATAATTACAGGCAAGAAACTTATAACTAAAAGTGCAATGATCGTCAATGCTAATTTAAAAGCTCTCTTTTGAGATAAAAAGTTTTCTCTCGTCGCTACATCGACTTGCTGAGCTGCTATTTGCTTTTCATGGCGATGAACCTCACGATAAACTATCACGTTGCAGACAGCAATGACTGCAACAAGCGAAACTACGACAACACTGATGATAGTTCTAAAAAGTTCCTCGTCAATAAACGACACGATGTGTATAATTACAGACAGGGTCCATGCAAGAGCTGTGGCAATCACCACACGAGTTTTGGTGACGGTTTCAATGTAAATATAGGGACGCATGATGGCGATGTACCGATCCACTGTTATTAAGAAGAGGTGAACAGCGGAAGAAAAGCAAAAAAAGGTGATGAAAAATCTTGTGGCACTTTGTACTGAGCATGCACCAGCTGTGGTTTCCCCTTGGATAAGGTTCACCATCTGAGCAATAAGAAGAGGCTGGACAACTA
The DNA here is from genome assembly GCA_964035705.1 of Porites rus. Classification (NCBI taxonomy): domain Eukaryota; kingdom Metazoa; phylum Cnidaria; class Anthozoa; order Scleractinia; family Poritidae; genus Porites; species Porites rus. The sequence continues at coordinate 13,409,237 of OZ038005.1, read as the reverse complement.
ATCCGACCATCACGTCAGTCGACGCTAAACAGGCTAATGCTATGTTAGACATGCTCTGCAAGCGTGCTTTGGTCTTCACGGCGATCATTACCAACAGATTCAACACAATGGCAAAAGGGAAAGTCGTGGCGTGGATTACGATCAAGACAACGAGAACAGCATAAGGTAAATCGGACAAATGATCTGGCTTACCACCAATAAAACTGTATATAACACAGTGCACAGGAAAATCGTTTTGAATCTGATGACTCGCGTTCATCTTCTCGGCTTCTGCTCCGTCTTGAACGCCTAAATCTTCGAAATGTTGTCTTATTCTTTATGGTTTCATTTTTGTTTGTAGTCATGTTTTGAAATTTTCAAGAGTTTCCTGTGAACAAATTTTGAGTTCGCATATGCTCGAAACTATCTTTAAAGAAACAATTTCAATGATTTTGTTTGAGTCTCCTTTTGCACTACAAGCAAAATGGACAGACTAAATAGTGAAAAATTCATTTTCCTTTGGAAAACAAAGGCAAACAGCATATTTTTTTGCTTTTTCTCTAGACCTTTTTATTTCGAAAAGGTTTAGAAAACAACAGACTGACTAAAGAACTAATTAGCAATAATTCATGGGGGATAAAATTGAAAAATCATTAAAATGTGACAAACGAATCTTATTCTCACGATAAGCTACGGTGTGGCACGAAAATTTTGTGGGAGTTAATTATTTTAATTTGCAGATTGGCGATTTTTTGTGTTTTGCGGGAGCTAATTTTTGCGATTAGGATTTTTTTTTTCTTGCTGGGAATTAATATTTGCGCTTTTCGGAAATTCCCGGACAAATTATTGATAATATTTTCGTTTTTATTGAGTACGTACATTGGAAATCCGTATTTCAGAAAAAAATGTGCGGTTTGCTTACCCTAAATCAGTAATCGTTTTGTTTCTGAATGAAAGAAACAAGTTATACAGTAATTGAACAGACACGAATTCTTAGTACTGCACTTTTTTGTGTAGCGAATTTATTAGAGACTATTCACTCAGGAGTAAATTTTTGCGGGGAAAAATGTTTGCGGTAATTTTTTTTTTGCTCTTACTTGTTTATGCGGATCGCTGGAAAAATCGCAAAAATTAAACCCTGCAAAAATTTCGTGTCACGCGGTAGGGTTCGCACACCCTAGTATTATTTCAAATACGGATTTCCATTGTACGTACTCAATAAAAACAAAAATATTATCAATGATTTGTCCGGGAATTTCTGAAAAACGCAAAAATTAATTCTAGCAAGAAAAACCAATCTGTCCTAATCGCAAAACTGATTAGTTCCCGAAAAACACAAAATACCGCCAATCTGCAAAATTAAACTCCCGCAAAAATTTCGTGCCACACGGTATGTATGTAATCGTTTTGTTTCTGAACGAGAGACAAGTTGTAATTAAACAGACACGATTTCTTACTACTGTATTTTTGTGTAGTTAGAGACTATTTACTCTGGAGTAAATTTTTGCGGGAAAAATCTTTGAGGTAACTTTTTTTGGGGTGAACTTATTCATGCGGATCGCTGGAAAAATCGCAAAAATTAAAACCCGCAAAAATTTCGTGCCACACGGTATGTTACAGTAACTACATTTCCATCTCGTTTGCTACTCGAAGAAAACCGTTTTGTTTATTTCCCATGAATTTCAGTTTCTCCACGATTAAAAACTTCAGACTAACAGATAACTTGAAAACGTTTTCGCAACTAGTAACGTTGTGTCGCTAGTCATGGGACATGTTTATGGAACAGGTACCTTAAGCCCACTTAGGGCCTGTTTACATGAAGGTGGGCGACCCCAGGTAGGTGAGGTAACATATGGGGGGTTACCCCACCTATCATGTAAACGTGATCACATTAAAATGAGGGATTATATGGACAGGTGTGTTACCCCACCTAAGCGGGTTACCTAACCTACTCGCTGGGGTCCCCCACCTCCATGTAAACCGGCCCTTATGCCAATCCTTGTCGCATAACTTCATAAATTATAAGGGCTTGTAATGTAAGAAATAGAACAGTATGGCTAAAACATGCTTGAATCACACTGAAACCACCAAATAAAAAAGCCACGAACATGTATTAAATGAAATTTGTAGGGAGGGGAAGCTGGATTTTTGTTGCTTTTATCCCTAGCTTTGCGGTCGCTTGAATTACCTCTTACGATACGACTCTCATTTGTGAGTTTGGGGTTCTTGCATTTTCAGGTAAATTACTTTTGTTTAGTGAAATAAGTCCTCCAAATCAAGCCAACAGAGATAATTTTTTTTGAAAGGAATACCTACATTGGGGCAGATGTACCAAATACTTAGAAGTGACTTCTGTATGAACTGAATTGCGTCGTTAAAAGAGTCCTTAAAGTGAAAAGTGTTTGAAGTTTAAAGTCAAGAAAGAGTAGATCTGTCTTTACACAAAAATCTATCATATATTGCGTGCAACAAATCAGAAAATAGACATGAAACTTATTAATGCTTATACAGAGAGAGGAAAATTAAAGAGGAAATAATTCAGGTACGCCGGAAATCTCTTTAAAGCGATGAACAACATTCATGGAAAACGTCAAATTGAAAACAAAAACCTTCTGGGAAATGATCCATCAAAACAGGTGCTATTTTAGCACAGCAAACCTAACTTCATATCGGGAGAAATCAAATGATTGGGATAACATAGTGGTGCTAAATTTACTTTGACTTTTAATTCAATAGTTATTTTGGAATATAGTCCATAGTCACATAACTAAACCGTTTTTGCGACTGGTAGGTGAAGTTATTTTTTTGGTAAAAAAGATGTTGAAAATAACGTCGCAATTAAGGAACAAAAATAATTGAGTCAAGTGAAAGGCGACCGTCATTACCGTAAACTGCCGCTTAAAAGCCCTGGTCTTTTACATCTTCATAAGGGGTTTTAAGAGGGCTTATAAATGGAAGGGCTTATATCCCTGGGGGTTGAGGTGGAGAAGGGGGGGGGGGGGCTTTATAGCCAGGGGCTTATAATCGGATATATTTTTTATAGGCGCTAGTTTACGGTATGCAGAAGAAAAGAAAAAATCAAACAATTTTCACTGGGAAATAAGGGAATTAAGCTCTACATGTACCTCTCGGTAAATAAATAATAAGAGGACGGAATAAAAAAACGACCACTTTGCAGTTTAAAGCATTTATATAAACCATTTTATTTTTCAACTGATAAAAACGTGCTAGTGGTGTTTCTAGAGTTTAATAAAGGGATTCATACTGTATTAAGATGCAAAATAATAAACTTCAGTGCCTTATCTCTCATGATATACTTTAACAACAACCGAGCGTTTTCTACCCTGCCAGCAGAGACTACATTTTCTCGGTGTGAACTGGCGTGCGAAAAGTAGCCTCTGCTCGCACGGTAAGCGTTTTACTGCTTGGCCAAGTAAAACTAATGGGAGAAGGCCAGTAAATTCCTAATGAAACTGAAGGCGCGTGATCTACGAACAAAAATTTACAAGCTACAGTCCTTAAAGGTAAAACCAATCAGAAATCCGAGTGAGCGGAGGAGCCTTGGAACCGAGCGCGATCTTGAAGGGTGACGTCACACCCGAACTCGCCGAAGTCAACTGGTAACGAGGTTGCAAACTTCCCTGACTTTTCCTTGATTTTGCAAAGAAATGAGAGTTTCCCCAACTTTTTGCAAATTTCCTGACTTTTCCTTGAATTTAAAATGCCATTGTCCTTTATAATGGCAGCCCTGTTCTATACACACTGTACAAATAAAAACCTAAATCGTAGAATTCTAAAAAAGAGTACTTGCTTCGGTGTGAAAAGCAACTTCACCATTTAATTTCTAGAAATCCACTTTAGATGTGTTTGCAGATTAATTGATGAAAATTACAAAAATCTACACCTTTTAAAAGGTGAAGGATCAACTTAGTCATGTTTGTGGTAGGACATCATGTTTTTGGCTTCAAAGCATACCTGTAAAGAGAGAGACACAACTTTCTATATACCATCATCTTTACTGGTTAAAAGTATTTCAGTCATCACCTTTGGTACATGCAAATTACAAAGAAAAATAGGTTTGGGTAACAATTCAGACAGCCTGATAGGAATGCAGTCTCGGTGCAACTTTGAGTGGAGTTTAAGATATCACGAAGGCGATGGCGGCAAAAACGTCGCTTAAAAAGTGACTTCTCGATCTATGAAATTTAAGTGCGATTATCCCAATTTGGCCACTATGTTTTATGTAGGCGAACTCTCCTGGAGTTGAATTCTTAAGAAAAATATCCAAGTTTAAAAAGAGTAAGAGAGATTTGTCGTAGTATGTTCACGTCGTCGACAAAACATGAAACTAGGCAATTCTCGTCGTAGTCGTGCAGTGACGGCAAAGAAATGTACGAAAAAGCGTGATGCACGTGCTGAGTTGTTGTTTTGCTAATCTTAACCAATTGCTTTTTGACGTTCTCGTTGCTGTAGCCGTAGTGGCATCTTAAACTCCCTAATATTGAAGTCTACAACAGTCAGAATTATTTAACCCTTTATTATTAAGCCCTAATATCCACATACAAATTCTCCAAACTGATCTCTATACATTTCCTTTAAGAATTAGTTGGGAGAATTTGATAAAAGATCAGGGCAGTTTTTCTTCGGTGATCATTTTATCAATCCTCACAACCTTTTCTTTTGACAATGTATGGGTATTGTCAGGAGAAAATTGATGTTGCTCACTATAGGCTCTTGGCATGACTTGATCACGTGATCAACTTTCGGTAAACACGAAAACAGTTCACTTTTGAAAAGTTTTCTTAGCATAAGCTGAAAGAGCATATTAAAACTAGGGTATCTAAAAGATAGTAATGCTGCGGCACATTCTGTTGATACTGGCATTAGTTAGGCAGTGAGACTTAAAAGAATCAAAAATGACACTGAATGTCCTATTTACATGTTGGAAAGTACTAGAATAATTACTATCAGTCTATAGAAAGAACTCATGGGAACGTTGTTTAGAAAATGATCAAGTGGTTATCAACTCTGGTTTTCCCACAGTAAATTGTAGGAAATAATAGAAATTCAGATTGTTTATCCATATATTTAATATGCGGTGCACGATATTTTCTCTGGAAACACAATACTTTTCTTCTGTATGTTACATTTTATTAAGTAACAGTTATTTAGCTATATATTTATAGAAAACAACAACACAAAAAGCGGGAAAAAAAAGAAAGTAGGAATTAATAATTCGGTAGGACTCGAACCCAGCACCTTCGACTCGACGCGACTACACCTAACCACCACACCACAGAGGCTGATTACGAAATCGTTAGGAAAAGTCTTTCATTTTATTCCTTTTCCATGAAACTTCCGCCGGCAAGATGATCGCCAGCCGCATTAACCGAGCTATTAACAGTGAAAAAACAATGTAAACGCATATTCCATGGCAATGAATGAATGAAAGAACATAATTATGCTTTTCAAAACGCCAATACACGTCCTCGTCTGCAAAGTAGGACACAAAACATATGTTTTGTTATCTCGATTTCCGCTGTTATTTTGAAGCGAATGGTCAAAATCACATCCATTTTCGGCTCATACAGTTTCTTAAGAATAGCACTGCATGACATTTTCTCACTTTCACATCACCTTCTAGCAAGCTGGAATTTGTATATCCCCCGTTTTGCGTAGACGAAGAGCAAATGCTCATCTGCTCGTTCTGGACAAGTCAAAGGCTCTTGAATTGAAATCCAATCCCCAAGTTAACCATCGTACTCATCTGAAAGACTCCTGCGTGTCTTAAAATTTGGTAAGACCTCTAACCGTGCTGTAGAAAATTTGCCACAAAGAAAACTCTAAGTCTGAGCAGCGAGCGATGCACTCTGTCACCCACCGAACTTCGCCGTGTTTTTATTTGAGTTGTTCGTGGCGCAATGCACTCTGGTTAAATGCAATGCATTGTGGTAAAAAGTGATGAATTCGAGAATTCGCCGCCCCTTATATATTTCCTTTAAATCCTGATTATGTTGCTGCTCGCTCCCTTCGGTCGCTCCGCAGCAATAAGGTAACCTGAGCATTTTCAGCTGTATATCTCAAAAGTAGCGATTGCAAAGGCCGCTGAAAGTTGGAAGCTTTGTATGAGAAAAACAACTTTTGCCATCCAGTCACGCTTATATGGTTTTTCACACAAATCCTTGTAGTTTCGAAATTTTCAAAACTTTCGTTAAATATTTCCTTAAGCATTACAGGGCTCAAATCTCCTTTTAATTCACAACAAGCAGTTTGAGGCCTTAAATGTGTAAGGAAAATATTTAACGACAGTTTAAAAATTTTAGAATTTACAAGGATTTGTATGGAAAACCATGCAAGCGTGACTGGATGGCAAAAGTCGTTTTTCTCATACAAATGCTTCTAACGTTCGGTGGCTGTCACAATCGCTACTTTTGAGATACACAGCTGAAAGTGCTCAGGTTACTCAATTTTAATGTGCTCTTTCAGCTTGTGCTGACAAAATTTTTCAATAGTGAACTGTTTACGTGTTTACCAAAAGTTGATCACGTGATCAGGTCATACAAAGAGCCTATTGGGACTTAAAGGGTTAGGGCAGTTAGTATGTAAACAGGCTAGACTTAAGACTTACATCTTCACTCCATAGAGTTCACTAGGAAGGTTTTTCTGCATTTCCTCTCTGATCACCATTAATGATGATTTTGAAAACAACTCTTTAAGCCTACTGTCTGACCTGGATAAAAAAAGGCATAGCTGCTATTAAAATCAACCGTTGTGTTGCTGAAACTAAGACATAATTCCAACTTTAGTTTCAGTTTATTTATTTTGCCAGAAAATACTTTTTTTGCATACATCGCATAATTATGTATATATACATGTAAGAGAATTAGGTATTTAGTGAGGGGAAGCTCAAGTTTAAACTATGGGGGGCTTATATATCCCCATGAGCTCTTTTCCTAACTTAAGACTATAAAAGTAATAAACTAATGTCTGGCATAATCATTTGAGTCAAATGAAACCCCTTCTTCTGAGCACTTTTTTGTATTTTACTTAGCCTGTGTGAAAGGCACTTTGCAATTGGGGCATCACTCTTTGTGCTCATCTTGTGCTTGGTGAAATGTCCTGTTCACCTTGCTTGCTCATAAAGCGCCTGCAATGCAACCTACCATTTACTATGAATATAATTTTGGACAGTTACTTAACATAACTTAATACACAAAAGTTCACCAGACCTTGTGACACTACTGTCCTCTGAGTCCAGATCTACTCCACTCTTTGTGATGTTTTCCTTGACACATATCAAACCACCAGGCGACAGCCCCGATTGGCAACGCATGAAAAAGTCTACAAAGTCGCCTGTTCAGAAAAGAACAATTACATAAATAGGTGGACTATAATAATTGTCCAGGTGAGCGCAGTCCTCAATAGGAATGTTGTTGACAGTAGCTAAGGTTCTGACAACTTGTGCAGTAGTCATCTTCAGAGTCAAAGTGCTTTGTATCGGGTCAGTTGATAGTTATTTAACTCTGGTTGTTGACCTGATTGGTTCATGAAGTTCCGATGTTATTGGTCGTCTGACAGTTAAGCCGTGATGTTAGTGGCTATGAAGAGTGTAAATTTGAATTGATTGGTTTATTTCAATCCGTCTTGTGTCACAGTTATAACAGTTGTTTTATTGTAAGTCAAATTGTTGGTTTTATAGTCATTCTATCATTGTCAGTTTTGCTTGGGTTTGTAAATACAGGAAGTCATGTGCAAGGTGCCAGTAACTGCTGACTTTGATTACGTACCAGGCATGGTATTAAGTTACTAAGTAAGAAGACAAGGAACACAGTCACAATTCTCACAAACTCAGTAACAAAATTGTTGGATCATTCCAAGCCATTTCCCTTGCACTGTTTCCCTATAGTGCTGCTTGTTGAGTAGAAAAATTCTTTAGTTTCTATGCAAGTGGAGGGAATTGAGACAGAATCCCCTGGGGGAGAGGGTATGTCGCTAATATATAAACCACCTGATAAACTGGATGAAGCATTTATACACTGCAGTGTGAGAGAGTATGGTTTTTCAATTCTTTTGGTCTAAAATTGTGTATAGATTTTACCTGTGTGACAGAATGGGGTATGGTTTCTAGTGCAATCTGGGGTCTGGGACACATACATGGGTACAGGAGTGCAGAAAAACACCTCACGCTCATTTGCATCTCACTGAATAACAAAATATATATAGTGCTGAAAAGGCAAACAAAAATGCAAACTTCTTACAGGTCAGCACTAAATACCACAGGATCCCCAACAACCACACAATGCCCAAGGTTGGAAATTGCATTCTCCTATGTTGAATGCAGTGAGAGTGTATCAGTGTTATTCTTCATGCATGTGTTTATAGAGTACTAAAGTGTGATGTCACAAAAAATAATATTAAATTTGTGAAATTATGGGATTTGTCAAGATATTCTGAAAGAACAACGTCCAAGATGTCTAATTGCCAAAACTAAGCACACTTGTGGGGCAAATTGTTTCTGAGACATTACCCCAGTTATGCTTTGATGACTCCATCAAAGTGCTTGGGTCTAAACGTTTACACCCAAGTCAAATTTAGAAGGATTTGTATGGAGTCATCACAGCATAACTAGGCTAATACCTCAGAGACAATTTGCCCCGAAATGCTAATTTTTGGCATGTAGGCATCATGGACGTTGTTCTTTCAGAATATCTTGACAAATCCCATAATTTCACAAATGTAATTTTTATGACAACACAACTTTAGAACTCTATTATGTTAAGAATTAAAATTATCAAAAAAATGACTCACCATCTGTCAAGTGCCCTAAAACCCACTGGGTCCAAATGACACTGTACCTCCCTGCCTCAGGCTTAAAATCCTACATTAACACAAACATAAAGTTTAAAATAAATGATCACAAAATTATTCATTCAAAATAATTTTGCCATTTCTGGTTGGCTAATTTTCATGACTTAATACTGTTGACCCTATTTGGAAATGTGGGCAGGTATTATCCTCAAAGAGGGATTACTTCTACATATAAAAACTGTTTAAAAAAAAAAGGGACAGTAGAAGGCATGGCAGCATCATTGTTTAAATAGAGTTAGAGAAAATAGCTGAACTACTGTCTAAAAACAAAGCACGAACAGCAAAACACCATTGTTCTCCTTATCAGATGGTAACCGGTTAAATTTACTGGCTGAGACAACACTTCTTACTACCCGCAACCGCTTGAAAAATTACTAAAATAAAATAAGTTTTAAAAAATACACAAATTGTGATCCGATCCGATCAAGGAAATGAATGGATACATGGAAAAGTAATAAAGTATATACACCTTCTATTTTTATGGGCCACGCATTTTGGAAAGAGAACCCTGAAGACAGAGTAAAATTAATGGGATCAAAGGTTTTAAATTGTTGTCTATTATAAAGATAACAACAGCCGATTTGCATAAAATAGGTCTTAAAATAAGGGAATGATGTTTCAAAGAACTTAGCACTTCCTGGGTGGGGCCATTCTCTCACTAATTTACCTCTACACCAGGCCTGTTTTGGGCTAATAGCACACAGAGAGACTTCACACATCCTGGTCACATTCATTGTTTATTAATAAATCAAGGTGCTTTCATACATCATGTACATCTTATACATATTCCAGAGGCCATGGGTTCAAATCTTGTTGAAGTTCCGAAATTTAATAAAGTAAAAGTTTAAGTCACCAGGGGATACCAGGTGTTGTTAGAGCATAGCCCTGAGAACTCTCAAGACAACACAAAAATTATTACATATGATAATAATACTTAATGTAATAATAACTATAAGGTACGGGTGCATAATCTTAAGAACATCATCCTTAAACAAACTTTGTGCTACATGTACATTTACTCTGTACATGTGCAAGGATGTTCAGAATTAAGTAAGATTGTAAAAATTAGAACTAACTATTTTACCTGCAGTCCAGTTGAATAAAAGTGTCCTATTCTATCCTTTTTTTCTCCCTAAAAATATATAACAAAAAAGCAATGTATACCGGGCTCAGCTTCAGGGTTTTCATCAAGAATTCTAGTAGTGGGAGAAAGGTGCAGAATATTCTGAAAAAGGAAATTGATAGTATTCTTGACTAATTCTGTTGTTGAAAAAATAAACCGAAAAATAAAAAAGGAAAACACAGATAAAAGGAAAACATAGTTGAAATGAACTCATAAGGGAGGCCAATGACAAAATGTAAGTCTTGCAGGAAATGCCAAGTCCCTTGTTAGAAAAATCCCAGGAATTGTGAGAAAAAGCTAAAAAAGTCTTATCACTTCAAGACTTCTGAGATGTCAAGATCACATTAATTTGTATTTCCACCCATGACTGATGGCATGACAGATGAGTTACAGATCTAAAGCTGACCTGCTAACTTACTAGATAATCTTTTGCTTTTTCCAAAAAATCAGGGTTCTGCTCCACCATATCCACTGTGTCAAATAATGGCAACAGCAAGTTTTTTGTCACACGACCAATACCAGCCCCACAGTCTAAATAAATTGAAAAAGAAACCTTTTTGCAATACATACTAGACATGCAAATAATGTTCTGTATACATGTACATGCAACAATGTACAACTTCCAGGGTTCCTTACGAACTTTTGAATATGAAATAGACCTTTCCCACATTCTGCTCCAGTAAGCACACATAATTATTTAGAAATGAGGTGGATACATGAAATTTTATACAAATCAATGTATTTTGTCCACCCAAGCCTCAAGTTGGTGCCCTAGCTTGCTCACAGGAATGAGGGAAAGGTCTGTTCAATACTTTTCTCAAACCTTTTTCACAACAAAAAATTCTTTCTGAAGACTTAAGGTTGTTAAATAAGTGATCACGAGAAACCTCATCAAAAGCAGGAACCAAGTTCTTCCCAACAGCAAATTTAAATGTACAGTAATACATATCACTGAGAACATACACTGTAAGGAAGTCCTAGAAATTCTCTTGCAATTGAATCTTTGGCTACAGACAAGATTAAATAAGATCTGACTAATGATAAAGAAAACTTCACTTCACAATTACGTACTTATTCAAGTCAGGGTTTTCATTATGAATTCCAGTAACAGAAAAAAGGTGTAATGTTACAGGAGAATATTCTGAAAGAGGCTGAATTAAAAATAGTCAGAGGTCACCGGACGTTAGCCACGACTCGTCAAGTGCCACAGATGGTGGGTGTCTGGGGAATCCAGGGGATTTCACTGTGGCCAGCCAGCCCCTAATGGGCAGATAGAATACCACACCCCATGGCTAGCTTCACATGGCTGGCCGTGACTCATCAAGTGCAACAGATGGTGGGTGTCTGGGGAATCCAGGGGATTTCACTGTGGCCAGCTGGCCCCTACTGGGTAGATAGAATACCACACCCCATGGCCAGCTGCACATGGCTGGCTGTGACTCATCCAGTATGACAGATGGTGGGTGTCTGGGGAATCCAGGGGATTCACTGTGGCCTGCCAGCCCCTACTGGGTAGATAGAATACCACACCCCATGGCTAGCTTCACATGGCTGGCCGTGACTCATCAAGTGTGACAGATGGTGGGTGTCTAGGGAATCCAGGGGATTTCACTGTGGCCTGCCAGCCCCTACTGGGTAGATAGAATACCACACCCCATGGCCAGCTGCACATGGCTGGCTGTGACTCATCCAGTATGACAGACGGTGGGTGTCTGGGGAATCCAGGGGATTTCACTGTGGCCAGCTGGCCCGTAGAAAGAATACCATGCCCCATTACAGTGTATGGCTGGCTGTGTATGGCATGTTGTGACTTACCAAGTGCGACAGATGGTTTAATTTTTTCAAAAGTGGAGTTTTTGACAGGTGAGGATTGCTCAACACGTCTGAGTTTTGCAGGCTTCTCTTCCTGTATATCTGGCAGCTACGTAAAAGTTAATAACAACAACTTACATTTGTACTGTGACATTTTTTGCTCTACTATTGCAAATCTTACACTCCAATAGGTTGATGTACATGCTTTCAATCATCTCTTTAATACATGTATGTAGATAGTGCACATAGAGAAAAACTGCCATTTATAAGTCTTGGGCTTATACATCTTTGTAAGGGGTTTCTAATATGATATCTTATATCCGAAAGCTTGTAAAAGAAATGGAAGAAAAAAATGTTTCAAAACAAGCTACAGCAGTGCTAATCAAAATATGTTTTGTATTTACTAGTTTTTAATTACTGGTAAGCTTCAAAACTTCATAATTAATCAAATCAGAAGCATGTAACCCTAAAGCATATAACTCTGTTCCAAGGATGGGTTTTGTTGCAAAACCAGTCAATATTTCCTTCCTAATATGGAATCACTGATATGCAAGCCTGTCTGCTAGTCTTATGAAACTTTGCATCATGATGTAAACGAAGAACTACAAAGAGAAATTACAGTTTTGCCAAGTAAAATTAGACCAAACTTGGAAATCACAATGGCCAGGGTTGACTTATTCTGGACAAAATAAGGTCAACTAATCATGATAAACATCTTATGGGTCCATCATAACTTGGTGATGAAAGCCAATAGTGCGTGCACAAAAGAGTATGTGTCAACATCACACAACCTTATTTTTTACGTGGTTGTTTTTAAAGCTTGCCATCTTAATGTTAAGAGCATTGCACAAAGTCCATTCAGAGAAGCATAAAGGATGTTTTGCAATGAACACTGAGAAGGAAAACTACTACTTTTTACGGAAAGTATCCACAAGAAGAATTATTAATACACGCCACAGTGTAGCCTGCATAGCAGGCGTTTCTGCGCGAGTTTGTCGAGAAAGTTGGCAGGATAGCAAAAAAAAAAAGGAATGAGGGGGGAGGGGGAAGGGAGTGAAGGAAACGCTTGCCCACAAACCCCACGATTTTGAAAAACTGCGTTCGCCCATGAACGTAGCTTTTGATTGGTGCGGTGCCGGTAGTGTTGATTAAATAGCGATCAATACATCAATCAAACCAGGTATGTCAGTTTTGTTTACGTGCATCGCAGATCTGGTCTGATCTGATTTGTGGTCGCAGATTGCAAATGCTTTGGTCTGATATTTATTTGAATCAGGTTTGTGCGAAGGTTTATCAGTTCTGAGTCTCTTCTAGCAGTGGAGACCAGTGAAGGCCAATTTATTGGAAATCAGAACATCGAGGACTAGACACTAGCTAGAGCCGCCATGGACAAGTGATTGGAAATTGAGCGGCATCTATTGTAGTGAACTTTTTGACACTGGCTGGCCTATAGAAAGGAGCCGCTCTGCAAAACTTATAGCCGGCGGAGTGAATTGTTCCGGACAAATCATTTCTTTGCGACGTTTTGACAAGGTTTCAGATGAGATAAAGCCACATAACGTTAAAATTTTAACTCAATTATAAAGAACAAGAAATTCCGCAGCAATCACTTTAATAGAGTTTCAACCTTCTTTTATAGTAAAGCTTCTTTTTATTACAGGGAACAAAGTAATTTTTTCAAATCTGGTAATCTATTCGTTATCTATCTTGACGAGCTGTCAATTTAAAAATGAACTGAACCGTTAAATATCAAGGGGCGTTTTCCAGAATTGTCGGGTTTGCGGGCAAGCGTTTCTTCTTCTCCCCTGCCCCTCCCCTTTCCATTTTTTTTTTTGCTCCCACTCTAACTTTCGCGCTAGTTGACTGGAAACGCTTGCTATGCAGGCTAGCCACAGTGCAGCTTAGCGCGCACAAATGACAACACACGCATTGGCCCCACTACTTGTAAATATAAATGTTTTTGATCTATTTAACAATTTAAAGGCCCATGTTCACCCAAACGGCTTTGCGCGCTTGTGTTTTTGTTTTGAAACGATTCTTTTGTCAAATGCAGTGTTTTGATTGGCTTCCACTTTGAGGAGCGTTGCGTGACGATACTAAAAACGACTGCGAGGGAGACTACATTATTGTAGCTTTTTTCACGCTTGACCGAAGCTTAGAGAGACAGTATCAAAGAGGCCAGTAAGACTTTTAATTCTTTTTCAAATGGAGGAAGATATATCGCCGACTTCGTTAAATGTCACCGCAGAAAGCACCTCAAAATTTAAACTGGTAGTGAATGCATATGGATGCCTTGTTGAGTCCGATGAACACAATGAAGGTCATAAATTACGAAACGTCTAAGCACCAGGTGATGTTTTCCTGAAGCCCGATTCGACTGTGAAATGTTTTGATTCCTCAATCTATTATTTTGTGTTAATTCTTAGGAAGCTTTTAGGTATGTGTTCTCGAAAGAATAAGCGAGAAGTTGTGTTTGCAAAGCGCCGAATCAGCACTGCATACAGTCTGTAATCGCTGTAATCGCTGTATTACACTTTCTTTAGGTTTTGCTAAGGATTGGTTTGCTAGTAAGAGTTCTCGCTACTTTAGAGCCGGCTTTAATCGTGATACGCCAGACGATAAGTTTACGTTAAGGATAACACTCGCTTCATAGGTTAAATTAAATAAAGCATTGTTCATGTTAGATTGACTCGCTTGTTTTGCTTTCAACTGATTTCAACGGGACCTTTGTTTACAATTGAACATTCGATGTAGAAGGAACTCGGCAAACACGCTGTCTGTAGAATTTACAGCCAAGAGTTTCTTTCCCATCTCTCCAGGGATTAAAAAAGCGGATTCACGGGGACGAATATACTTCGGCGACCCCCGTCGACGCGGTCTTCCAACCATTCTTCCAACCGTTCGTTTCGATGGAGCCGCCATCGAAAGTGCTGCAGTGAAACAAACACTCACAGAAACAAAAAGGCTCGATACCATTCCAAAATATCCAAAAAGATGTAAAGAAAAATACCAAAAGAACTTGTTGAGTCTTTCTTTTAAACCAGATTTAGCGAACTGTAGGAAGATTAACAAAGATTGACTTTACACACTAAAGGCAGAGATTTTCAACTACGCGAAATGTTTTTTCTGGAGTACAGGGCACGCAATGCATCTAGGGTGAACATGGGCCTTTAAACAGCGTTGTGCACTTTTGAGTTGTGGATGTACTTGTAGAAGTGTTAATGACTCGATGTAAAGAATTAGTCATTAGCAACTTTTTGATGGGGAGACCTTCAGTTCTTTGATTTCATGTTTGGGCAAAAAAATTCAGTCCTTCTGACTGAATTTTATTATTAATAAAAACCCCAGCACCGTTCTAAACAGATAAGGAGAAGTTAGATGCTTTGAAATTTTACCCTTCTAATCGAGTTCATTTATACAAGCTAGAGGAGGGCTTATAATCCAATGTGTTTTTTTGTTTACAGGTAGTTGGGCCTGATGAGCTTATCAGTGACAGAGAATGATAACTAACAGAGTGTAATAAAACAATAAATACTACATGTACGTGTACATGTACAACCAGGCTCAATTTTAAAATGAATTGACATAGACTTATGCCCGTTCTAAGTATCTGCCAGAAGAAATCCCAGTTCACCTTCAATTACAACTTGCATAATATTCATGGCATAGGTACTTTATACATAATAGTATACATACCTCTAAAAAGGGCTTTAAGAACTTCTTTGAATCCCTGATGTCTGTTGGTGAAATACGAGCGTATCCACCTAGCATTCCATCAACTGTGGCTGGAACTTTCTGATATATATGAGATATAATTTGAATAATATTTCTACAGAACTAGATTAATTATAGCTCTGTAAATAAGGTAACACTGTTAGAAGGTGAATATGATAAATTATTCACATGTCAATTGTGATTTCAGGCTAACATGTTTTCAAAACCATAATAGACCTTGTCACGGTTTTTAATGCCATCTTGACAAGTAGGCAAACGCGTGAGAAATTTATACAGTGTTTGTTTGAGAATCTAATGTCAAATAATTTCCGTAGAACAGCTGTTCTGAAAAAAATAGGAATCGTCAACTAAAGCTTCACTCCTAAGGATTCTACTGAAAAAAATTAAGGGCGTTAAATGTGGTAGAAGACCTAGAACCACTTTTTTATATTTTCTATGCATTTGTCTGTAAGAAAGTCCTGGGAAAAATTACAGACAAATATATGGAAAATCTAACGCAAGCCCCGGGAGAAATTTAAGCAATGGTACGCCCCCAAAATCTTTTAGTACAATCCTTTGTTTTGTAGCGTTAGTTTACAAGTCATATTTTTTTTCAGAACAGCCGTTTGACGGAAATTATTCGGCATTAGATTTTCATATAAACACTGTAATTTCTCACACGTTTGCCTACTCGTCAAAATGGCGTCGAAAACCGTGAAAACGTCTATTGTAAATCCGTTTCAACCTTCGTCAAGTTTGACCATACGTACGTCCTTCTGAATTTAAGCTTACTGTATTATACCTTATTTTAACGTTTTGAGCAGTTCAGCTTACTTTTATTTAATTTTTCATCCAATTTGAATTGGCGGCAATACCCATTAACATATTTAGATAAATTTCGTGACACAGCTCCTTCAACACGAGGAGGTAAAATGCCACGATGACACTGGCTGATCCCTCGATTTCTACACAAAAGATGGAAGCCAGTAAGCTTAAATATAAAGCATGATATAAAAATGCTCATCAATAAAAGAATCTGACAGAAAGAGGCTCATTTCTTACTTTCCAGTAATCGGCAGCATCTCCATACCACTTCCCTCTGTCTCGCATGTAATCAGGAACATCTGTATCGGAAGAAGCCATTCTGAAAATCAAAAGTTAAGCTATTAATAAGCTTGAAGCTTAAACTAAATGTTCTTTTTCTTTGTAGCATGTACGTACGTAAGCGCACAGATCAGTTTCATTCATAGCTTGCGGGGGCGGGGGTCCCCTTATGAAATCTTCAACAGACTAAGAGTCCGGGCAATAGTCAGCAATAGTCTTCAAAAAAGTTACCTTTGCCTCTAAATCAAGAAGATAGCCGTAGCTGTGTAGGTAGGGTTTGCTATAGTTTACACCAGCTTTGACTAGAAGTCCGCCATCTTGATTATTTGCGCGGGAAAATAAATAGGACTGGAAATGAGTTTATGTTGGGAATAATACGTCAAGTATGCATCTTGTAATGTCCTTCACTTATGCTTAACCGGAGGCGTTTGAAAGGAAAAGGGAACGGGAGCCTGAACGGTATGCAAAAATTGCGGTTATTTTGTCTATCTTGACCAAATTTGACTCTTCAATCTTTAGCTTTTTCCTGAAAAAGAGAGTCATCTGTTCGTCTAAGTCAGTCCGTTGTGTAAAAGTTTCAAAACTAAATTCATAAAGGAAAAAAACGACAGCAAATTTTAATAATAATAACTTTAACTAAAAGCTTCTGCTCTCAATATCTCTTGCTTGGTTAGTTTTATTATTTGCCCTATCATTTACGGAACTATATCTGATCCCCCAGAATGCAACGTTACCGGAAGTAGAAAGCTCTTTGCGCAAGCGTATCACGAATTTGAAATAGAAAATTCTGTAATGGCGGACAAAGAATGTTTCATCAATAATCGCAGTCGGAAACTTTAGGGTAGATAGTCGAAAGTGGGAAAGAAAGCAAACAAAAAGAACTGTTGCAAAAAGAACTATAGCACTGGAAGGATTTGAGTTGAGGGTTTCGGAAGATGTCCATTATGGAAGGAACTTTATGGAAATGGACAAACTACTTAAGCGGTTTGTATGACTTTTACTAAGCGCTCATTCATTCGTTTGTTATTGTTTTGAAACTACCGTTGTATCGCGCAACCTCGAGATAATGAAATAAGGAACTGATTTTTCTCCTCGAGGGGGGAATTTTTTTTCTGTTTACGGCTCGACAAGGAGTCTTTTCGTTACAATTTTGGGGGAAGTTAGTATTGTTACTACGTTACGTTTAAATCCACTTCACACGTTTCAGCGCAGTTTTCCTTTTAAAGTGTCATTATCGCTTGTCTCCTTCTCTCCAATGTTAGAGAAGTTTATAGTAGACTTAATTTGTCAAACAAGGGACTCACCAAAAACTGCAGACAACCCAGCTGATTTTAATTTATATTTCGTAGGATTTCCCGCGGTTTTGATTCTCGATCTTAAGTCCCCCGGTTCATAACTTATTTATAATCGCTTGGTTAGAAATCAAACAAAGAGATCAATTATTCATTAATTACTTTGGAAAACCACCCACTACAAGCTTATTTAGAGCTAGACCATGGACTTGCAGAAGTTGTTGTTTAATGTCACTTAATTTTGAATTGATTTATTACAAACCTAAGCGTAAAATAATGTTATAATTTTGCACGCTGCAACAAAATGGACGTCTCATGACACGTAGATAACGAATTAATTATTTTGTGGAAATGATTTACATAAACTTCATTTTGAAGGTCGTACAAAAAGATTAATTTTGATAATTGAATTATTGTATTTGATGTGATGGCTGCTAAAATGAAAAAGTCACTTAATTCTGACGTGGACTGCCAGATTCGATTTGTATGTAGTTGATTGCTTGGTAAGGTAAGAGCAGTGACTTGTGTGTTTCTTTTTTTTGTTATTCCAAAGAAGAAAAAATTATTGCTTTAAACTTTCCATATGAACTTTTAGTGAGTCAATTTGTTTTTCAAATCAAGATGTGTAATTACAGTGTTACAAAATGAGACAAAATAACTTACAACAAGTCCCCTTAGGGATCTTGTGATTAATATATGTACATGTAGATGTTTTGTTGGTTAAAAAGTGCTTTTTGAGTGGAAAAATTAATTTTAACTTTGGTAGGGCTAGCGTGTAGTAGTTTTATTAGTTTTATGGTGAAAAATAAGATTTAAACACTTCAGTTTGTTGGCTGAGTAAAATGAGTGCACAGAATTGCATGTTTTCTATAAACTTCCCTAGTGACTATAACATATTTTTTTATTATTAATGAAACAGGGCTTCTGATATTTCGCGTGGTCGTGGAGCCGCGAAATTCAGGTAAATCTGCAAAATCCCGCGAAATTCACAAAAAAATACCTCGAAATTCGGGAGAAATCTTATCAAATACATGTCTGTACAACATATTAGAAACTTATTTCAGCTATTGGATCTATTTACTTGCCGTAAACTTGCAAATTTATCTTAGAACTTTGTCACTGAAACGTGCAAACAACATCCCAAAACTACCAGGCGTAGATTATGTTGCGAAAAACTGGTCACTAGCCATGATGTTAAAGGCTTTGCCATAGGTTCATTTCTGGAGCGTATTGTTGTTGAAAGAGCAAATGATGACCTCTGTTAGAAATATGTTAAAAACGTTGACCAGTCTGATCAGCACAAAGCAGATTGATTCCTAGCAAAATTTGCCTTGAAAATAACAACAAAATTGGCTGTTTTTTACCGATTGCTTTTTGGTGAAGTTTGCCCCGAAAACTCCCGTGAAATTACCGCAAAATTGGCCGATTTTTCCGTGAATTTGTCCCTAAAAACCCCGTGAATTTGACTTTTCTTCTGCGACCTGTCAGAAGCCCTGATGAAATTTTTATTATTACTGCAAGAATCACTTAGGCAGTTCAGAATCTTTTCGTGTTATGTTTGACTCCCCATTCTTCCAAATTTGATTTTTGGTTGGCTAGTAATACACAGGCAGAGGTCTTAGTATTAAGATCACTTCTTTATAATTGTCCTTCAGGACTAGTATTAGTTGCCTGCAGGTAAACAGAGTAAGTGAGTATACAGTATTTGTTAGATTATAAACTGAACTCAACCATAAGACCAACACTGCCCCTGCAGTCATACTAGCACTGACTTAACTGACTGAGCTAGTCATGCCGTGGTTGATATTTGGACTTAATATTGTTTAGGCTGGCAACCAAGATGGTTTGTTCTAGATGTTGGTGTGCTGGCATATTACAAGTCACAGGAAGAGGTGGGTCTTGGCAGTCGAGGCTCTGTTAAAATGGCTTGCTGTGAAATCTCAGGTTAGTGCTTTTTCTTGATTCTTTTTTTCTTAAAAGAACGATTCCAAACAGGGATATTCAATTCAATAGTAGTGCTTGAAATACTCCTGCAATTGCTATTCCTTCAACTGCATGTAATTATGTACACTGCAATTTGCCCTTTAAGCCCCAATATTCCCATTTTCTCCATCAATTTTCTTCCAACAATATATATCTACAGGTACATTTTCTCGTAACACTTATCAGTACATAACCAAGAGAAAAAGTTTTGAGATTTAATAAAATTACCACCAAAGGGAAATGCTTTCAATTGATGATCTTTTATCAAATTTTCTTGACCAATTCTGTAAGGAAATGTATAGAGTTCAGTCTGGATAATTTGTATGTTGATATTAGGGCTTAAAGAGAGTGTTAACCAACATAATAATTATAAAAAAGAAACTGTTGTTTTATAGTTCATCACTCAGATGCAGTAAGGATTGACTTAAAGATCCCCCCTGACCAGTACATTTACTTAAGGGCAGCCACACCTGCTGAACGGCAGCAATGGCTTGTTGCTCTAGGAACAGCAAAAGCGTGCCTTACAACAATGAAGCAGAATGGCCACTCAGAAACCCCTGGAGAATGTAAGTGGTAAATGTGTACAATGAGAATTTGCTTTTAAATTAACATGTGTGAGCTACAATCTCTGTAATTTATGGGCGCCCTTATAAAACAGTGCAACCAGCTTTTCAAAAATATCTTGCCACCCAGCCCATGATATGAATGATGTGTTGAATGGGGAAACTTCCCCTACCCTTTGAGAACAGTGTGGGTTCTTTTAAGTCCCCATTAAATTGTCTAATAAAACAAGGATGAAAAAGAGAAGATCAATTAATAGTTTAACTTCCCCACGAAAATGACCCAGTTAGTTCATAAAACTTTCTGAGCCATATGCATATTTTAAGAGCATACATATATATGTTGTGGTTCAAATTTAATCTTTGGTTTCAATTTTTTTTAAACCAGTTTAAATTTTTCAAACTCTTTTTCCTAGAGCTTGTTTAAAAAAAACCCATTATATTTCTTAATTCTTTGTCTAAATATTTGTATAGGTAATAGCATGATTTGTAGTGATATTTGGCATAAATGCCACGAGTGATGTTTCAAAATTGTTATACGTAATTTCACGAGCCGTTAGGCGAGTGAAATTTGAGACAATTTTGAAATATCACAAGTGGTATTTAAGCCAAATATCACGTACAAATCATACTATTATTTGTTTATACTACTACCCGCAAAAGGTTTGTAATTTTTACATGTAGCTATTTCAAATTAAGCTGAAATACCACTGCTCTAAGCCAATCAAATTGCAGAAATTTCTCATCTAGTAGTATAAAAAAAGGAATGGGTGATTGCCGGCAAAGGGGACTTTTGTATACAACTCATGGTGAAAAAGAACCTCTGCTTGTAGGGTAATTTAATCAGTACTGACAATGTTTTACATGTAGGATTTACATGTCAGAATCATGAGTGTGTTTTCTTAGATGATTTTTGTTTGTACTCATCTTTTGTTGAACAGCTATAAATCAATTAAAAGAAAAGATGCAAGAACTTAACATGTACCGTAGCCTGCTGCTGCAGCAGATTGGAACCATAAAGATGCTATGTGCTAATAAAGAGGAGAGTCAGGTAATCTTCTTTAGGCTTCTAATTGCTGATAAATGGGTGTATTCTCTATAAGCACTCCACGCCTTTCCTTCAAATGCTATCACTATGGAGAATGTGTGTAAAAGTAGACATACTGTGGTTCGTACAATCTTGAAAAGGTCTTAAATTTTAGAGGTCATCTTGAAAAGTCCTTGAAAAGTACTTGATTTCTTAATCAGGTCTTAAAAAGTCCTTGAAATTCACTACCTTAGCTATGCACAACACAATTTTCTTGAAAATTAGAATTTTTGCTGGGGAAAAATTGGCTCATCCACAGTATAAAAACCTGTAAAACTCATGGGTAACGTAAAAACAATTTTTTTTTGTATTATAAACAATATTTTATTTCTGTTTCTTTATTTTGAATGCTATTTCTGTACATCAGATGCAATCAATTGCAAGTCATTTTGTAAAGTGTTATTGTTGCGGAAATTATAAACTATAAACATAATCAATTACCATGGCTGAACAAGTAAAAATTGTAAATGACTCCATGACGTACGTGTTTTAGCCATGCTTGAGGTGTTCAAAAGGGGGGTGAAAGAATGCCGATTTATTGAACATTGAAATACTGAAAATAGTTTCATCCCACTGTAGTTTGATTCTCACAGACAGTTTCTGTTTGTTACCTGGTAAAATTAGCGTTAAAAGACAAAGGAACTTGAGAATCAGCTATGGTAAAGCCATTTTTTCCCCAAAGGGCTCAGCTGTAAAACTCATAACTTTCATTTCACCCTGATTTCATGTGAGTTCTTTATCTCACCATCATTTTAAACACGTAAGACCAAAGAAATATAAAATATGAACCATGGATAAATTTGAATCATTGAACCAAAAAAAAGCTTTTTTCCTCAGGAATTTGGTGAAGCTGGTACAATGCTATCTGCAACTTGTGATGAGTTTCTTAAAAATCTTTGTGATTGTGTGGAACTGGCTGAAGGAAACTTTGGTGAGTACAATACATGTAAATTACCTTAAACTGCTACTTATAATCCCTGGACTATAATATTATAGCACTTCGTAAGGAGGGGCTTATATCCAAGGCAGCTTATAACCAGAATAAAAAAAGTGTACTGCTTTGATCAAAATTAGGTATAGCAGTGCTTATCAAAATACATTTTACATTTACTGGGTTTTAAT
This sequence comes from Porites rus, assembly GCA_964035705.1. Taxonomy (NCBI): domain Eukaryota; kingdom Metazoa; phylum Cnidaria; class Anthozoa; order Scleractinia; family Poritidae; genus Porites; species Porites rus. The sequence continues at coordinate 13,386,593 of OZ038005.1, read as the reverse complement.
ATTATTTTAGCTTTTCAATAAAATTTATATGCTTCAGGGTTCGCAAATACGCCAAATTTGACGTATTTTACGCCAAAATTGTTCAGATGACTCCACTTAGGTTACAGAGGGAATCACTTCGACTCCAAAAATTTTTGGTAACAAACAGGGAGCCACTTCGACTCCAGAAATTTTCGGTAACAAACACAGTTTTGTCCTTACCTTTTTCGCAACAAATGCAATTTACGTTAATTGTAAACATTGTAAAACCTTAATTAAGTCATCGAAATTAAAGAATAATTATTATTATACTGCACAACAAAACAGGAAGCGGGTAAATTACGATCAAAGTTTACTCGATGACCACCATCATAGATTTGAGCTTTCCAGGTCAGCGGACTGCCACAGCTACTTCGTGTATCCCTCACGATAGTGTATACATGACAGGACCACGTGCTGGAAAGTCTGATACTTGACTCCAAAATTTGTGAAGCAGAAGTCAAACTGACTCCACTCATCAATAAAATTTGCAAACCCTGATGCTTCCTTAACAATCAACCAATGCAGCTCATTTAAAACTGGCATGATGTGGGCATATCTTCTGGTCAAACAATCAAGTCTTGCAGCAGCACAAAGTCATCGTAGTTACATTCTGGTTGCTGAATGTTTCTTTTTTCTTTTCTCTGATAGGGAGTTCGTCATCATCACCTTCCTCACCAACCACTTCAATGAGCAAGGTAATTAATGCAGAATAATGTTCATTGACGACTGTCACGTGTTAAGATTTATGCATTCAGTAATATTAGACTAAAGGTGGATTTCCACTGGCACGTAATTTTATGTGGGTGGGTACGTGCGTAAATAAAATAGAGACAATATATGGAAGGTCGTGCGTAAACATAGAAATTGAACCTCACTCAACTTTTATGTTTATGTGCAGTCTTTCTTACATTGCCCAGTCTATTTTATTTACGTGTGTACCCACCCACTTAAAAATTACTCGACAGTGGAAATCCATCTGAAGACCTTAAAATGGCCTTTGAAATGTTTTTTGCTCTTCTCTATAATGTCTCTCCAACTAAGTATTTTGCTTTAAACTGGAAAGCAGTATTCATATCTTACTGATGTTCTGTTTGTAGACTTTATCATCATCAAAGCACAGTGCATTTCGAAAACAACTGCTTCATGAAACACAAAGGTCAGTACATGTTGCTGCCATTATTAACATATTAGTTAAATATGATTATTATAAAACCAAGACAATGTTGAATAATCTTTTTTTGGCCTGTTTGAAGGATGAAATTTCAAATTGCGTGTTAGTTTTGCTGACAATTTTCTAAGAAAAAATGATTTTGATAATAAAAAGGTTTGTACTACTGGTATCTGAAGTCACCTTGCCACCAACTAAATTGCCACCAAGAAATATGCATCTTAATACTTGTCAAAAGGACAAGTCTCTAACAGAAAATTCTGTCCCTTTAAATTTGCAATGAAATTTAAGGAGGTAAGGTCCAAGTGACAATATTAACCAACTTTCATAAGAAAGAACAAATCTCACCTCTCGAGCAATGCAAATGAGCCATATTAGGCTGTTTTAAAAAAAGTCACAATTCACAAAAAGTAATACTAAAGATGAGAAGTTCAACGCAAGGTGTCAATTACAATCGATTAACTTATATTTGGGCTTGAGGAAGAAGTAACTATCCCAGGTAAGTAAACAGTGTCAATTCTTGCAGAGGTATTATGTGGTGGCGAGTAGACTTCTTGGTGGCAAGATGGTTCGGTGGCGAGGTGACCATAAACCATACTACCTATTCCCGCATTCCCTGGCCTTCCTCCCCTTACCATCAGAATTTCCAACAACTATACTTTAGGACCCCAACCACACACCGAAATATTGGTGAACTAAGATATTTCTAGAACGAATTTCTATATTTGAACAACATATCGCGATATTACAATGCAATAAAATATGCTCAACCCACAGGTCTGTTACATTCCTAGCTTTTTACAGTATTGTAAAAATCAGCTAGTGAAAATCCGTTTTCAAAATGGTTTTAAAAATTTAATGTTCACTGTTCAAAAAATTCCTTTGAGCAACTTGTCAGTTGGCGAGAGTTTTTCACGTCTTATCATTTTCACATTTAATTTAGGTCATCCTCACCTCCTCCATCACCCACGTCAAGTGTGGCAAGTACGTTAAGCTCTTCTTACAATGGTGAGTGATTCTCTTTTCAATTTACACTGTTGTTTCTCTTGAGACTAATCCCTCGTGACATGGGTAATGAGTTTTGTTAAACTTCAATCAACTTCAACTTGAACTTTATTTGAATAAATATTTGTAAATACCGTAAAATTCCGAAAATAAGCCCCGGGGCTTATATTTTTCAAAGGCTCTATTTAAGGGGCTTATTTTTGGAGGGGCTTATTTTCGGAGGGGCTTATCTACGGAGGGAAATTTGCGTTTCAAAATCGATTGGGCTGGCCTTATAGTTGAAGGTAAATTTACTGTTTTTGCTATGTTTTACTTTGTATTTGAGGGTAATTTTCTAAGTACAAACCCCCGGGGGCTTATATTTGGAGGGGCGATTTAACGGAGGGTTTTTTGCGTTACGAGTTTGGGGTCTTATATTTGGATGCGCTTATACATGGAGGGGCATATTTTCGGAATTTTACGGTATACAACACAAAGAGACTGGTCTGCAAGTAGCATTAATATTTTGCTAATCTGGGCTGAACAGTCACACTGACTAAAACATTACAATGAGAATAATTTTAAAATATTTACTAAAATAACAAAAGGAGACTTGGGGTGCGTTCCTTTGAGATGATCCGGATCAGGATCAGTGATCCGAGATCACTCGGATCATGGTGGATCAAATGAACCGATGAATCCACTCTGACCAAGGATTCATCGGTTCAATTGATCTATCATGATCTGAGTGATCTCGGATCATCTCAAAGGTACGCACCCTTGATTACTTACAGAAGTTTTGGTAGTTTACATACGTGAAGATACGTTTTAAGTTCTATTTAATTGTATACTCTTGATCTTTCTTCGATTGCTTCGTGTCTCCCATCATTTAAAGAAAATATACAGTGGATAAACT
>OZ038005.1:13343504-13378504 GCA_964035705.1 Porites rus | reverse complement strand
ATAACGCTAACTCCCCGCTAACTCGAACTCGAATAACGTGAACTCGCCGATAACTCGAACTCGGATAACGCGAACTCCCCGCTAACTTGAACTATGAGTCCGACTGACCCATTTCCCTTGGATTTAACACCACTTTTAAGTCATTTTTACTCGGCTTGCTCGAGCTCGGATAACTCGAATTTACCACTACCTCGAACTAAATTCCCTTTCCCTTAATAAAAAATTCACTGATATTTACCTCGATAACTCGAATTCTGGCTCTTCCAACTCCACTCGGATGCCATCCCATTAGCTCTTCTTCTCGTATAACGGTAAAGACACTAAAACTAACAATCGTCAGCACTACAGCAAACTGATTGTAATTGGTGCAACGAACGGATCGCGTTTTATCATAAAAAATTCCTAATCAGTGTTACCGTTTCTTATGAAATATTATGAATTTTCACTGCACTATACTGTCTATTCACTGAAATGCTGAAAAATCAGTAACTTTCAACTTTTAATGACATTTTGAATTTTTCAATCGACCCCGATAACTCAAACCCTCGCTAACTCGAACTGTTTTTCGCTTCCCTTCAGAGTTCGAGTTACCGGGGTTCTACTGCACTTGAAGTGTGTGCATGTCTTCATTATCGTTAATTCTCTCTGTGGTCTCTGTGTTTGTTTCATATTGTAGGCACAGCATACGGCAAGACACTACGCAGATATCATGGTTGGGTAGTACGAGGTGTTTTTGCGGTAAGTGTGTCGACAAATATCTAAGCTCACATCGACCTTGTTAACTTAAGTAAAAACCGTTGTTGGGTAAGAATTATGTTTAGAAGATGTTAAGACATATGTTGTTGGGTAAGAATTGTGTTTACATATTGTCACCTCTAGTTTTATGTACTGACCTTTCGTGAAGTTCTATTGACTTTTACGTGCCTGGTAGGTGGCAACAATGCTCGTGGAAAATCAATCACTCAATCAATGTGGATTTTAGACACAACATGCACTGTAGCATCTCTTACCCCGGCTGTTTGTGATGTTTAGATGTGTGTAGCGTTCCAGGGGCACCCAAAATCCTGAAGAGTGGGGGATCGATTTGATAAATTTAATGACCAAGTTTTACTTGTTTTTCATGGTTTGTTTTAGCTGGCAGTTAAGGCAGTGCCATACCGATCAGATTTCCTTACCTCGCTTGGGAGCACGGAAAAGAGCGTAGCTCCTCATAAGGACGTCATACGGGATATGAAGCTTTGTGTGGAAGGACTCAGTCGAGTTACGAACATTTTAAACCAGTTTTACCGGAAACACAAACTCGATTCTGAGGATACCGTGTGACGATGTCAAGACGTAACGCTTGATTGGATTAGGTTTGCTGTTACAACGTCACGCTTTCCTTTGCCCCTTGTCATGCGTACTGCTATAAACGTAGTGTCACGTTCATGTGTACATTAACTAAAAATGTGAATTTGTATTTGAAAAATATTTTTAATTTAATTTATATGTTATAATGTGATAAATTATGTTTACGTTGCCAATCGATTGGAGTTAGTTCTTGACTTTCATTTTTTTAACGTATTGTCCCCTTCATCTAATAGGGAGCTTAAGCATCTACGACGGCAACAAAAACGTTAGACAAAAAGTGAATTCGCGCTGCTTCAAACTTCTCGCCTATTCCATTTCGTTCAATTTGTCAAATGTTGGCGAATTTTTCAAGAGTTGAATTCTAGAAGAATTCGTTCGTTCGTTCGTTTTCTCGTGTTCAGGTTCTTCCTAAACAGTGAAAGTGGAGATTTTCACATCTTAGTCGTGCAACGGCTACAAGGAAATGTTCAGTAAAGCGTGATTGCACGTGCAGAATTGTTGTTTTGCCAGTCTAAGGCCCTGTCCACACTTATGCGTTGTCATCGAAAACGCATCGATCGATTCGCGTCCACACGACCGTTTTGATGGGTTTTGGACTGTTCACACTAAAATGTTCGAAAACGATAGAATTGTACGTTGTGGCGTAAGTTGAACCCTATGTGCATGCTACAAACACACGCGCCTGCAATATTTCGGTCTTCGTTTTCATTTTGATACGTTTTCGACTGTTTTCGCCGTCCACACTATGATACGATGTGTGTTGTCGTTTTGATCCACTTTCAAAAGCGGTTTCAAATCGATGCGTTTTCGATGAAAACACTCAGTGTATTAACGTGGACGGAAGGCCTACACGTATCGAAATGTATGCGTTTTCAAAGGAAAACGCATTAGTGTGGACAACAGGGGCGAATCCAGGATTTTTTTTAGGAGGGGGTGCACTCGTCTCTTGGTCTACTTCAACACCAATAAACCACATAGTTTTTTTTTTTTTTGGGGGGGGGGGGGCAGAATACCAGTTGTGTTAGAAAACCGCAGGTCATCTCGGGGGGGTGCGCACCCCCTGCACCCTCCCCCTAGATCCGCCCCTGGACGAGGGCCTAACCCTAATGCTTTTTGCCGTTCTCGTTGCTGTCGCTGTAGTCGTTGCTAAAGCTCCTTAATATGAACTCTGCAGCACACGTCCCAATGACACTTGTAATATGAGGTTTTCTCTTGCCTTTTTATTGGGGAACGTGCAACAAGTCGACGTATTTCTCATTGCTATCACTTAGTGTTTCCACAAACGGAACGACAAAATTTATATTTTATATTGTGACGAGCCTTTCGCGGGCTTGACATAGATTTTAGTAGTACCATAACTTACTGTAAATTAAACTGACTACAGCGCCACGAAAGTGATACAGTTTTTTCAGCACAGAATGGCCATTATTGATTCATGTGAGGCCTAGTCACACCCTAGTAGCCTTCCATTGCAGACAAATATTTCTACCAATTGGACACTTTAGAAATGACCGAGAAGGAAAGAAGAAAGGGCGGCGGCGGAATCTTCGGGACTGTTACTAGGGACAGGCCAAAAAATTGGCCAATTTGCCATTTGCACACTGCTTCCATAATAGACTGTGTTTGCCTCCAGAATTTTGCATATCCGTTGTTTTTAATTTCTCCTGGGTATTGCAGTCGTCCAAGAGAAATTGAAGACAATACTTATGCAATTTTTTTAGGGGGGGAGGGGTGGGGGCAAGCTGGTGTATTATGGGAGATGAGCAAGAGGCGAATAGCTGACCGGGTTATCCCCAGTAACGATCCCAGATGTATTTAACTAGGCTAAGTTTCATTGTCAGACTAAAGAAGAGCAGTGGACGCGAGGGGAAAAGAGCTCTCATCTAACTGATCGACTGCCCTGTAAAGCCTTCCACTTTTTTTTCAAGTATCGTCGACATCGCTGGTAAAATAGTAAACTTAGCAAGGCTAAAAGTGATACATCTGAAAGGGGCGAAAACTTAGCTGCGTAAAGTCGCCACCTTTCAGATGTCTGTGAAATCTCGCATTTTGGGGAGCTACAACTTTGTAAGCTTTCCTACTCTCGTGGTAGTTAAACTGATTTTAAAGTGTCCTTTCAAGCGGTGTGGAAATTTTTTTTTGTCCACGTGGAAGGGTCTTCTGGAATGCGCGGACGTTCGTGGTAAAGGAAATCTTAAAATAGCCTGAATATTCGGCCCGCTGTATTAAAACACTTCTTAGTACACAACAGGAATATTGTAGTAAGCGTAAGCAAATATAATTATCTGGAAATAAAGTTATTTATGCTCTACAGAGCCAACTATTCTCCTTTGTACGTTAAGAGGTCGTGAAAACCGAGCGGCGACGCCACGGGGTTAAAGAACGTTCGGCTCATTATCGGCAAAAGATCGGGTCAAAGACTTCGTGCAATGGTCGGTAGGCGCCCTGGTCGAGGTCAGAATCACAGTTTGTTGTCGTCTCACACAGCTGGTATTTGCTACGCTCGGTGGTCACCTGGCAAAATGTACCAAAATGGACACTGAAATTCGAAGTTTTACCTAGAAATGGTAACAGTTCTGTTAGTGAAGAAGACAAACGACGGTAATGGTGAAAGCAGTTTGAAGGCGCGCCACAACACAACTTTCCACACAGGTCAGACTTCGACTCATGACTTTTTCACTTGAAACAAAGTGAGCAAAAAATGTAATCGAGCATGGTATTTTCAATTGCTAGATTCTAAATTGGAGGATGTTTTGTTAGATTCTTTAGAAACTTTACAAATTCCCAATTCCATTCACTTTAGTTGAAGGATATGAATAATTTACCACCAAAAACAAATTTGTGGGCGAAGACTACATTGAAAACCATCCGAGCGTGAAAAAAGAGGAAAGGTCTTAAAAATCAAATTAACGGGTCATGTCATCACAACAACGCCGGTAATTTTAACTATCGATAATGGGCATTTGTTTTGGGATGTGTTAGATAGATGGTGTCATAAGGCGTGAGAATTTGACAGTGCAAAGCAAGTACAGCATGCCAGGAGATCCATTTGCTGATCAAGTACCTGCCGATCGCGATGAAGAGATGGAGGCGTTCGCCATCTCGCCGATGGCTTTGTCGTTCGAGGCAGCTGGGATTATAGGGATGTGCTCAACAATTATCATCGGCAATGGTCTACTCTGTGTACTAAGTTTCCGAAAGCCCAATCAGTCTTATACGGGAAATATCACCCTGTTGTACGTGGCTGTGGCAGACATATTTACCGCTATAATCACCATGCCTTTGATGGTTGCATCATTGTTGGAACTCAAGTGGAAGTATGGCGATCTGCTTTGCAAAACAACGGGAGTTTTAACAATGTTATTTTTAGGTTGTAGCTTGCTAGTCCTCTGTGTCGTGTTGTTACATCGCTTTTGGCTGGTTTTCTGCTCCTCTAGCGAAGATCTAGAATCTCTTTCAAGAAAGCAGGTCCTCATATTTCTAGTGGTGGTCATTTTAGCTATCGCCATAGCTTGCTTGGTAGTTTTAATAGACTGGAGGAAGTTTCAAACGAATCCTGCAAGACTTCTCTGTCGTCTGGCAAACTCGCCTAATTATATTGCGTACAGACTGTATTACTGCGTTTTTTCCATGATTGTGCCTCTGTTAATAATAATTTTGTTACTAAACCGAAAACCACCGTACCCGGGGCCCTGATTTAACCGAGAACAAGCGAAAACTACCGAGAGCCGACGCCGGTGGAAAAGAGAGTGCGCATTCAAACTGGTCACCAGTTCTCTTGTTTGAGCTGGCGCGTACGCTTACCATATTTGTAGAGCATCAAATGGCTCACACTCCACGGTAGCTAAGGTTACAGAAGCGCTGCTCCAGTTTGTAATAAATGCCTGATAAAGATAGGCACGACAGAGTTTTTGAACCATTTCTGTTGAGAAAACCAGTCAGATCTAAAGGAATTTTGAAGCTCTTCAACAGAATAACTGTTGCTGTATTTTGTCCAAAAAAAAATCGGTTGCGTCTTGTGGTTAAAACTTCAAAATACACTCTTGCTCGTTTTCAATTATTATTTTATATACTGAGGTAAAAGGGTAAAGGGTTCTTATTCTACAAAGTCAACATTTGACTCGCAAACTTGAGGTCGACTGTGCGATCATCTTAACCCCTGTCTTTTCATCAGTGCTCCGTTCTACGGGTATTAGATTAGAGAGCTTTAAATTTGAGGACGAGAACGAGGCTAGTAAGAGCCGACAAGATTTCATTTAAAGTTTTTTCACGTATTCTCGAAAAATATTCAAGCCGGAAAGCTTCATTGTACTATTTTTCACCTGAAACGTTAGTTCAGTTATTTTTATTGGAGAGGGTTTAGCCCTTTCCCGTTCGCAAAATGATTAAACTTCTAAAATTTGATAACTTGTTCCGCCACTACGACATTCTCGCTTAAACTCCTAGTAGAATGAAGACGGCTATCACGTTTTCCCGCCAAAATGACGCTGGTTCACGCGCGATCACTACTCAGTATTGAGAAAATTTCGTAATCGTTGTGATCCTTGAGCGCTTACGGAAAGTTTGGTGAAAAATTTCAGTCAAATGGTACTGGTATTTTTTTGGGCACCGAAAACAGGAACGGGATTGAGTTGTACCATTTACAAAATACCGGTAAATTTTTCACTTTCTCTCGACATGAAGCCAGGCACTGGTAATCCAAACAAATGGTACAGAAAATTTCGGTCGTTTCAGTAAAAACGGGAAAAAGGTAATACCTCGAAAGGTATTACCTTTTTTCCGGGAAATTTCCACCGGGATGAACAATTCCATTTGAATTCTCCCCGGAATTTCCGGGTTTTCCATACAAATGGTAAGCGCTCCTCAGTCTCAGAATCTAAAGCTCTCTCTCTTGACCCAAGACCCTTGATCTTCATAATTCGTAAGGTTTACTCAGCCTCATCCAATAATTAATAATTGCTTCAGTGTTAAGAGAGATGAAAAATGCAGTGGTGGGAGAACGATCCGCTACAAAATATATAACATCCAAATTAGTTGAAGGGCTGAGAGACAAATAGAGAAAATAGAGGAAAAAATTGCATTGACTCAAATCACAGCCCATTTTTTTTTCTGAATCTTCCCAAACGGAATGGCAAGGACCATTTAATTTTCCCACCGGAGTTAAGTGTCCCAAAAAATGACAAGTACCCCCTGGGAACGCAACCCCAGTAAGTGGAGAAAATCCTCTCGACGAGCAAGAACCAATCACAAACTTAACTCTTATTTGGTTCGTCGCCTACAGGATTCGAACCTAGGCCACATTGACAGCAATGCTCGCCACAAATATTGACTATTCTTTTTATGTCACACCTTACTGTCCATGTATCACTTTCTTTTGCTCCAATAAATCTAACGTATTACCACAGGTCACGCTGTTTTCATGCGTAAATCAATACGTGGTCTTCCTGATGAGAAAACAAGCAGCGCAACGGTCAATTATCTTTGCCACCCACGCAGCCTCCTAAGGTTGAGCAGTAGTAATAATTTATATAATTAGCTAATATACTTTAAAATTCTCCCCAAATTTTTCTCAAATTAATACGTCAAAGCCATAGTTAAATCTCCCATGAAGAACTTCAAGAACTCACAAACAGAGAAATGAATTGTTTCTAAAACACTCGGCGATTCTTTCAGAAGAATTACGAGATAATAGAACGAGCATGTGGAGAAAAAAAATCGAAAACACTTCGAGTTTTTAATACCGCAAGATATCACTGTTGTTACCATTTATGGATTTACATGACAGGTTTTCTTAATTTTTCGACAAGTTTAAGTTATCTTATCAATAATTAATCTTAATGGGCAAACTGAAAAATTATCGGAGAAAATCTTTTTGAATATGTCCACAGCGTGAGTTTTGCTATAAATTTTATCCACCTCTCGATTTTCCACCCGAGTATGTGACTTGTTTTAACTTTTCACATAAAAACCCAAAGGCTTGGTTTTTGCCATGACTGAAAGAATACGATTTGAGTTAACTTGAATTTCGATGTAAAATCTTGCCTGTTAAAAGCAGAATGAGTATCACGACTTGAAACAAATTCAAATTAAAAATTGATTTTTTCGAATTCAAGTGCACTGGCACAAGCGATAGAGTTTTAAATTATGTTCAACAAAATTCTCTGATAAAATATTTATAAATTTTCGATTTACCGCAGACAAAAGAATGTCGCACTTTTGATAGCCACTTGTGAAAGGCGAACTGAAATTCTACGGCGATGGCTATTGCCGACAGCTCCAAACTTCTGTTGATTAGAATGACTTTATTTTCAATCTACGTCCTACTTGGTGCAGTCATTTTTCAAGCTATTGAAAGCGAACCTCAGATGAAAGAAATAGATCGAGTTCGCGCCACGCGAATGGAAATTTTGAACAGGTATAACATTACTGCGGAAGACGCTGAAAAATGGATGAAAACCTTCGCCTCTTCTTCGATGGGAAATGAGGATTTTCTACACTGGAATTACAGAAATTCTTTTCTATTTGCAATGGTCGTGGTTACAACTATAGGTAAGATTTTTATTGTTTCGAATTTCAGCTCAATTTAAATGCAAAAATTATAACACATTTTACCAAATTGTGTTTGAAAAGAAAAGTTAAATGTAGTTGCCTTTCTTTAAAGGTCTGAAAAATGTTTATATATGACTTCAGCTATTGTAGCTGTAAAAAAGGACATTTTTGACTTATTTTGAATTCGTATTGAATTCAGTTTAATCTGTTCTTGAAATTGCACGCTCCCTTTTGAAATTAATCGTTTGTACTTCAGTTCCAACAAAATCTTATATGGGGAGGTTGCATCCAGAGCTCCAACCCCTTACCCTTTTATATGCCATTTTTGATAGAAAAAGTACCCCTTTCGAAAACCTTCCATTGAAAAAATTACCCCCCATAACATTCCTACTTAATAAAAAAATCGCTAAAACAAAAAGTCTTCTTGTCGTTTTCGCGAAACGTTTTATAAGTTAAAATGATTGAGGCATAAGGCGCATCTTTGCGAAACATTTCGAGACGGAATCCACCAGAACATTGAGTAATTTTGATTTTCAGTGGACAAAAATCTTGCACCATAATAATTTAAAGCATATTGTATTCTTTCTTACATTTTTCAAGGGCTAAAGATGTAATAAATCATCTGTAATAACACCAAAAAAAATTTCTTATGGGAGTCCGAGAAAATGATTGTCAAATTTCACAAAATTACATCTTACACATGAAATTTTCAGAATTTTACATGCACAATCACAATTCTTGTGAAATATTCATTAAATTATTCTGAAACAAGATTTTCGTCTACTAAAAATTAAAATTACTTAATGTTCTGGAGGATTCCGTCTCAATTAAAGGCCCTTTTAAGGTGGCTCGATAGGGTTTTTCGGGTCAATACCTCCCACGTTTTAGTGTAAACTACGTCGTCATAAACAGAGATTTGGAAAAATTGCCACCACAGTTGTATTAGATCTCTCCTTATTAGATAAAGAAGAAAATTTGTTATGATCAGGGTTGCAATGACATCGGAGTTGTCAAAGCAACGAAATGACGCAATTACTCATTGGTGACGTAGTTTATGCCCAAACTTGGGAGGTATTAACCCTGAAAAACCCTATCGTGCCACCTCAAATACTTGAATGAAAGATTTTTCCTACCCTTTCAGATTGCTGGTTTGCACGTGACGTCACGGCGGCAATGTTGGTGGTCAAGAACAAAAGCATTACTCTTCTCCGGGAACAAAACTCTATTTTCATGTAAATTCTTCAAGAAAAAATTCTATTGTATTGACCCCCAACATGAGCGCCTTCTCACGTGGTTGCAAACCAAGAATACTTCAACTCGTAAATTCCCCACTGTTTGATACACCTTAAGTCTTCGCAAGCCCCGGTCGGGCGGAGTATCCCCTTATAGATAGAGAGTATCCCCCGGGTTTCAGTTGTACTGAGAAAAATAATTGTACCTGAGAGAGTGAATTATAGGGCTTAATTTTTCGTTCATTCTTTCCACTTTTATTAGCATACATTTTAAAAGAAAATCACCAAATCTGAGCAGACTTGAAATGATAAAAATATGTACATTAAGTGGTTCACACTGAATTTTCGGTTGGTTAAAAGAGAAAAACTAAAACCATATCATACATGTTCAATTCGGAGTGGGTAACAACGTTATAATTGTTATGTGTATTTTGGTTGTTCTTTTAATATATAAATAAAATGACCCCGACAAGGTTATCACAATATGTAAAAAAAGTGAAAATGACAACCTTTAATAGCGTTTTCTTTGGCAAATTAATCTCGTTTGATGGCCGTTAACATGCGTACAGCAAGAAACGTACAGATACGTTTGAATACGTCTTAATCAATTTTGCGAAGCCGATTATATAGGAACACAACGCTAAGGCCCTCTTTCACTTTACTTTCCGTTAAGACAGGCTCCTTTACTGCCATTTTTACATTAATTCCTTGAACCGCGCCTTGAAGCCTTAAAATAGCTACAATCATGCTTTCTTACACTTTAGTAGCTTTAAGTTGATTAGAGCAAATACATCGAGAAGACATTATGCGAGGGAAAACTCCCTCAAGCAAGTTCAGTTGGATTTGGCGTTGCCCCTTATTGGTTAAAAAAAGTGGCGGGAACTTTTTTGGCAATGCACCGCGAGGTGACCCGAAGGAAAAGTAATCACGAATTTTTTTCTTATCTTACAACTGTTATGATCCTCCTTGGTTGTGACTGATACAAAAATGAATTTTTTTGCAGGCTATGGTAACATTGTCCCAAAAACAGTTCAAGGACGTCTGTTTTGCGTGTTATACGCACTTATCGGAATCCCTGGGACATGCTTGACTCTTAAATCCATCGGAGATAAAATAACGGAACTATTTACAAAATTAATTACAAACTTTGAGAAACGCGTTTTGAAAAGATCACATCTGACTCAAAAAGTGGAGCTAAAAGTTGCGATGACAACGATTGTGGTAACTGTGGTTTGTCTACTACCATTAATGGCTCTCTTGGTTCACGTGAGACACAAAGAATGGTCATATATGGAATGTTTTTACTTTACTTTCACGACTTTGAGTACAATTGGTTTTGGTGATTACTTGCCGCAATTTAAGAACAACGCTGATTATTCACTTGTACTCCTGGCGTTTGTGGGTCTCGCTTTTGTATCGAGCATATTTTGCTCAATGAACAATGTGCTTGAGCAGTATGGGGTTAGTGCGCGCGTTGTGCGGTCACTGCGCGAGAAGAACGCAAAGAAGTCTTCGCGAGAAAAATCAAGTAATAACAATGAACAATTGCCCTGTAACGGGAACGAAATAATGGCGGAAGCATATAGTGATGGCAAAGAAGGTGATTTGAACAACAGTCTTCTAAAGACAAGCGACAGTACCAAGCAGGACGATGTGCCAATTTCCGGTTCTGGAAGAAACAGTTTTTGCGGAAGAAACAACTATGAAAAGCAAACAGCGTGGAAGCTCAATCAGCCTTGGAATATTTACTTGCTACATAGCGGATTGGTTACTGGGTCTGGAAGGTTTGGCCTTTGACCTAGCTATCGAATTTTTTTCCGGGTTGTTCAGCCTCGCTTTTAGTGAATTTTGTTGCACCGTATTACTGATAACTCAGTGGAAGGTGGATTACCGATCGAAATATGGGTTCGAAACAAAAGTACGACAAGAAACGTGGTCTAAGAAAAGTAAGCAAAGCAAGAAGGAGTAGTAAGAAAACTAAATGGTCACATCACGCGCTGTTTGTAGCTTAAGATGTTCTTTTTTGGAGCAAAATTTCTAGTCTTGATCTGTGGATCACTTCAAGTGTGTAAAAAACCTTTTGGGAGTTTGTTGGAGAGTTGTCTAATACCATTGTGGAAAGCAGGGACACGAGAAAAAGTACTTGAAGGAGGACAGTAAGAGCGAAAAAAAGAGACGATGGCGCTCTTTCCTCGTGCGCGCTTATCTCGCGCGTTATTCTTCTAAGGGGTCTATACACCCTATGCAGAACGAGAAGAGACTGGGAGCGATCAATTTGAAAACGAGGCTAGTTGGGCCTGGTAAATAAGAATGGCCGCCTGATGTGAAGGGCGCCAGTTTTTGAAAATGCCGCAAAATTGTTGTGTTCCAAACTGTACCAAAAAGAAATACAGAACCGAAAACGGGGAGAAAATTTCTTACTTGAAGTTTCCAGACGACGTTATCCTCAAAAAACGTTGGCTCCATGCCATTCGTCGAGACGAAGGAAAAGCGTTTAGAGTCAACCAAAACACGAAGATCTGTTCTCGTCATTTTAAGCCCGAGGACTTGGTTAAAGCTATTGGAGGTCAGCGTGTTTATGTAAAGGCAGGGGTAATTCCATCTCGATTTTCGTGGTCCAAAGGTTCTCCGAAAAAGCGAGCACCTCCTAAATGTCGCAATCTTTCGTCTACAACAGAGTGTTCAAACAAGGAGTTGCAATCATCTCCAAGTCAAACAACTGCAGATGCAGCTGGAGCAACTTCTGAAACCTGTACTTCATCAGCAGCTTTTAGTTATCATGATCTGGAAAACAGCTTATAAGTTCGTGTGAAGATCAAACAGAAGAAGTTAAAGAACTTGAAGGAATTCGAGGTTTTGAACTTGAAAATGCAAAGCTAAAGGCTGAAATAGAGGTATTAAAACGCCAGAGGACGCCTTAAAGATTCCCGCCTTTTTCAGTTACGCAATTTTACTACCGACGAGGACATTGCCTTTTATACGGGATTTCCTAATTTAGCAACATTTAATGCTGTGTTTGAATTTTTAAATCCTGGATCGAAAGGGGAAAACATTAGGTACTGTTCATCAAAAGAAAGAACTGTCCAAAAGGAGTTTTACGATAGTGGAAACGAGGAACCAGAGGGATGTACTAGCATAGGTAGACGAAGAAGCTTAAAACCCAGAGAGGAGTTCTTCCTTGTTCTCTGCAGACTGAGAAGGGGATTTGCAGAAGCACATCTAGCTCACTTGTTTGGTATTTCACAGTCGACAGTAAGCAGAACATTCCTTTCTTGGATAAATTACATGTATTTAAAATTTGGTCAAGTATCTATATGGCCTAATAGGGAGGTTATAAGAGCTATAATGCCTGACAGCTTTAAAGAGAAATACTCTTGCACCCGTGTAATAATCGATTGTACAGAAATTAGATGCCAAATGCCTTCCAGCCTTCTGTTGAATTCCAAATTGTTCAGCTCCTATAAGAACCATGTAACTCTAAAAGGCTTAGTTGGAATTCTTCCCAGTGGAGCTATAACTTTTATCAGTCAGCTATATAGTGGAAGCATTTCCGATCGCGAAATTGTTGAACGAAGTGGTTTCCTGAAGTTAGAGTTTGACAATGGTGACACCGTGATGGCCGATAAAGGTTTTACAATTGAAGATCTACTCCCACTGGGTGTAACCCTAAACATTTCCCCCTTTTTAGGGTCTAATAGCCAAATGACAGCACAAGATGTTATCAAGACTCAAGAAATTGCTTCTGTTAGAATACACGTTGAACGGGCCATCAATAAAATCAAGAATTTTCACTTATGGGATAGTGTTGTACCCTTCAGTTTGTTTGGGGTAGTAAACCAATTTTGGAGTGTCTGTGCCTTTTTATGTAACATTCAGGACCCTCTTATTTCCACTTAACACCGAGTTAGGCAGAGCTCTGAGGCACACTACAGACTTTCAGTCAATTTAATAAATGTAAACCTGATGATACACCTCAGGTCAAATATTTTCTAAACCAACTAAAACTAATAATGTGATTCGCTTGCTTTCAGTCCCAAACACTTAAAAGATGTCAGCTTTTACATGTAGCTCTAAAGATCTTAAAATCAAAGAATAAAGAAAGCTATCTTATTATACAGACCATGTTGGTTGATACTCTGTTTTAAACATATCAAGTTAGGTATGAGACACAAAATTTCTCTTTACTCGTGCCAAGATTAGATTAGGGTAGTTAACCCTTCTAATGGTTACTGAACTCCACAGAAGCTGGTGCTATGAAATGTTCAAAATAGCTCTTCTTTAGGCCTTCATTCAATACGTCCCAGAATTGAGGATCAGATGTGATCCTCTCTATAATCATGCCTTTGTTAGTATAGATAACAAAGTCACACCAACTTGCTCCTGTAATACCTAGTTGACCCTGTATCTGAAAGTAGTACTGGTGCTCCCTTTTCAGCCTCGGCTTTCCATTTCCATTTTCTGCATAAAACGTGTCATCGGCACATGCTTCTAAAGGACCCACATGAAATTTAGAGTAGGGACATTTAACCTCTACCAGCCCAAAAGGCTTGCTACAGCATCGGTCAATGACCTTGCCATCTGGTGATGCTGCCTAAAAGGGAGAGGCTATACTGACAAGAAGGCCACTTTTGAACACTGAAACTGGGTTCCTTTTTGAAAACATATATTTTTCATATTCTTTTAAGGCTACAGGCTCATAGGTTTTCCCATGTGCAGTTTGTTTGGCAGTGAATGGCTTGGGATGAAGCAGGTTATTTACTAGAGTGTCATGATTCCTTTGCCTTTTTACAATTGTGTGGAAATTAGATGCTGTATACCGAAATTTCCTTTCAGCCTGCCATTCCTGTGAGGCTGCTTGTTCACTTGTTTTCTTCTCTATGGTATTAAGCTTTGCCTCATCAACAATCAAATGATCCAGGAGTGCTTCCTGGTTGCTGCTTAACTCATCTGGCTTTTCATACTGCTCAGATTGTTGCAAAGGGAATGGAGGATATACAGAAATAGCATTTTTTTTTCATCATTACAGTCCACTCTAGGCACTGAGTCAATATTACAGAAAACTTGAAAATTAGACTCTGTGAACTGTAACACTGGTAACTTGCATATGAGCCACTTGGACATTTTCCAAATTTTGTTTCCTGTAAGTTGGTACCACCAGTAGACATAATTTGAGACAAGGAAAATTTAGGGTTGATCTCTTGAAGCTTGTTTTTTAACAAAGCTTCATCAGATGCCTGTGTACCCAAATTTTTCCTAGCTTCATACAACAAGCACCTTACTCCACTATCAGGGTTATACTCTGTGTCTATATTCCACTTTTTTACCTCAAGTTAAATGACAGTTTGGGGCTTGATTTTATCTCGTCTTACAGGCCTGTGCCATAGTTGTAAACTTGAAGTGCATGCCTTAGCTTGTGTCATATCAGATTCATTTTCCAAGTCCTTGATATCTTGACAACAATACAAGCTGAACTTACAGAGTTTCATCATAACAGCAAGCACATGATTGCAAAAACCAACAGATCCTGCTACACATGTACACGAAGCATATTTAACAACTCCACTTACTAAACAAAGTGCAATTTGTAATTTGTGGGGTGGCTCATTTTTTTTTAAAGCTATGGTAACACAGGCATTTAAAATAGAAATATTGGTCATCACTTGCACAAGTTAAGTCTCTCAGGTATTCATCATCAAGAAATGTTTTTGCCTTTTTCATGCTTGTTGGAACAGCATGGTTCTGTTTATTTCTGTCAAAGTTTTTCCAGATTTAGAAATATGTAAATCCATCTCTGCCCTTGTGAATAATGGCATTCGTTGCAAACTTGTAGACCATCCGGCTGATGGAAATTTAACAGTACTTTCCTCAGGCATCGCATCACTTTGAGCGAGTTGTTCTTGTCTCGCCTTTCGACGCGTGTATATCAGATTTTTATCGGGATCCACAACATGTTTATTACGACCAGACGCAACATATTCAAGAACTCTTCAGAATGAAAAGTAGAAAAACTATTAATCATTACATTTTTAAAAACATTTCATCGAGAAAAATAACTCCTAAATCTTTTGATCTCCATTTACAATATCAAAGTCTCTTTTAATTCTAAAAAGTATCACGAACGACTGACAAATACTGTACTTACCTTTCCGCCAATTGTGCCTTTGTTTTTAACCCCTTTGCTGGATCGCCACGACATTTTAACCAAAAGCGAAGTTCATCTGTTTTAAGAGCAGTCGGATTTCTTCCCTGAAGAGATGCTCCGGGGATATCTTCCTCCGTAAGACTCTGAGAAAAACGGCTACTTACAGAGGCCACATTTCTAACACGAGTAAACAAGGCCCAACTAGCCTCGTTTTCAAGTTAATCGCTCCCAGTCTCTTTTCGTTCTGCATAGGGTGTATAATGCAGGCTAGACACAGCCTAGGCGGGGTTGGGGTGGAGGAAGCACTCTCCTGTTGATTTTAAGCCCATTAAATGTGCAGTATTAATTAAAGGGAGTAACTTTTCAGCCCCAGCAGAAACTCATAAGGGGTTGAAACGTGTAACTCTCATATGTTTGCTTTGTCTGATGCTCGTGATTATTCATTTTAGAAAGTACCATATTTGGAACGAGAAGAAGAGATAACTAACCAATCAAACTTCGCAAACAACGTGACGTAATTTTCCTTCAGGTTCCCGCGCCCGCTTAAAAAAATGGTCTACAAACGGGGGAAAAACTCCCGAAAGCCGACAAAGCTTTCAAAGGTTAAAACCAGGAATATTATCGAAACACTGAGCAGGATATTACTGCCTTACCACCCGGGCCAAACGTCACATTATGAAACCCATTGACGGCCTCGCAACTTCTTGAAGTTGTCACTTCAAAAAACGATGCCTCGTTGACCCTTTGCACAGTAAACTTACACTGCAAATAGGCTTTTAAAATTCTTATGTTAAAAGTCTAGAATAAGCAGTGAAAAATATTTTCGAATAAAATTCATTAGCTACGTATCGAAAGTGTCCAAAACCTGAACCTGACATCTTCGCAAAAAGTGATGCTTGTAATGAATGTGAGAAGCATTTTAAAAGCTTAAATTAAACTTAGATGTTGTAGTCACGATCGTGTTTTGAGCTAATTTTATGAATGAACAAACTCAAAACAATAGACAGAGAAGCCGTTTCTTGAAAATTTTTATTCAAAGTCCAAAAGGTTAATCCTTTAAAGCAATTCGGAAAACACTATCTGGATCGTGGATCCGTTCACGCAAGTGACATTGGCTAAGCACATGGCAAAATTCAACACAAAATCCATCTCAAATCAGGGCACATTTTGTAATTTTTCTTTAGCGCCGAAGAGAAAAATTTATAAAACGTCTATGAAACATTTAAAAATAAATAAATTCCCTTTCAAAAACGTAATTGTCTTGGCCATAGAGTGCAAAATGTACCTGAAAATTCAGCAAAATCTTCGCTGACTTGGTTGCATTTTTAAAACAGACCATGGGCTCCGCCGTGAAGAAAATAAAGTTGAATTCGTCGAAGGACGATTTCTTGATGAAAAGCTTCCCTTTCTCCACAAAAAGAAAGCTGAGCATTCTTTTGAACTTTCTCTTTCCATTTTTTGTCTTTTAACGGTGTATTTTTAACCTTGAAATGCAGAACTCTTGTCTTAAAACATCTGCATGGTGATCGCGCAGCAGCCATTTTGTTGAAAATGGATATCCGTCACTAAGATTTCCAAATATGGTCAAAATGAATATTCACAAGCATTGGACGCGAGTTACACGTTTCAACCCCTTATGGGTTTCTGGCCCCAGTTAATAGTTCTTGGGTATGACTTTAATTTATTGGTCGTGTTTCGAAGTAGGTTAATAAACAGTTTGGACTGAAGTTGGGTAGGAATTTTAAAAAACGTCCCTTTTACTTTTTGTTTCTTTCTTGAGCCGTATGATTGAAGCCGTTGTAAGAGTAATGTTGATGCTAGCCCACAGCTGCTTCTGGGTAGCTGGAAACATGTATAAGAGTACCCACCGTTGTGTGGACTGAAATAGTATAGGGTATGAAAATGTACCTAAGCTCTAGCTTTAAAAAAGTATACTATAGAAACTCTATCCAAAAAAAATATAAAGATTACCGGTCAATCAAGACACCGTCCAAACATTAAAAGCATTTTTTAAAAGTTAGGTGGCTTGAATACTGACTACGGATTTCATAAAATTGAGCACGTGAGTCATGCCATACACGTCACTGGCTGCAAAACAAGTTTGCATTGGACCAGTAAAATGCAAAACATGTACAGATTTTCTGGAAAAGAAGAACTACTTTCTGCTACTACTCTACTTCTCTTTGTAACGACGCTTTGTTTCCACAAAGATTATGGAGCCCAGAAATTTAATCTCTCTAATGAAATTTGCACGAAGGAATGTCGCCAATTCAGCAGAAATGAAACATAACATCATTCATTTACAATTTTGAGGCTTCTTTTAGTTGCGATATAAGAGACTCGATTTTTGACAATGATGCTTTTTTTAAAAGCCCATCATTTCTTCAGGAAGAGAAGGAGCAGAGGGAGGTATGTTAATACTAATGGTAATTTACGCCAGGGGAAATTAAAAACAAAAGATATGCAAAATGGGGGAGAGGGTGAGGAGAAGATAGGGTGCATAAGAGGTGTGTTATTGGAGATGTGTCATTGAATTAATTGGAAGATATTCATAATGCCAGTATTCAATATTCAGTAGGGAGGGGTATTATGGGGTGGGGGAACCCTTATTTGAAGGGGCGCTTAAATTCGCTCAAAAACGTAGCCCATGAATAAGTGAATGACTCGCAAAGACCCCAAAGTCAGGTATAATTATTAGTTCTAGTGGAATTGGTAGACGTTACCCAGTGCATCAGTGCTAGTCTTAGAGAATGCAACATTTGTTACGAGTTTGATTAAGTTCTTTTTGTTTCCTTTCAACGAATCCAAAGTTGTTGAAAGTTCTGACTCCCCACAGCAGCAGCATGCTACTCGCCATAAAACTTTGTATAAATATTCAGAGCCTTTTCATAGCATTCTTCAGAAAGAGGGTACTGATTAACGCTACTATAGGTTTGGCCAAGGCTAAAATAACTGCGCGCTACAGAGATATGCTCCTCGCCGTAAATCTCTTTTCTAATGGCAAGAGACTTTTCATGGTATTCTCTAGCCTGATTGTATTGACCAAGGATTCTGTAAACAGTTCCCAGGTTGTTGTAAATTGCTGCTACGTTACCATGTCGTTCACCATAAATCTCTTTTATAATGGCAAGAGACTTCTCATAGTGTTCTTTAGCCTGATTGTACTGACCAAGGCCACTGTAAACAATTCCCAGGTCATTGTAACTTGTCGCTACGTCACCATGGTGTTCCCCATAAATCTCTTTTCTAATGGCAAGAGACTTCTCATGGTATTGTTTAGCCTGATTGTACTCACCAAGGTTTCTGTAAACAGTACCCAGGTTGTTGTAACTTGTCGCTACGGCACCATGGTGTTCACCATGAATCTTTTTCTTAATGGCAAGAGATTTCTCATGGTATTCTTTAGCCTGATTGTACTGACCAAGGTCAATGTAAACCATTCCCAGGTTGTTGTAACTTGCCGCTACTTCTCTGTGGTGTTCCCCATAAATCTCTTTTTTAATGGCAAGAGACTTCTCACGGTAATCTTTAGCCTGATTGTACTGACCAAGGTTTCTGTACACAATTCCCAGGTTGTTGTAACTTGTCATTACCGCACTATGGTGTTCCCTATAAAGCTCTTTCACAATGGCAAGAGAATTCTCATAGTATTCTTTAGCCTGATTGTACTGACCAAGGTTTCTGTAAACATTTCCCAGGTTGTTGTAACTTGCCGCTACATCACCATGGTGTTCACCATAAATGTCTTTCACAATGGCAAGAGACTTCTCATAGTATTCTTTAGCCTGATTGTACTGACTAAGGTCACTGTAAACAGTTCCCAGGTTGTTGTAACTTCGCGCTACGTCACCATGGTGTTCACCATAAATGTCTTTCACAATGGCAAGAGACTTCTCATAGTATTCTTTAGCCTGATTGTACTGATTAAGGTCACTGTAAAGAGCTCCCAGGCTGTTGTAACTTGCCGCTACGTCACTATGGTGTTCCCCATAAATCTCTTTTCTAATGGCAAGAGACTTCTCATAGTATTCTTTAGCCTGATTGTGGGGACCAAGAACACTATAAACATTTCCCAGGCTGTTGTAACTTGCCGCTACATCACCATGGTGTTCACCAAAAATCTCTTTTCTAATGGCAAGAGACTTCTCATAGAATACTTTAGCGTCGTTGTACTGGTCAAGTTTCCAGTTAACAGATCCCAGATTGTAGTAGCTTTTCGCCACGTCACCATGGTGTTCACCATGAATCTCTCTTTGAATGGCGAGAGACTTCTCATGGTATTCTCTAGCCTGATTGTACTGACCAAGTTCCCTGTAAACAAGGCCTTGCACTTGAAAATAATTCGCCTTTTCCAGCTTATCGCTTAGCTCGTCATCAAGGTAATTTACAAAATCAGAACATAATGTACAAAAGAGATGAGCGTCTGATAAATTACTCAAGTCGAGACTGACTTCAGCAGTCGAGGAAAGCCAAGAAACTAAATTTCTAGGAGCAATGGAGTGGATTGATTCAGTTAATTCCGTGATGGCAAAATTAGTCTTGAAAAGTTGATATAGCTCTTTGCAATGACTGGTAGTTAGTCTTAACTTTATGCACGCAGTTGTATTGGCACGTAGTAGCTTCTTGTTTTCTGCAATTAATGAATATAAAACCTTAAAAGCAACAGAAAAGCATTCAACATGACGTGTGCGGTCCAGGACAGATGCTACAACGGACTTAAGCACTTGATGAACAAGGTTGTGCACTCTGACGTAAGTAGGTGTGCCGTCTTTGTCATACAAGTAAGAAACCATGGTGGATTTCAGAATCCTAGCTCTGATTAACTCTTCTGTTTGCTGTTTTGTACGAAATTTAACAAAGTTAACAGCAGCTTCAGTGGGTAGAGAATCAGATGCGCACAGCGAAAACAAACACAGAACTTCACAAAGAACTTTGTCGCTTTCCAAAGCTCGAGTTATTGCCATTTTGATGGAAGTAGTTGTTGTTTTGGGATATGCTCTGTTTTGTGTCGCAAAAAACTCTTCTCTTGCTTCCCGTTCCTCGCTGTTAAACATTTTTAGGTACTTTGTCCAGCCATAATTAGGGGTACCATAGCTGACAATAGTTTGTACGTAGACTGCAGCAGCTGCCAAGGCAAGTGGCTGATACTCGAGAACTTCAGCAACCTCCTCAGCTTGTTGTTGATTGGGAATTTGGGACACTTCTCTTAAAAGGTCTACTGCATCATCTGGATGCATTCCTTTACTGAGAGATTCATGGTAAGCATGAGGGGAATTGAAGGGTATTGACTGAGTATCTTGAGTAGTTACAAGCACCTGACCATGACCCCATTCTTCACTTCCGCTAGGAGGCAGATAACTACGAACCAAGGATAGGTCGATAACATTATCCACAATAATCAGCCAGGCTGAAAATTGTTTTACCTTTGTAGAAATAAAACACATCAAAAGCTGAATTTTTTCACTTGAGTCACCGTTCGTGGAGGATGCCAGGTTCGTCAGAGCGTATTCCGTAACTCCCAGTTGTTTAGCTAGATTGAAATAGGAGTCGGCGAGTGAGTCAATGGTCTCTGCATTCAGAGTTGCAACAAATGTAAGACCTTCGCATTCACGAAGTCTTGTGTCATAGACGTCCTGTCCCACTTGACGAGCGATTTGACTTTTGCCACAGCCCGGAATTCCTGATAAATAAATGGTGCTGATGGCCCCTTTGCTTTCATTATAAAGTTCCTCCAGCTTGTTCTTGATTCTTGTGACATCGTTGGAACGTCTGATGATTTGGTGCGATGGCTTGAATGTAAGACTACAGAAATACTCGACTTTGGAACTGATTTCCTGAGTGAGTGTTTGTACTTCTTCCTGCTTGTTCTGTAATTCTTGATCTTTTGCTTTTAAATCAGCTTTAAGTCCATCAGCCTGTATCTTTAAGCTATTTACTTCTGCTGTGGGAAAGCTGCTCTGGTTTTTAACATCCTCGATTTCATCAGTTGCGAGTTTCAAAGATGTAAATGCAGCTATCACTCTTGCTACATAATTTTGGAATTCAGCATCAGTAAGTTCAACCTCGTTTATGTGAGCGATGTCGTTTCGCACCTGTCGAAGATCGTCGACCTCTTTTCTGATCGTCGAACTCAGAGTGGTGCCAATACTATCCGAGAACAATATCGCAAAAAGTAGACAACTGCAGTCCCACTCTGCTGTGTTTCCCCCTTGTATTGTCGCAAAATATCGAGCATTTTTTTTGCGACTTTTCCCCGTTTCGTTGTTGTAGAAATCGATGCCATTTTGTGGAGTGTCTTTCCATTCCCCAAATGGAGTTGTAATGTAAAAGAAATTCCACTCTTGTCTGAAGACTTTCCAAAGTCCTTCGGGGACCAAGTTGAAGGCGATATAACATATTCTGAAATAGTTTAACTGTTGTGGAGTATATTCCATTTTGAATTGGGATCTAGTAAGAAGATCAGCGAAAGAAAAAAATCAGACTAAAAATCGCTACCCACCCCAAAGAAATCCTATATCGAAGCCCCGCCCCTTTACTCATTGACTGATTATGCGCCCTCTTCAGGAATGAAAAAAAAGTGGAGCAAAATATAGCTAATAAAAATTTGCTTAATACGCTTTTTTAGCCTACAGGTCCGTGAAATTATAGAAATGGGTTTGTTGGCCTGTTAGCCTCTGGAAAATAATAGTGAAAACCTTTTAGAATGAAAACCTGAAGGGAAAACGCGCTTCAATATTAAGTTTACCTTGCCTCCGCCCAGTCCCCCGATGTTAATGCCCATTAATCTAATTCATTTGTGGCTTGCGCGACAGCGGTCACACTCCGGATACCCTGCGAGTAGAGGCTAGATTTTTGCGGTATGATGTGGCGTGCGAAAAGTAGCCTCTGCCGACAACTGTTCAAATCCGTCCAGAAACCTGGACGAATAAATTGATAAAAGGGGGGTTTGGCTGTTCTCGAACGGTTTAGAACATTGCCAAGACTCGAGATTCATGAAAGGATCCACGATCCAGCTAGTGTTACGCGAATTGCTTTTAAGGATAAAATTATGGGTTTTGTTTTGTCTTTGTTTATCCATAAAATTAGTTTAAAACACAATCGTGAGACTAAGGCATCCAATTTATTTCAAGCATCACTTCTCAGTAGGGTGGTCGGCGAATTTCATTTTTCATTTTGAGCACAAATATGGTTTACTAGTTGTTATAGATTGAAAATAAACAAAATAAGAAATTTTTTGAAAGCCTACCTATTTGCACTCTAAGTTAGCGACCGTTCTATGAAATGAAAACTTCGTAAAAACGCGCCGGAGGAATAATCGTTTGAGGGTTATGCTCCGTGAAACTTTTTAGAACATTTCCGCGGCTTTTGATACATTTTAGCATCAAGGCATCTGTAGCAGTTTTTACAAAGGCGTTAAGACGGTTTAACTCGTGCTTAAAAAACCTCTTTAACATGAGTGTATTGCTACTATAATAAGCAGAAAAAAACTGCTTCTTTTAGTTAAATGTGCTCCTCGCAAAGCAGACAGGACTTTATTGATACCGCAGTTGGGAGCATAATACTTTCCCAAAAAAGGACGATCCGAGGAAATTAGTGGATCTTATATTTGCGACCAAAGTCCTGAAATACTTACTATCAGAGAGAGAAAAGTAGAAAAACAAAACAAAGCTGAAACAGGTGAGTTGTTCCCAAGTTTGATTCCCGCGAAACTCGCGCAGAATTGACGAAAGAAGTGACGATTTTCAATTGCTTACGAATCGCGGGACGAATTTTGCGCATGCAAAATAGAAAATTGAACGGTTGTAGGCGGCAAAGGCTACTTTTAGTCACACTCAGGAAATAGCCTGGCAAACAAACTTGCCTCGCACTCCGAAGTTTTTATGGCAAACACTATTAAGAGGCCCTGACTGTCAATATCGAGAATCCGGCGACAGTTGCAAAATTTCATAATTTATTTTATTCTACCTAAAAGACCCTTCTGGTGAACTATTCTCAAAAATGGAAATAAAAAGTTTCATCGCGCTTTGCTTTTTCCGAAAAATCCAAAAGTTCAAATTACGCCAAGGCGGCCCCCGACCCCCCGGAAAAACAATGACAAATTCTGTAACTTCGCCAACTGCTTACGCAACAACGCGTTGAATTCCCGGTTTGCTATTTTGGATATTGGTAAAAGGACCCTTTGTCTTTTAAAAAATGTAAACTTCATGTAATTTTGTTACGTCTAAGACAACATAAAAACCCGTTGAAATAACCCACTTTCAATCTTTTGGGTTGAGGTGAAATAAAGGCCAACTTTAAAGGCCTATAAAAATCCTAGTATATAAAATATACGTGTCATATTGGAGGGTCTCAATGGGGTGGTGGTATTTACGGTTATCGGCTAAAATTTTGGCTCTTTTACGGCTATCGGCTAATTTTTTTCAGTTACGGTTAACAAAAAAGTTAAAAATTAACTTCTCTTGTTTCAAAAAGTTAAATATTAAAGGGGCTATGTCACCCCACACGCATGCGCGAGCCAATGAAAACAAACTTGAAAAAGACGGCCCAACTTTTTCAAGTTCTGTCGGAGATTTTGGACGGCTGTTTTTATCTGTCTAAATCTCAGCCATCGTTCGATAGATAGCGAACTTTTGTATTAAGAATCGTTCTATGGTGATTACAGAATAATTTTTTGGCGTTATTTTGAAATTGTTTGCCTGTGGAATGTTTTTACGTGGATTTACTGTGACCTCTTATCAGCGGCCGTTGTAATGGCAGAGTTAATGACGGCTACTCCACAATGAGCGATGGAATCTTTGATGGAATCTTCCCTATAGTTCACAGAACCTTTCTATTGAGTTATTTTAGAGGCTGCTGGCTCTTGGATTTTTCTTGTGCTCAAAGTATGTGGACATATAATGAAGCGGCTATCGAGTTGGCGGCGGCCGTTTTTTGTAAACGATTACAAGAGCATCAGGCCATGAGTTTCGTGACGAAACTAAACTCCTGGCGAAGGAAACATTATAAAATTCGGCTAGATTCCTTCTTGTATTTATCTGGATTCACAGCAAAGATAAACACGACCGTTTGCTCGTCCAGATTGTTCTCAACGGAGTTAGAGAGGCATGTTAGTACGAGCTAGATCCTGTAAATGTCATGTTTTTGAACTGTTTGTGTTCGAGCATATTTTTGGAAAATAGCAGAGTTTACTTTCCCTTTTTATCAACGGACTGCTTATAGTGGAGTAGTATACCAATGATGCTTGGTTCTGTTTTTCTCGACGTCGCAGTGATTCGGCACGATCGAACAGTTTTGCGCGATAATGTATGTTTCCCTAAGATCAAAACAAAGACTTGATGTCTCTTGTTCTATCAGCATCTAAATTATAAAATCACTAGCGACAGACAAGTCTAATTGTTAATGATTTGAAACAGTCTTGGTCTTTATCTTCGGTCTAGCGTCTTTTGTAGTTCGTTTGTAAAATACAACTTCGATCAGCCTGTTCGATTTATTTTGTTGAATAAGACAATATGTTGTTGTTGAATTTTTGTTTGCGCTGTATTTTATAAATGGCATGCGTTTTTACTTCAAAACTACAAGTAAAATTGTCGTCACAATTTTATTCTTGATCTAGCATAACCAGAGAAAAAACGTTCCGTGAATTCTATCGAAATATCCCTTATCTAAACCCATTTCGCTTGTTAACCTCTCTAAATTCGGAGCCTTGGACGTGACAGAGAAGATGGAGAAAGTCACGCGTTAAAAACAATATAATTTTGACAGTTGAAAGTAATTTGCATAACCTCAGAGCGCACATGGAGGAAGTCACGCGTTAAAAACAATAGAATTTTGACAGTTGAAAGTAATTTGCATAATCTCAGAGCGCATGCTCTCCAGCTGACATAGCCCCTTTAATTAACCCGTATTTTTTGTATCTTTAAAGCAAAATTAAGGTCTTCAGATCATCTCGGGATGTGAAACAAGCTATTCTTTTGAAAAATTTTAACATTTGATAGATCGTACTTTTTATAAAGTATTCCACTTCTAATATTATTTTGCACATAGAAATGTCAATAGTCAATTTTTAAATTTTAAAAAAATAATCTTTGTGAAAAAGCAAAGCACACACGCGAACGTCGACCTCAAGGCCGGAGCGCGACATTCATTACTACAGAATTGGCCGTTTTCACACTTGAGACGGAGGATTATTCTTGTGAGACGGGTTATCCGTTTGATGATTCGCGTCAGATAGGTAAATACGTCTTAATTTGAAAACGGAATAGTCTTAATTTTGAATGAACAATCCGCCTGACTTTATCCTTCAATTTCGACGGACAGTTTGAAGACGGGATTATCCGTTTCCAGATAGCCTGTGTACAGCCGCCCCCTTCCCTCAGAAAAAAATCGGAGAAGGGGTGTCTGTCGGGAAGGCGGAAGGGGGCGACTGTACACAGGCTAGTCTCAGACGGATAATCCGTTTCTAGCTCTAGTCTGAAAACGGCCAATAACAAAATTCCCGTGTCCAGTGTTTTTAATGATAGTGAAGGACTGTACGGAACCACTTTCAGCCGTTGCCTTGTCCGTAGGCCTCATTATTTCGCGCGGCTAATGCGTTTCTGGTGACGTGGTCCGAGCGAGTTCGCCACCGAAATGCCTTGACCGAGATTGCGTTAGAAGACGCCGTACAGGGACTAGGCATGGCAATGTCTACCGTAGCGTCAGAGAAACACAGGGAAATGTTGTTTATCGGCAACGTGTTTTACAAACAGTAAGATCTCTGCGTGTTGTTTCACTAATGTTTCGATTGCACTGACTTCCTGAAAATCGCGAATATTAATCCCCAGCAAGAAGCCACACTTTCTCTATGGAAAAAAAACAAGTTCCCCGACAGCGGGGGAAATGGAACCAAGGTCTTGGTCAACACCTAAAAAGCGCTTTACCTAACGTGCGTACGGAGCCACACTAGCCGGGAAATAAAAAACGCAACCATAAGTGAGTTTAGTACCTTCCTTAAAAGTAGCAAATCTGGGGAACAATTTCTTTTACGGTTAACTCTTTTTTACCCTATTTAAGGCTAACGGTTAAAATTTTTCAATTTTTACGGCTATCGACTAAATTTTTGGCCGTTTTACGCCTATCGGTTAACCCCATTGGGACCCTCATACTGTACATC
The DNA here is from genome assembly GCA_964035705.1 of Porites rus. Taxonomy (NCBI): domain Eukaryota; kingdom Metazoa; phylum Cnidaria; class Anthozoa; order Scleractinia; family Poritidae; genus Porites; species Porites rus. Next base: position 13,352,079 of record OZ038005.1, on the reverse strand, counting down.
AGGTGAAAGCTTTATCCTTGTAGGTCATTATCTCCAACTGTCGTTTTTGGCCCGCAAAAATTAGCGCATCCAGTTTGAAAAGAGTTCGGGCTATTTTGACCAAAAATTCAATGCAAATTGCTGAGCGGATGTCATGCAAGAGGTTACGGCCAATCGTTCAGTTTGCAAATAATGCATCTTTTTTCTCTTCTAATTGAAAATGTCAGCAAACTAAAAGGGCGCCTTAAAGTACTTCAATGACCTTTCATTATATTTGACGATCATGTAAGCACGCCACATATTTTATTTATCTTAGATCTAACCGAATGATAACGGTCGTCGATCGCGTTGATGCGTAGTCCAATAAATTGACATAAAATTTGATTCACCCTCACAGCGAAACTTATTACAAAGTTGAAGAGAATAGGGTAGACATACTGTTGTTACTCTTGTTTTTGAATAACGCGATGTAATCCCAGGAGCTCCCTATCTTACTCAATTTTTCACTGAAAAGGTCAACAAAACAGATTGACAAAACAATTGCTGATCAATGAAGATATGCGTCCTTGGTAATTCGTCCATACATTTTAAACTGCTGATAATGACAATTGCTTACGTCTTTTTCTTGCCTGTGGAAAAGAAATGAAGAAAAAGAAACCAATCAAGAGTAAAAGAAAAACCTACGACCTTCTTCACCAAAAAACCGTATTCCAAAACGAATGTCACGCAAAAGAGTTGCAATTCTGACAACGTTATCGTCTCGTTGTTGTAAGGTTCTTTCTTTTTTTTTCAACGTTTCAGCAGGACTTTTCTTTTGAGAATTCTCTTTTAACCATGAATAACACTGTTACGAAACGGCACCAGTACCATTGCGTTGAGTAAAATATTACAAACAGGTCAAATCTGATTTGTGTTATAACGCAGTCACGTAACGTAACCGTCCTACGGAGTTGGCTGGAGAACATCAATTGACCAGATGGATGTTTTAACCGAGACTACAGGACATATTTAGGTCCTGCACAGCTAAAGGGGACTGTGAAATTAGTAGCAGTGAGTCAACTTTCGTCTTATCAACCAGCGAAACCTTTTCTTTTAGTTGGGACATGGTAGTAAACCCCTTTCAAAGTATACCCGGGTACATCGGCTCTGGGATACCCCTAAACGAAGGATTTTTTTGAAAATTTTGGACTGACCCGGACGGAAGTGATCCAAAAAAATTGCTTTCAATCGATCATCCTTGTCACTTGAAAAACCGAAATGCCCCAAAATACATATTCACGACAAAAGGATATTGAAGATAAAATTGTTTTGATCACTGAGAGGTACTGGGCTTCGCATAAAAACTCAGAATAGAGGCGTAGAAAGAAGGTAGCTTAGCGTACGTGGCCGTACCCTTCCCCCAGGGGAAAAAACGAAAAAGGAGGAGGGTACAGCTACACCTTGGCAAAGGGTGGGCTCAAGCGAGCTATTCTCTTCCAGCGGTGAGCGATGCGAGCCAGCAAAGAGCGCTAAACCGGAGCGACAGCACCATAGTCATTTCGCGTTTCTCTTTCTGGTGCCCGTCGCCTTTCTCCTCTGCAGAGGCTCCCGCTTGGTATTCGAGTAATAATAGCAATAATTAAAAAGAAAAAAAAATGGTAAGAGTGTTGTGGACGTTCCATCGTCTCTCGCGCGCCTTTCCTGGCTCTGCGGAGGAGACAGGCGAGTGAGCACCAGAAAGAGACGCGAGATGGCCAGGACGTGGTCGCCCTAACCTGCCACTTACGCGCTCTGTCTTGGCTAACGCGCGTTGCTCACCGCTCGAAGAGGATAGCTTGCTCGATGCTATCCTATTGCTTGGAAATGAACATCTGGGGAGGGTTAGAAAACGACTTCATCAGACCTAAGACCCAAAAACGAAAATCAACTCGAAACGGCTATCCTGATCTTACGTGTGTAAAGAACATCAAGATCGTCAATTATCAATGAATCTGATCAATTTCTTCGTTTTCTTCAAACCCCACCTAAAGTAAAAAAGGAAGACCCGCTCAAAATCCCCTTCAAATCGCTGGAAGCTCGCATGAAAGGGGACTCTCGACGGAAGAAAAAGCAAGATACAACAAGGTCTCCATTCTGATTAACAAGACGAATAGACACAATTCACTTGTTGCCAGGGTCCCTGCCTCCAGTTCCGTAAAAGGGGCTGTAATTTGACATGTTTGTAATAATTTACTCGACGCAATGGTACAAGTGCTGTATGGTATATCACGTAACTGTTTTTCATGGATAAAAAAAATTCTCAAACGTTGAGAGAAGAAAGAACCTTACAACAGCCCATAGAACAACGAAACGATAATGTTGTCAGAATGTGCAACTCTTTTGCGTGACATTCGTTTTGGAATAGGGTTTTTGGTGAAAAACGTCGTAAGTTTTTCTTTTACTTTTGATTGATTTCTTTTACTTCATTTCTTTTTTTCTACAGGCACGAAAAAGACGTAAGCAATTGTCATTATCAGCAGTTTAAAATGTATGAACGAATTACGGTAAGCAAGAACTGCAAGGACGCACATATTCATTGATCATTTGTTTTGTCAGTCTGTTTTGTTGGCGTTTTCGGTGAAAAATTGAGTAAGATAGGGAGCTCCTGGGATTACATCGCGTTATTTTAAAACAAGAGTAACAACAGTAAGTCTACCCCATTCTCTTCAACTTTGTAACAAGTTTCGCTGTGAGGGTGAATCAAATTTTATGTCAATTTATTGGACTACGCATCAACGCGATCGACGACCGTTATCATTCGGTTAGATCTAAGATAAATAAAATATGTGGCGTGCTTGTATGATCGTTAAATATAATGAAAGGTCATTGAAGTACTTTAAGGCGCTCTTTGCTGACATTTTCAATTAGAAGAGAAAAAAGATGCATTATTTGCAAACTGAACGATTGGCCGTAACCTCTTGCGTGACATCCGCTCAGCAGTTTGCATCACAGGCGGCCCAAACTCACGTTGCGAGAAAAGGTTGTAACGTAATTTACATAACATAGGTGACGCGCCGGGTGCAAGCACTCGCTTTTTCACAGTGCAAGAGCCTAGTTGACGTGTTATTTCCGCCCTGCCATCCGTCGTGTAAGTGCCAATTGTTATAATGCAAATTAGTTGGTAAGCGTGACAGTGGTCACAGGCACTGGACGAAAGCCAGACGTGTCTCGAAGTCGGGCACAAATGGCTCGATTTGATGGGGAAATTATGAATCTTTTTTCGAGCTGATCTTCCAGAGAGGAAGAAGAGGTTTCCCTCTTGGGCTGGAGCTGAAAAGTTTGCAGTGGATTTGAATTTCGGCGAAAAAAACGGCATTCTTGTTGCGACTGGTCCAGGACCCCGACAGATCGAAGTGACCAGCCTTCACTTCGTTCTATAAAAGGAATAACAGCGGTTACGCAATAAAGCCAAAAAAATCAGTAACATGACAAACAGATACCAAAACGCAGTGGAATAGATTGCAGGTAAGACTTTTTTATTCATTTCATTTAAGAAAAAGTAAGGTTTAGCGTTATTTAGCGTTCGCAGATCTCAGTAATATATTTCCCATACAAAGTCTCTTACATTTTCAACGGTCGCCTGTAACGCGACACTGGCGCGTCACCTATGTATGTAAATTACATTTTTCTCGCAACGTGAATTTGGGCCGCCTGTGTTTGCATTGAATTTTGGTCAAAATAGCCCGAACTCTTTTCAAACTGGATGCGCTAATTTTTGCGGGCTAAAAACGACAGTTGGAGATAATGACCTACAAGGATAAAGCTTTCACCTGATGTACAATATGACACGTAAATTTATATACTAGGATTTTTATAGGCCTTTATTTCACCTCAACCCAAAAGATTGAAAGTGGGTTATTTCAACGGGTTTTTATGTTGTCTTAGACGTAACAAAATTACATGAAGTTTACATTTTTTAAAAGACAAAGGGTCCTTTTACCAATATCCAAAATAGCAAACCGGGAATTCAACGCGTTGTCGCGTACGGAGTTGGCGAAGTTGCAGAATTTGTCATTGGAGGAAAAAGCTCCCGTGAACGATTTTGGAAGAACAGTTCCCAGTGCCGAGATATACTGCTGCAAATAAAATAGGTAATAGCGTCATTTCGTTGCTATGACAACTCCGATGCCGTTGTAACCCTGATCATAACAAATTTTCATCTTTATCTAATACAACTGTGGTGGCAATTTTTCCAAAACTTTGTTTATGGCGACGTAGTTTATGCTCAAACTTGGGAGATATTGACTCTGAAAAACTGTATCGAGCCACCTTAACTACCAAAACAACTCAACCTCGTCTCCAGGTTTTCCCGGTCAACGGTTCAATAACCTGCAACCAGGCTGCACTTTTGAGACCATTTTGACGTTATCGGTTCAATATGACGAAATTCTTTCCAAATTTGGTCAACGGCAGCTAGTTATGGTGAATTATTATTCATTCAAAATATCTCTCCGTTTCTGATTGGCTAAAACCACACGCATAATTAGTAAATAAACCCCTTCCGGCGGCTAGTCTATAGGAGGATAATGCCCGCAGCTGAGAGATTGTACGAAAAATAAACATTTTTCTACTTCTCTATTAACATGTTGGGAGAGAAAGAAAAACAAAAACAAGAGGTGAGCGCGCGTGCGAATGACGCGAACAAGTATATCGATTGGTTGATTTTTTTTTTATTGAAACTGTAAATGGACAAGGGCTTGACAGGCTGTCATGAACATGAACATGAACTCTCGCAACGCCCCACAGATCAAAAAAAAAAAAAAGCAGCCCCTTCATTTTATATTTTACCGACAGCACTATTTGAAAACTATTCAAAAAACAGTTCCTAATGGAGAAGTAAAGAGAATCCAACCATATCACTAACTACCGCTGCAAGGGCTAGAAAAGTAATTACAACTATGAAACACATAAACTGAAAAATCTGGAGCAGTTGAAGGATTTAAGCTTTACATTAGTGGGCTGTTGGCAAAACTGACCTGAATTTGTTGCTTTGGACGAAAGATGAGGAAGTCATAGAAAGAAAAGAAAGAAGAAATAATGAGACCCATCTGTAAGAACAGGTAGAACTTGCCAGAATTTACATGAGTTAAGCTTATAAATCGCCTGATAATGGAAGATGACTCGAACTATAGCTGGTTGTGCACTGTACGACTCGATCAATTTATCGCTTTCATGGCCCGCTACGCTTTTTTTCTCTGTCTTCTCCATGCTCAAAGTACCAAAAAAGGCTTATTTTCATAAACACTTTGAAGTATTCTTTTTCATAGCTGTCAGCTATACCTGCATAAAAAGCTGTATTCAAGTTCCTGTTCAAATGCATTAATATTAAGCTTAATTTGTAAATTTTGCTCATCTTCGATTCAAAGCTTATTTTATTGATTTTTTCTGTATTTTCCGGAACTGTCAGTTGCGAATAGCTCAACATTTTAGAGAAACTGGATTATACAAAACAAGTATGCGCAAATATCGACAGGGACGGGGTGTATTGCCTGATACCCGCGCTTCGATTTGGTACCACAGGACCCAAAATAGCCTATAAAATCGAGCGAAAATTAATCAGTGGATTATAATTCACCATAACAAGCTACTGCTGACCAGATTTGGAAGAATTTTGCGATCAATCAATCGATGACGTCAAAAGTGCAGCACAGTTGCAGGTTAATGCACCGTTAACCGAGAAGACCTGAGGACCAGGTTGTGTTGTTTTGGTTGTGAAAAGAAAAATGGCCGAACAGTCGGAGGAACATTTCACTCTTTTCACGACGAACTATTGACTAAAAACATAGCAACTGAAGAAGACAACTCAACGGACAACATCTGCTACTTGGGGTATATTTGCAGACTTGAACAGCCCCTTATCTTCAAAACATGCACTATGGAGGTGAACTTAACTTCGACGAAGGTAAGCATGTTTTTGCTTGTTTTTAAACAAGGAATTATTTTGAATGAATAATAAAGGAATTCATGAATTCGGCTTTCGTAGGATATATAACAATTATTCACCGAAGTGGAGGTGGCTAGTACTGGATATTTTCCGAACTGCGAAGCAGTGAGGTAAATATCCACGACTAGCCACTGACACTGAGGTGAATAATTGTTTTAGTATATACTAAAACAGTGAGATAATTGAGCACAAAAATGACGATTTTTAACTCAAATACTGTTGCCAACGATTGCAATTTTGGCGCGTAATGACCGGGCGGCCGCGGCCGTCGCTTTTTCTTGCCGACAACTAAAACTTTTGAAGGCATTTGTTTAGCTCTTGCGGGGAAATTTCTTCAAAAGGAGTTGTGAATTCTTTTTGTATTTAAAATCATTCTATAAAAAAAAAGATTATTGAATTTAGTTTTAAGCTTATTTATGAACAACTCAACTAAATAAAGTAAGCAAGACTTAAGCTTAATTTGCATTTGTAAACAAAAACTTTTTCACCGGTTTTATCGATAAATTCGTGTCAAAAAGACAAAGCTTTAGCCGTTAAAACTTCCAATCCGAACTTCGTCACCTTCTTCGTGTATTTCGGAAACAGCTTGCTTGATTAGTTGTGAAATTTCTTTGTTTGTTTACGCTGCAAAGCTGGAAGGCATTTTGCTTGCAACTTACGCGAGTTTGGCGTCGCTCGCTCCGAGGAACTGGAGGTGAATCAGTGAATAGTGCAGGATATTCACTGATTGAGTAGCCAATCAGAGCGCGCGAAAAACACTATCCACTGTTTAAGTATATACTAAAAAGAATTATGCAGTCGAGGAGGGTGTTATCGGCCGAGGTGGATAACACCCTCCGAGATCTGCATGTTTCTTCCTGCATAAAGTTCTTCATATCCTCCTCAGTCTCATTCATTAATTACTAATTATGCGTGTGGTTTTTTAACCAATCAGAAACGGGGAAATATTTTGAATGAATGATAAAGAATGTTAGGAGTTCCTAGAGACTGTCTGCGCGAGGGGCAAGGCGAGCAAGTTACGCGCGAGCGACCGAGGCAAACGCACGAGGGGAAGACACGTTCCCTTCCTAAAAGACAGAGAAGTCGTTACGTCACGTTGTCATGGTAACAAAATTATTGGATCTCAACAAACCAAGGTTGTGAAAATATGCCAAAAAATAAAAAAAGAAAGAAAACTAACAAAAAATGACATGTATGCAGTCTTTCCTTTGCATGATGGCACTCGGGAACAAAACAGTAACCCATACTTGGCTTCCATCGTTCGACAATGAAAATGGCCGTCTCTGTCGAGACCCTGAAATTCTGCTAATCAGTTTAGATTGGCTATCACTAGATTAGCTTTTCTCCACGATAATGACACTCAGTGTAGACACTCAGTACATATCTTCTGTGACTATCGTTGTGACTTTTGTCTCAAGTCCAAATTCCTCTCAGCAGAGGTTTAGCAGAGCTGACTGAAGACGAGTCAGCTTTTGCACAGTAGTCATGTGGCCACTGGTATTGAATTTAAATCAATATAACCAGTCAACGCTGCAATGTTTTTCTTAACATTATTATGAGTATTCAATCAGCAATTTTCAGAAGCTCAATATTCTATCTTCGGCGCCCCAGGCTACGTTCACAAGTGAGAAGCTGGAAAATGCGTTCTATTGAGATACGATGGCGAGGAATATAATACAAGACGTAGTCCGAATCGTTAATCGCTCTTTATTGGGTTCCTGTCTGTTAGTAGTATTGCAGAGATGAAATTATCGCTTTTGTGGTGTTATCTCATTAGAGAGCTTTAGATTTGAGTACGAGGAACGAGTACGAGTACGAGATTTAACTTAAAGTTTTTGTGCGTGTTCTAAAAAAGAAAAAGACATTCCGGAAAGCTTCATTTTACTTTTTTTCACCAAAACAGTTAGTACGGTTATTTATACTGAAGAAAGTTAAGCCCTCTCCCGATGGTAAAATGATGAAACTGCTTACATTTGATTACTTGTTCCCGCCACTACAACATACTCGCTCAAACACGAAGTACTCAAGAAAATTAAGGCATGAGTCTTCTATTTAATTCCTCAAAAACAGGGGGCTGGTCTAACCTTTTAAGCTTTCCATATAGCACAAAATAATTTAAGGACAGACTTCCTGGGTATAAGTTTAACAACTTTGAATGATGATTGGAGTCACTAATTGTCACGCGACCTATTAAGGCTATTTTTAGCACAAAAATCTATTTGGTAATATGGCACTATTTTTAATTACTTTCTGGAAGTTTCAGTTATCGTGATAGTTATAAGACTAATGGGTACATCATTTCTGTGTCCAGGCCTGCTAAGTTAATCTTTTAGATAGGAACGAAATTCGAAAATCGTTTGATTAGGGGACTGGGTACTAGTACAAAATTCCGTTTATTTACACTCTGAATAAATCATTCAACAAAGCCCGCAGATGTCTAGTCCTCCATCTAGGGACACATTTGGTTGCAAATTCTTTGATTGACTGTTATAATAAAATGATGCCATTTCTAATTTAAGTTTTTTTTCGCGCAAGATGGCTGTTAAAAGTCACGTGACCTAATTTACATATTCTTTACTCGAAATCTCATTAAATTTTGAGAGTCACTATTTTACTCACTGTCACCATTAGTAT
>OZ038005.1:13241004-13338504 GCA_964035705.1 Porites rus | reverse complement strand
CGGCATCTTTCATAAAAAAGTACCTCTCCCTATCTGGGTACAGTAACTGATTAAAGCGACCAGTATGGAATAAGTTAGGTAAATGAATAACGTCAATCAAGAGCGTCGCTTGGCAGATGCTCTGCTGGCTGTGTAAACCAACAGAAATAGAACCCCAGAAACGCCTGATACTCAGGCTAAAAAAATACGTAACAACAACAACAACAACGCCCTCGGGCCCCCTTAGCCGCCTAGCCTGCGTGGCAGGCGTTTGAAAGGGAAGGGAAAGGTAGCCTCCCCGCAGACGTCCTTTACGGTTCGTTTGTCACGCATTCATTTCTCCCCCACGGACGTCTGCTAAACACAGCCGACATTTACGTTCACCAATCACAGGCCGTTTACGGATTTTTGTAAAACGTAACCCGAGCCGCTTCTCAAGATTCGCACGATCAGTGAGGCTTTTGATCGAGTGTGCGAGAAATTTGTAATTAATACAGAGTTAAACAAGTATCAGAGGGAAGCTATCCTGCAAATTTTATAGCGAAGACCGATGAGTTCATAAATTTGCCGACGGGATTTGGCAAATCCCTTATCTACCACGCTTTGCTGCTTGTTTGCGACACAGTGCGTGGAACTACTGGACATTATTGTTGTTGTTGTTTCTTCCCTGGTAAATCTTGAAAGATCAATCTACAAAGCTGGAAAATATTGGTATTCCTGCTGTAACGCTCAGTGACATTAGCAAAGAGAATATGAGGGTTGTCGAGAGAGGGACTTTCTCTGTCGTTTACGGAAGCCCAGAAGCTTGGTTGAAGATCGATCGGCGGAGGAAATGTTAGCGAGTGACTTGTACAGTTAGTATGTGGTCCTTGGTCGGCGACTTTCCCGAGCATGATTAAATATTTCGTCGAGAAATAAAATACAATGAACAATAAAAGGTTCAATGATTCATTGATTATAAGCATTCTTTCTTTCTTTGAAGGAGCGAGATTAAAGTTTGTTGACAGGTAGGTTAATTTGTCGTTCTAGCTTGAAGTTTGGACTTCGGCGGCACCGTGGTCATGTTTACTAATCTTGTGTATAAATAAAACGCAACGGGAGGACGTGCCTTTTTGCAGAACAAGTTTTCAGATAAACCTTTTTCTGCCGTTGAAAGCACATTGCTGTAGACTTCGAATTTTTTGTTTTACCGACTCTTGAAAAAATATAACCAAATTTTGCGTACTGGTCCTTGGTCCGCGACCCATGACCTTGGTGGAATTACATTTCGCAAAAAAGGAAACGGCCTTTGTTTTCGAAGAATGCTTTGAATATCTTCCGTATACACGTTTACAAGTTCTCTTTTCTTACATTGTAATACTTCGAATATATACAGAGTTAATAGTAATTATTGGTTTCGACCGCGCTGAAAACCACTCCGCGCTCGTGTGGGAGACTGTTGTCTGAAGTCTTTCAAAGAAAAGCAGATTATTTTATAGTCACAACTTCCGAAAAAAAATATACAGCTGAATGCAGCTTTATTGCATCGTTTCTGTGATTTTTTCAAAACGTTTGAGTCGTCTCAGGTAGAAGATAGCGGTGCAAATAAATAATTCACTTGAGAATACAAAGACATCACTTATATCACAGCGCGTGATTGGCTGATCGTGACACAATAACTAACCGCTTATTGGCTTATTCAAACAATCCAGAACGTAAAAGTCGGCTGTGTTTAGCAGACGTCCGTGGGGGAGAAATGAATGCGTCACAAACGAACCCCAAAGGACGTCTGCGGGGAGGCTAAGGGAAAGGGCGTTTTAGGCGCGAGGGAAACGCGAGGAGGGCGCCGAACACACATAAATGTTCGAAATGCAGGAACGTATAGTTCAGCCAGCATTGACACGTCTCTTGACGGGTATATCTGATCAACACTTTATATTTGCTTGATAAAGATTTTAGTAGTAAAACAAATTATATCAACAGGCCAGTAGCTGAACAGATACAGTAAAATAAAGGAGTAAAGGAAAAATCAAAAGAAACAACGGTATAAACGGCAGTCCAACCTCTCATAATGAACCAGTGAGCACAAAAAATACGAAGGCCGGATTGTCCTCTTAAGGGAACTGATCGTTTACGCCCATGCCGCGTTACAAAAGGACCTTTCGCAAGTCATGTTATGTCCCAGAATTCTGCTAATCGACCTTTATATTTTTGACCCCATGTCGGACCCTGTGTTTTTTCTCTGAATACTTAAAATTAGAGGAGCTGCGTACTAGGAGCTCGGGAGCGTACTAGGAGCCGCGTACTATTGAATTCCCGGGTAAACGAACTGCTCGACACCCAACAGACTGTTTTTTTTTTTTACCTCGAAGTAAAATCAGGACCCCAGGATGATGGGACATTACCTGTAGTAATCTCCTTCAGTCCTCTGCGCGAGTCTCCGATACTAGTCTGCTAACTCAGTAACTTCCGGGTTAGTGACGAGCGATTAGAAAACTTAAGGGGGGACAAACAATGTACAAAAAAATTAGTCGTGCAAGGGAAACTAAATAAAACAAATTCATGCACGAAAGAAGAAAGAAAACCTAAAAAAAATTGCCGTACAAGAGAAATGTTAACAAAAGAAACTCCCCCAACACTTTTCTAATGGTACGATTCAAATGTTGTTTTTCAATGAACATTGTCACTGTAATTCAATTTGTTTTAAAAGTTTTCTTTAGCTTTTCTTTATCTACCGTAGGGACGGACTATTAGAAAACTTATGCGGGGGGGGGGGGGGGGGGGGCGGTGGCGAAGTACCCAAAAAAATATTTGCGCAAGGGAAAATTAAATGGAAAAAAAATCATACACGCCAGGAGCCCCCTGTACATGCCAATTAACCCTTAAAAGATATTTATGCAATGGCCTAAAAAAATCAGACAAGAAATTTGATAACGAAAAAAAATTCCTGCGGCTCGAAAATTCCCCACCCCCCACTTTCTAATGGGCCGTCCCTTAGTAATGGCGAAGTCGACCTCGGAGCGCACAGTTTTTTCCCCACCCCTCACCCCCTAAAAATATACCTTTGTTTTGTCACGATGGCGTACAGTTGCGCGACGTTTGCTGGACGAGTGATACAATATACTACACCAGACAAATGAAAGGCAAGTAGATGAACTGGAAAAAAAACGCTAGTAAGTTTTTCCATGTCAATAGTTTGCCGCAATCCCTTAGAACGAGGGGGAATTGAAGATCAAGATTTTTAAAAATGTACTGCCGTGGGAACCCGTAATGTTTAGTGTACTGTTGCAACTGCCGCAACGCTTGTCTCTCATCGAATTTAACTTTTACGACTTTTTCTCCCACTGCTCGTCTAATAAGATAACAGCCTTAATTTTAAAATATCAGTTGTTCTTCGTTTTAACTCATTTCATAGGCTTCCCGACGAAGTTTTTTATTTCAAGGGGTGACCGAATTTGTCACGCAATGTAATGTTGCAAATTAAAATGTCTCTGAAAGCAAAGCTGAAAGCTATAAAACCACTCACAATTTCTTTTTCTTGGAAGATGGTCGATCAAACAGCTTATTACACTCTTATAAACTTGTAGTATTAAAAGAAATATAGACTTTGAAAAATAGAATCCCTGTTGTGGAACGAAAAGAAGCTGAAATGGTTGCTTTGATAATATTAACTCAGTGTTGACATACACGAGTCTGCAATGAAAGCGTTTTTAGCACTTATTCGGTACAATGAGATAAAAATCAAAAGGTAACAGTTACATATGTGTCTATTATCCGATATTCAAGCGGTAAGAAACATGTGGAAGGTTTTCCAGAGCAATTTTTAAATTGTTTGCGTAGGTATGTAGGGAAACATGTTGCCCCGTAAATTGATTTAAGTGGCAAAATGGTCTTCACGTTTCCGTTTCTCTACGGGACACTTTTCGCGGGCCGCGGAAAAAAATTTCACACAACAAAGTATAAAGGATGTGCTTTAAGACCATACTAGTTTTGGCCTCAAATTCTGTGTACCAGTGGGCTTTTCTTGGGGTAGAAGTAAGCGAAAATTAGCCTAGTCGCTCAAGCGCTTCAAGTGGGGTAACTAAAACGGCCAGAAACAAGACTATTTTGACAGCTTTTCAAAAGTAATCTAGTGTTTTAGAAAGAGCAAGTGAAGTGCTATGAAATGTCAAAAGTACATTGCTAGATGTTATCACGTTTACCAGCACGAACGAAACGAAAATGCATCATTTTTGTCAATTTTCAAAGGCGGCGGGAGGCCAAAATGGCGATTTTCAAACTTTCCTCGATTTTGAAAAAACTCGAGCGCTTTGGGATCTTTTAATTGTATTTTCGAAAATAACTCACTAAAGGCTTTATTTGGGCAAAATATGAAGAAAGCGAAAATTTTGAATCTGTCGCCGGATTCTCGATATTTACAGATCCTGGCTCTTAATACCTTAAATCACTCAGAATACTCTTCTCATGTTGTAAACAACAATTTCAATTGAACATCTGGCATTCCCATCCATCATTAGCTTATTTATTGTATAATTAAGTTGATTATTACTGTGCCCTTACAGCAAGTCCACAGTCCGCCCACATTTTCATAAGTCATTTCTAAGATGGCCTCGTCTTTGCTTCATAACTTGCAAGTACTCAGCTTCTGGGGTTCTCTTCTCCTTTTCTAATGTATTTCAATTAGAGGAGGCCTTATTGTGTGGCTTAAGCCTTATTTATCAAGTATTACTTGGCATTACATGTCACTTTAAGCTAAAGAAAGCGTATGGCATAGCGATTCACACACAAAATTTCAGGAAAAAAAGAAATTGTCAAAGAGTCTGTTGTATCACACATTATCAGGGATTTATGACAGCTGTTCATGAAGAGCAAATAACGAAATGACAGAACCCAGAATAGTTCTTTCCTAAGGAAGTAATTAATTTTTCAGCTAAACATAGGCCTGGATGCCTTTCAGTCTTTCTTTATCTGCTGGACGCACGTGCATGTTTTGACAGAGAAGAAAGCATCGTGGCACAAGTACATATCATTTACAATTCCCGCAGTTTGTCTAAGCTTTACAAAGCAAAAACTAACAAAAAAACTCTGGTCTCATAAACGAAAAAAAGAAACAAGTTAGCCCAAGCTTCACAAAACAGCACGGTTCATCATGACGCCTCTACATTTGGCACTGGGCATGAAGCACTCATGTCCAAAAATAATAACAGCTTATCAAGTCTTAAAAGTGAGACTCAAGTGGTACAAGATTGACTCGAATGATAAATGGTGAATGGTTTAACTGCTGAAACTGTAGAAAGGGGGCCGGACTAACTTTTAGTGCCTTGTATTTCAGTTGTATGTTTTTTTTCTGACTGACCTTTTCATTCTTGATTTAATTGTATTGTAATTATTTTAGTTAAAGCCTTCTTCTATTCCTGTAAATTCCTCACGTCTTTTTTTTTTTGCTGACCTCAGGCCATTTAAGCCCCCGGCTTTGGCTGTTCTTGTGTATTTTTTCTTCCACTGTAGGATATGTATTAATAAAGTAAGTTAAGTTAAGTTAAGTTTACATGGAGGAGGGGGACCCTAGGTAGTCATGGTAACTAACTTAGGTGGGGTATTAACCTGCATGTCCATATAATCTCTAATTTTAATTTGATCACGTTTACATGAAAGGTGGGGTGACCCTTCAAGGTGGTTAGCCTAGTCTGCCACATCAGGTAGCCCTCTCAGCTGAGGTCAAATTTTGTCATGTCAACGTTTCAAGGTGAGGTAACGCTGGCTAGCCGGGGTCGGATTCGTGATACATCAAATTCACGCAAAATTCACTTTGGCGCCGGGTGGCTTCACATAGTTTTTAAAGGTAACGATAGAAAGCCACAAAACTGAAGGTTGCAGCAAGAGCAGCAAGTGAGCGTAGACGTGGTTTGCTAGCATTTTTCTTGTTTACGTGCTTAGCGACCATTCAATAATCTTGAGAAAGTGCACCCCAGGATGGCGGGGTTGTAAGATTGCATGTAAAGGAGGGTTATTTTTTTTACCCCACCTAAGCAGGTTACCTCACCTACCCGGGGTCCCCAACCTTTATGTGAACAGGCTTTAAGTCTCAAGAACCGTGAAACTGGTAATAAACAGTATACCTAACCCGGGACTAGCTGTGATACTACTTCCATCTTCAAAAACGTCAACATAGCAGCCAAAGGAGCCATTAAATCGGTGTAACACGATTATTAGATTGCGGTTGTTTCATGCGTCTCGTTTTGTAACTATTTTTGTGTTCGTTTTTGTCACCATCTCTAAATTTCAATCATGTTCAAAACACCCCTACTAACAAAACATTTCGTAAAGCTCTTTAGAATGATATTCAGCAATAAAAATAAGGTGTGACCAGGAGCGGATTTCTAGGCTCCTAGTGTGGCAACATAGGCATAAGTGAATGCAAAGTTTTGCGGTATGTAATCTGTCACAAATCTGTTTGAGTGGTCAAAGTTGGGCTAATGGGCTTCTTTATCATGACCACTCCATTATTATAAGGGACCAGGCCATAATTATTGTTGACCCTTGCTTTTTTTGGTATTTTCTGTAATTGTCCACAGTAACACACAGTTACTCGTGACAGTAATAATAACTAATAAACTTGAGGTCGACGGTGCGCCCCTTTTACCCCCCTCTCTCCATCAATGCTCCTTTTTAAGGGTATTTAAAGCTAGTCAAAGCTATACAGAAAGGAGAGAAGTTGAAATAAGGATGTGTTGACACCGGGGATCAAACTCGGGACCTCGCGCACTGAAGGCTGCGCAGTAACCAAATGTGCCACCCTTGCTCCTCCTTTTCCCCCTGAGGACAAGGTTGACATGTTTTAATCATTATCTCAAGGACAGGGTTACCAACGAAGCAAATTATAATCTTATCTTAGCTGCACAATTACAACGTGGGCGCGTTGTCAGTTACGGTTTATGAGGTCGGTCATGTGGCATGTCAAAATTTAACGATTCTGTCGTTTAGGATGTGATACATTTGGGTTTTTTGTTATTGTATGACATCTTTGAAAGCTGGCATTGTGATCTGTTTAAATTGATATGTAATGATATTATCACTGGCAAGTCTTAGCAGTGACACTGATAGTCGTACAGTGAACATGACCACACTTACCTTGTGGAGACTGGGCACTAGTCAGTATTATGTACATGTAAAACTATTTTGAATAGTGTAAAAAAACTTAAAAATTTGAAAAAAATGTTTTTTAGCCAAATCAAACAAGAAGAGTACTCACCACAGGGGACCCAACCTGCTATTATAGGTTAAAGTTTACCCCCCCCGCCCCCCTTTAATCTGTAATTAGGACCATTTGTAACGGGCACCCCCTCCAGCATTAATCGGCAAGTGCTAAGGAAGCTCTGTGCCAAATTTGACACTTTTGTCACGTCTGTAACGATCCGGCCTATATTTTGCACTAAGAGACCTGACTATAATGATCTACGAAATATTAGCTAAGTAACATCTCACGTGCCAAATTTAAGAGTTGTAAAGTCAATTGCGACGCCAAGGCTTTTCTCGAATTATTCTCCACGCTTTGGTTTTATTGGGTGCGTCCTAGCTATCTCAGACTGCAATGACAGTAAACTAGGATATCGTGTTTCAAAGCAGTCTTTTGGAAAGGCGTTTAATTCTTTTAATTTTTTTTATTATTATTACAGAACCTCAGTCTGTGGCACCCAAATTAAACTAGAAACAATATTTAGTCAAAGAGTCTTTCCCCTATAACTATCATCTGCTTTTGCATTCCTATACTTTGTAAATAATTCAAAAACATTTCGTCTGAGCAAGGCCCTTTTGTACTAACATCGCTGTAGGATTGCCTGTCCATGATAAGATCAACAATGCGCAAACAATGTCTACATAATCAGGGGCACCCAACGAGAATATAGTTCAATACCACTTAAGCTTAACTATAGCATTGTTGAACGTGTTTAAGTATTTAACCGGTAGATATAGCCATATTTATATCCCCTAAAAAATTTTTATCTGTTCGGATTTCCAGCTGAAAGTCTAGTGATCCGAAAATTATAGGGATCAAAACTTACCTTTTCGAAAATTTCAGCCAGAAAAAAGGCTCCCTAAAATTCTAGGTGACCTTTTTAGGGTAAAAATCCGTTAAAAATGGAATTTTTTAGAAGTTCGAAAATCCTAGGAGAGGCAGGCAAGCAAGAAATTTTACAACAAATGTTCCGAAAATTCTAGATCTCAAATCGTCTTCCGAACAGATATTTTCCGAAAATTAACGTTGGGTGCCCCTGACATAATCAGCTATGAAAATTAAGTATTGAAGTTAAAAGTTCGTTATAAAGCGCCATAATGACAAACCTTTATCAACAGCTACTCAGTCGATTTGTGTTCTTGTGTCGCGTCAAGCAGGTCTACAATTAAGGGGAAAAGAATACAGTCCGTTATTTGCTTCAGGTCATTCACTCTTTCAACTAAACGGATCATTTTGCACCATACTACAAAACTCACTTCTCTATGCTGTCCGAGGAAGAACTGTAGAACTGACTCATGAACAAAACAATCTGCAACAGACAGCATTAAAAATAATAAAACATGCAGAGAATACATACCAATAAAGCCAAATTTGATTGATGCACATTCAATGGTTCACTACACTTTTGAGAGAAACTTCTTGTGTTATTGTGAATGGCTTTTGCATTGGACACCTTATGATGAACAAAAAATTATAATTAAAAAAACCAACTTAAATTTACTGTCCTCTTTTAAGATGAGTAAATTATAGGAATCGTCAACAACTTACTTGTCAAAACATCATACACTTATAACAAATAGTAAAACCAATTCTAACGGGCTAAATAACACTGCAGTTAGGAATCTGTTAGCAAGCATGCATGTAATGAGGGGGTTACCCCTTGCTATCCAACCGTGGCTTAATCCGAATTATTCATCACCCGATTTGCATTTTAAGTTACCGTATTCCTCGAATAATAGCTAGGGGCGATTATTTCTTTTTTCGGACACTTTTTTCGCATCACATTACACTTACACTTGACAGAGAGGGGATAAAAAGGAAATACTTAATGTCAACCTGCATCCTCTTTCTTTTACCCTTTTCTACAGCTTTTAGAAAGGTTTGAATACTTCTGCTAAAGAAGCCGAGTCAATGCTTGAGTTGACTTTTGCCAATTAAATAATAATTTCCTGTGTAAAAGTGCATCATATTGACCACCAAACTGAATCGATCAAGCTACGCCGGTTGGCAACAACACGGAGAACACCATAACAATGAATTTCAGAACTCAGATCGACCATCAATTTTGTTAAAAAAAAAAAAAAAGCACTTTTGCTTCCATACTACCCCTCTCCCCACGACTTATTATTGCACCAGTGTTGAACCCAGAATGGAAAGCGATCGATCAAACGATGACTCTACTAATCTCTAGATTTTGCAAATGCTACGGTCTCGTCAAGGATTCGTGACCCTCATTCGTCTTCAATTGTAGCTGTAATTTTAACGTAAACTGACTTCACGAACGATAAAATGAAACAAGTGAAAGAAATTCCAAAGAAAGACAGCTCTAAAGAACAAGAAAAAGAGAAACACGTCATGTCTGAAACATGGGTAAACTGGTGTTCAATTGTCCAGCCAAACGTTGTTAGAAATCCTCCACCCTAGAGCTAAATCTAGCTAAAAAAGAACGACCTAAAGAAAAATGAGGCAGATAGAAACTTATTTTAAATATGTGATGACGTCTGAATGAAGTGAACAATAAACCCACTTTGTTTACAAGTTTTTTTAAAAAAAAGTCTTATCCCAGACTTTCATTAGTTTGCCAGAGTAATGATCTAAGAAATATTAGCTAAGTACGAACTCACGTGCCAAAATTAAGAGTTGTAAATAAAGTCAATTGCGATGCCAAGGCTTTTCTCGAGTTATTCTTCTCGCTTTGGTTTTATTGGGTGGGTCCTCAGAGCTATCTTAGACTGCAATGACAGTAATCTAGGATATCTCGTTTAAAGTAGTCTTTTAGAAAGGCGTTTAAGAGTGGTTGTCAGAGAAAACCGGGCAAAATGTTAAAAATGTCAACGGAAGGGGGTCAACAGAATAAGTTCATACTAACATCATAGATAGGTTAGGTGGAGTAATGTACAAATATAATAAGCATAGGTTCTGCACTGCTCTTGTATTAGAGATGCGAGCATCACTCTATTCGACCCCCTCGGACGCCATTTTTATAAGCAAATTTTCACCATTTTCTGAAACTCACAGAACCCTAAAAATTTAACGAGCGAAGTTTATTTTTTGTATGCGATACAACACATCACAGAACTACTTTCTATAACCATAAGAATTGTTAAGCAGCCACGGACAAGACTAAAATTTTCTTATTTCACCTGACCTAAACTCAGTGTCTGCAAACGAGCAAAAAATCGGGCATTTTTGAATTGATCTACAGCGCACAACTAAAACGACAGAACAACTCTGACAGCCAAATTGCAGTCTACTATCATCCATGTAACCAAAACACTAATAATCATTTTGGGCCATTGAAACAGGAAGAAATTAGAAAACTCACATTTGTTATAGTTTCCAAGCT
Source organism: Porites rus (assembly GCA_964035705.1). Lineage (NCBI taxonomy): Eukaryota > Metazoa > Cnidaria > Anthozoa > Scleractinia > Poritidae > Porites > Porites rus. The sequence goes on along the minus strand of OZ038005.1, from coordinate 13,327,963 downwards.
TTTTCTTGCAAACAGGACGATCCCTTCGTGTTTGTTTTAAGTCCTCTTCGTGAATTTTCTTCCATATTTCGCTGTAAAGTATGTTCAGCAGCTGGAGGAAATATCAAAAAGCTCGAAATACTGCCTAGGTTACATGTTCAAAGGGCAAAAAGTACTGAACAACAGGATGAAACTAGAAAATAACAAAGCGACGCCATCTTGAAAATTCAGCACTCCGGAGGGACTGGCACTAGTAGCTGCCTTGTCCACAACGCGATGAATTACCAAATAGATAAAAAAAACAAAAACAAACAAACAAACCGGCTTATCAGTTACCTACTACAGTCCTATTTCTCCTTCAATCACTACTTTTAGTTAAATTTAGCTTTTTTTGTGTTGTTGGTTTTTTCTTTTTTGGCGGAGTGATAGGGTGTGGTGAAGATGACCAATTGGCATTAATTTATTCAGTCTTAATTTACTCTTCATTCACTTCCTTTTGAGTTATCCAGTATAAGTCTTTCTTTGGAATCTTTATTGTATCATCTATTTTTGCGTCAGTCTTCAATCAACGTCCATGTCCGAAGGTCCACTCATCTCCTGTTCATGATTTCATGATGCGCTTTTCATAGTCCGGAAGGCTTCGCCCGATGGGTACCTCTTTCAAGCATCAGGTGTAACAAAGGGTAGGAAAATCACCAGTTGAAGTATGTGAAAGGAGAGGAAAATCTTTCATTAAGTATTGTAAAGGGCCTTTTATTAATTTCTTCGAAGAAACACGCCTTATGGCAATATTATTTACATGTTAATTCAGTTAAAGGTTACACGAAAATGGCCCGAACACCTCCTTTCTTACCGATTTATTCTCACGAAGCATATATATGAAAAGGGTACAACTTTTCAATGGAAGATACACGAAAGGGGTACCTTTTCTAAAAAATAGTATATATAAGGGTAAGGGACTGGACCTCGGGGCGAAACCTCTCCGACTAATGATTTAACACTCAGACCCCTTTTACAAATTTTTGAACGGCCAAAAACTTGCACGGATCCGCCTTTTCTTTACATGCGACCGGCGGAACCGTGAAGTTTTTGAGCTGCAAACAGTACTGCAATCTGTAAGAGAATTTGCGCGTTCCCTCTAAACGTGGCGTTTATCTTGTGTGGACTGTGCAAAGAGCATTCTGAAAAAGAGGTGAGCAGGAAAAACAATGAGGGGAAGGGGTGCGGAGTGAGAGTCGAAAAACCCCTTTAATGGTACTTTTTAACAAAAGCTCCTTTCGGATCCTTCCGGTATACCAGGTTCTGGTAAACGCTATGAATGGTTTATTTTGACAGCTCTTGTCAACATTCGAAGGTCTATTACCTTATGGAAATGTGAAGTGACAGCGATGGGATCATCAGTTAGAAGGCTTACTTTCAAAAAAGTACTTCGTCCAGTGGCTCTCTTGGCCGCTTCGCGGCCTAAAATGCCCGCTCCGCAGAACTACATGTACTATGTTTATTTTAATAAACAGTTGGTAATAAAAATTATTACAAATTTTACAGCAAGCAATATCCACTGCCCGCAGTTAGCCCGCACGCTTCGAAACTCGCGAGGTTGATACATAGCAAGTCTAGCTAGCTCGCATGAGAGCGAAGTTAAGTGAGTCATAAAGAGACAAAATAGATCTTTAATATTATCTACATTCACGGGACACCTCTAAATGAGGAGGGAATGAAGCAATGCCAGTTAATCACCAATTAACCTGCGATCAGGCGTTCTTCTAAAACTAAATTCAACTAAAAGAAGTAATTGAAGAAGAAATAAGACTGGAGTAGGTCGCTGATAAGCTGGTTTGTTTGTTTTTTGTGTTTTATCTTATTGGTAATCAGGAGCCCATAGGCTCCTGGTAATAGTTCGTAATAGCCCACGTTCGATAAAGAAAAATTCTAACATGAATCCGAAGCTTTCTGGTTACATTTCTATATAAGGTTTGGTTTTCTATGTGCTCGTGTAAAATTTGCAATTTTTGTCCGTGTTAGACCTGTTAGATATGGAACGCAGCTTCTAGTGCCAGTCCCTCCTGAGTGCTGAATTTTCAAGATGGCGTCGCTTTGTTATTTTCTAGTTTCATCCTATCGTTCAGCACTTTTTACCCTTTGAACAAGTAACCTAGGCAGTATTTCGAGCTTTTTGATATTTCCTCCAGCTGCTGAACATACTTTATAGCGAAATATGGAAGAAAATTCACGAAGAGGACTTAAAACAAACACGAAGGGATCGTCCTGTTTGCAAGAAAAAGCTTGGAAACTATAACAAATGTGAGTTTTCTAATTTCTTCCTGTTTCAATGGCCCAAAATGATTATTAGTGTTTTGGTTACATGGATGATAGTAGACTGCAATTTGGCTGTCAGAGTTGTTCTGTCGTTTTAGTTGTGCGCTGTAGATCAATTCAAAAATGCCCGATTTTTTGCTCGTTTGCAGACACTGAGTTTAGGTCAGATGAAATCAGAAAATTTTAGTCTTGTCCGTGGCTGCTTAACAAATCTTATGGTTTTAGAAAGTAGTTCTGTGATGTATTGTATCGCATGCAAAAAATAAACTTCGCTCGTTAAATTTTTAGGGTTCTGTGAGTTTCAGAAAATGGTGAAAATTTGCTTATAAAAATGGCGTCCGAGGGGGTCGAATAAATTGATGCTCGTATCTCTAATACAAGAGCAGTGAAGAACCTATGCTTATTATATTTGCCCATTACTCCACCAGACCTATCTGTGATGTTAGTATGAACATATTCTGTTGACCCCCTTCCGTTGACATTTTTAACATTTTGCCCGGTTTTCTCTGACAACCACTCTTAACTCTTTTAAATCTTTTATTATTAGTACAGAACCTCAGTCTGTGGCACCCAAATTAAATAAGAAACTATTCGGTTAAAGAGTCTTTCCCCTATAACTGTCATCTGCTTTTGCATTGCTATACTTCGTAAATAATTCAAAAACATTGCGTCTAAGCAAGGCCCCTTTGTACCAACATCGCTGTAGGATTGCCTGTCCATGATAAAATCAATAATGCGCAAACTATTTCTATATAATCAGCTATGAGAATTAAGTAGAGAAGTTAAAAGATCGTTATAAAGCGCCATAATGACAAACCTTTATCAACAGCTACTCAGTCGATTTGTGTTCTTGTGTCGTGTCAAGCAGGTCTATAATTAAGGAAAAAAGAATACACGACTACGTTATTTGCTTCAGATCATTCATTCTTTCAACTAGACGAATGATTTTGCACCATATCTATACTACAAAACTCACTTCTCTGCTCTGTCTGAGGAAGAACTGTAGAACTGACTCATGAACAAAACAATCTGCAACAGACAGCAAGAAATAATAAAACATGTAGAGAATAGATACCAATAAACCCAAATTTGATTGATGCACATTCAATGGTTCACTACACTTCTGACAGAAACTTCCTGTCTTATTGTGAATGGCTTTTGGGCTTATTGGACACCTTAGAAAAACATAAAAAATGATAAGAAGAAAACCAACTTAAATTTACTGTCCTCGTTTAAGGTCAGTAAATCTTAGGAATCGTCAACAACTTACTTGTCAAAACATCATACACTTATAACACAAATAATAAAAACAATTCTAACAGGCTAAAGCATGCATATAATGAGGGGGTTACCCCTTACTACCCAAACGTGGCTTAATCCGAATTATTCACCGATTTGCATTTTAAGCTACCGTGTTTACTCGAATTATAGCCAGGGGCGATTATTTCTTGCCACAAGTCGACCTCACAAGTTTATGCGAGCGGAGGACGAAGGACGTTTTTGAAAGTCTATGTATTGATAAGCGGGCTGCTTTGAGAAGTTTGTTAAACGGAAATATACAGTCAAAACCCGCTTTACGGACACCCGCTTGATACGGACACCTCATTATTACGAACAGTTTGCTTTGTCCCCGAGGAAAGAAAGCTCTTACAATTTCTCTAAATTCAACCTGCTTAATACGGACACCTCATTATTACGAACAGTTTGCTTTGTCCCCGAGGAAAGAAAGCTCTTACAATTTCTCTAAATTCAACCTGCTTAATAAGGACACCTCGTTAATACAGACACTTTCTATGGCCGGCCCTTAGTGTCCTAATTAACGGGGTTTGACTGTACATGTCGGTTATTATTCTCGCCCCTAACGCTTTCTGTCCGATGGGGGAAAAGAGGCCCTGGGGATGAGAATGCTACCATAGGGGGACTCTTGTTGTTCTTGAAAACAAGGAAGTGAATGTAAGGTATGTACGTCAGCCAAAACTACTACTCAACGGATGACGTACAACTGCTATATGAAGAGTATCTGCAAACCTTAACACTCCTTACTGGACCTTCTTTCATATCCCGAAACTGTCGAGGAACAGATTAGTGTTACGGGAACGGGTACTTTACGTAAGTCGAGGTATGCAAGTTTTCACTTGAAAATATCATTTTTGAATGAATAATGAAGAAAACTACGGAAAGACCTCGGAGGGTGTTAGCCTTATCCAATAATTGCTAATTATGACAAAGAAGTCTTCCAGTTTCATTTAGAAAAATTGTTTCTAACTGCATCACTTGACCGAACACGTCCTATTTTATCGAAAAATCCTCTGACTTGAATTTCCCACCAGATAGCAAACGTTTTTCTTACTATAGATCCAAACAATGTTAACTGGTTAATATTTTTCTTGCAAAAACGGTTCCATTAAAATAGTCTTTCTCTTAGAATGACACTAGTCAAGTTACACAAACCCGCTAGAGTTCACTTCTTAGAGACTCTTTAGGGTCTTCAATGGTATGCAGAAAAACACATGTAGCGAGAGGTGGGAGTCGTTGGTTGTGATTTTCAAACAATAGAGGAAATGATCGATCACAAGACCAGTTAGTATGGGTTTTTACTTTCCCCTTTTATCTTTACCATTTTGTTCTTCCTCTTGAATGCTTCTAACAGTGGCTTTTTTTTGGACAATAGTGCCAGGCCTTACCGTTAGAGACGTTTTGTTGGCATCCTTGAACAACCACACTAATGAATCCTCTTTAATTGTGATTTACAGAAAAAAAGAATTATTTGCTTCTGCAGGCTATGGTAACATTGTACCATAAACAGTTAAAGGACGTCTGTTTTGCGTGCTATACGCACTTATCGGAATCCGCGAGACATGCTTGACTCTTAAAGCCGTCGGAGATTAAATAACGGAACTCTTCACAAAATTAATAGGCCTTATCACGGTTTTGGAGGCCATTTTGACGAGTAGGAAACCGAATGAGAAATTACATTGTTTGTATGAGAATCTAATGTCGAATAATTTCCGTAAACGGCTGTCCTCAAAAAAATATGAATTGTAAACTAACGCTACACAGCAAAGGAAATACTAACAAATTTTGGGGGCCGTTACTGTGCTTAATTTTCTCCTGACGCTTGGTTTAGATTTTCCATATATTTGTCTGCAATTTTTCCCGGGAAATTTAGTCGGCAGGGGGAGAAATTTTTACAGTCAAATGTACAGAAAATTTTAAAAAAGTGGTTCTAGCGCATGTAACTGCACGTAACGCTCTCAAATTTTACCAGTTCAATCGTTAGAACTCGTTAGGACTGAAGCTTTAGTTTGCAATTTAATTTTTTTTTTCAGAACAGCCGTTTTACGGAAATTAGATTCTCATACAAAAAATGTAATTTCTCACGCGGTTGCCTACTCGTCAAGATGGCTTCAAAAACGATGGTAAGGTCTACTTCTGACTTTGAGAGACAAGTTTTGAAAAGACTACATACTCAAAGTTAACGTGGAGCTATAAGTTGCGTTGACAACGATTTTGGTAACTGTGATTTGTCTACTACCATTAATGGCTCTCTTGGTTCACGTGAGACACAAGGGTCATATATCGAATGTTTGTACTTCACTTTCACGACTTTGAGTACAACTGGTTTTGGAGATTATTTGCCGCAGTTTAAGAACAACGCTGATTACTCACTTGTACTTCTGGCGTTTGTGGGTCTCGCTTTCGTATCGAGTATATTTTGCTCAATGAACAATGTGCTTGCCGAGCAGTATGGAGTTAGTGGGCGTGTTGTGCGGTCACTGCGCGAGAAGAACGCAAAGAAGTCTTCAGAAGAAAAAACAGTAATAAAAATGAACAATCAGCTTGTAACGGGAACGAAATAATGGTGGAAGCTTATAGTGATGGCAAAAAAACAGGTGCGGGTCCAGAAAATTCAGAAAGAAGTGGCTGGGACACTTGCCCACTTGCCAGCTATATCGATAATTTTTATTTTTCTTAGAACTTCTACAAAAATAATACAAAACTTTAAAAGAAAAAAAGGTTGCTGCAGCGTCCTCGGCCCACCCCTAAATTGAACAACAATCTTCTAAAGACAGGCGACAGAACCAAGCAGGACGATGTGCCAATTTCCGGTTCTGGAAGAAAGCGTTTTGCGGAAGATGCAACTATGAGAAGCAAGAAGCGTGAAAGCTCGATCAGCCTTAGAATATTTACTTCCTAAATAGGATTGGTTACTGGGTCTAGAGGTTGTTCAGTATCGCTTTTAGTATATTTTGTTGCACGGTATTACTGATAACTCGATGGAAGGTGGATTACCGAAATATGGGTTCGAAACACAGGCATGACAAAAAAAACGTGGTCTAACAAAAGTAAGCAGAACAAGAAGGAGTAGAAACAAAACTAAATGGTTACATCACGTACTGTTTGCAGCTCAGTATATTCTTTCTTGGAGTAAAATGTTTGATCTTGATCTGCAGATCACTTCAGGTATCTAAAAAATCCTCTTGGGAATTTGTCGGAGAGTTGTCTAATACTATTAGGAAAAACCAGGGACACGAGAAAAAGTAAGGGGTTCGAATTCAGAAAGGGCGCAAAACTAAAAGGGACGATGGCGCTCTTTCCTGGTGCGCGCATTCCCTCCTCTCTCGCACGCCTATCTCGCGCGTTATCCTTCTTATGGGCCTGTAATGCAGGCTAGAAACAGGCTAGGAGTGAGGGGAGGTGGGGTGGGGAAAAGGGAGTAGTTTTTGAGCCTATGTTGTTCTTGGGTGCAACTTTAATTTACTGGTCGTGTTTCAAAGTAGGTTAATAAATAGTTTAGTCTGAAGCTGGGTAGGAAGTTTAGGAACTGTTTCTTTCATGAGAAATCCGTATTGATTGAAGTCATTGTTAGAGTAATGTTGATGCAAACCCACAGCTGCTTTTGAAAGCTTGAAACATGTTTAAGAGTGCCCACTGTTGAGTGGACTGAAGTAGATAGGGTATCAAAGACTGGTTCCGAACAAAAATAGGGTAGGAAAAAGCAAACCTTAAGTGCAAAATAAGGTAGGAAAGGCTAGAAACATGCATAGCCCCGCCTCTTAATATTACGTAACTGCATAAATAAACAAATACCGTACATTTAGTCAGACACGAGACGAGGAATAGGGAAGGCGAAAAATCTTCCGAAGCGGTGGGGAGGAGGGGCTGGTAATGACTTGAAGTGGGGAGGCTGGGAAGAACCTCTGCTTAGCAAGTCTTGATGTTTTCTGAAAAGGTGATGGGGGGGAAGCTTTTTTTTCAGCTTCCGTGCTCCGCAGGCCCTGACGAAAACCCATACAGCAGGAGCTTAAGGAGGTTTTTGCAACATGAAGCATACTCCCCCCTGAATGGCATGTTAGTCCAAATAGTCCATCGCAGTGTTACTATCCCCTCCCCCAACCACTTATTCCAGTAAAATGTCACCAGTACCTGTTTATTCCCCTGGGCGAAGAGAAGTAATGTAAGCAGCTTAGGCAACTACAATAATTAGAATATTCATAATTTATTACACTGTATTTCTAAATAGTTACTGCCCTAAGCACATTAAATTAAAAAAATGATTACAATATAATTAATAAAATTTTACCTACATTATTTAAAAATTTACAAAAGCTCTAGCTTTTAAAAAAAAGTATATCATAGAACTCTACCTAGAAAATATATAAAGATAATGTCAATCAGGTCTTCGAAAAATATGAAACAAACAAGAACAAACACTTAAAATTAAATGCATATTTAAAAAGATAAGTTGCTTGAATAATGACTTCCAATTTGATAAAACTACGAGTGAGTCGCGCCATAGAGGGGATTTATGTCAGTTGCTGCAAAACAAGTTTACATTGGGCAGGTAAAATGTACAATAAATGTAAACATGCATGTACAGATTTTCTTGCAAAAAGAAGAACTAATTTCTGCAACAACTATTCGCAACTTGCAACAACCTGCTGATTTCTTGCAAGATTTGAATCGTGGGTGATAAGACGCGCAACATCCCTACTCACTAACTCGTTTTGCAACAATGCAACAAAACAAGTTTTTGTTGCCCATATTACAGTGCCTTATAGTGATACGAACCACCATTTGGAATTTTGTAATGACGTTCTGTTTTCACGACATATTTAGATATTACGGAGCCTGGGAATTTAATTGCTGATGAAATTTGAAAGTAGTAATGTGGCCAATTTAGCAGAAATGATAAATGCTATCGGTGCTTTCATTAAGACTTTTGACCCGTCTTTTAGTTGAAATATAAGAAACTCGATTCTTGACAATGGTGCCTTTTCAAAGCCCATCTTTTCTTCCGAAGAAGAGGACCAGAAGAAGGTTTGTTAATACTAGTGCTCTAAATAACGCCAGTAGCCCATTATCAGGTCTCGACGACATAGTCGATCTCCAAGATTTTCTTGGAATGAAAGGAAAAAAAAGTGACATTTAACAAGTGCAGGGTGAACGAAAGGTGTGTTATTGGAGATGTGTGTTCCCAGGTTGTCGTAACTCTTCAACGCCCCACAGTTTAATATCCTCAATTAGCATATTCTCTAGTAATTGTACTTCTCTTAGAATGTATTCATTCGCCAGTGCACATCTTCCATAACAAACCTTGATTTGCCCCCCAAAAATGTGCATAAGCATTGACTTCAATTTCTCTCGGTACAACAAACTAAAAACAAAGGATATGCAAAATGAGAAAGGGAGACAAGGGGAGGGGGGGGGGGGGGGACATGGTGCATCAAAAGTGCGTTATTGGAGATGTGTCACTGAATTGATTAGAAGATATACTAGGTATTGCCAGTATCGTATATTCAGTTAGGAGGGGTGATATGGGATGGGGCAACGCTTATTAGAAGGAGGCGCTTAAAATCCCTCAAACACTTAGTTTTTCAAAAACACTTAGCCTATAAACGAGTGAATGACTCACAAAGACCTCAAAGTCAGGTATAGTTATTGCCTCTGGTGGAATTGGGGGAAGTTACACAGTGTACCAGTGCTATTCTTACAGAATGCAACATTTGTTCTGAGTTTCATTATGTTCTGTTTGTTTGATTTCAACCAATCTAAAATTGGTAAAAGTTCTTTTGACATCACGATGCTCCTCCCCTTAAATCTCTTTTCTTATGGCAAGAGTCTTCTCATAGTATTCTTTAGCCTGATTGTACTGACCAAGGACATTGTAAACATTTCCCAGGTTGTTGTAACTTTGCGCTACGTCACCATGGTGTTCACCATAAATCTCTTTTCTAATGGCAAGAGACTTCTCATGGTATTCTTTAGCCTGATTGTACAGACCAAGGGCATTGTAAACATTTCCCAGGTTGTTGTAACTTGCCGCTACGTAACCATGGTGTTCACCATAAATCTCTTTTCTAATGGCAAGAGACTTCTCATAGTATTCTTTAGCCTGATTGTACCGACCAAGGTCACTGTAAACAGCTCCCAGGTTGTCGTAACTTGCCGCTACGTAACCATGGTGTTCACCATAAATCTCTTTTCTAATGGCAAGAGACTTCTCATGGTATTCTTTAGCCTGATTGTACAGACCAAGGTCACTGTAAACAGTTCCCAGGTTGTTGTAACTTGTCGCTACGTCACCATGGTGTTCACCACAAGTCTCTTTTCTAATGGCAAGAGACTTCTCATAGTATTCTTTAGCCTGATTGTACCGACCATCGGCATTGTAAACATTTCCCAGGTTGTTGTAACTTTCCGCTACGTCACCATGGTGTTCACCATAAATCTCTTTTCTAATGGCAAGAGACTTCTCATGGTATTCTTTAGCCTGATTGTACAGACCAAGGAAGCTGTAAACATCTCCCAGGCAGTTGTAACTTCTCGCAATGTCACCATGGTGTTCACCGTAAATCTGTTTTTTGATGGCAAGAGACTTCTCATGGTACTCTTTTGCCTCATAGAAGTGACCAATTCGCCGGTGAACATTGCCGCGTTCATAAAAATGTTTCGCCTTTTGCAATTTATCATCTTCAGTGTCACTTAGATACGTTATAAAATCAGAGGATAAAGTTGAGAAAAAGTATGCATCTGATAAATTACTTTGGCAGTAACAAACTTCAGTAATAAGGGTAAGAAACGAAACTAAATTGCTAGGAGTGATTGTCGGTAGTAATGTATTAACTACTGATTGTTCTTCATTAACCATTTTAGTTCTGATAAACTGAAATAATACTTTACAATGACTGACAATTATCCTCAGCTTTCTGCAGGCCTGGGCACTAGCATGTAGAAGATTTCGGATTTCTTTCATCAATGAATGAAAAATCCTGACAGCAATAGAAAAGCACTCAGTTTCCTGGGTCAGATCTAGGAAAGATGTTATAGCGGAGTTTACCACTTCATGAACAACGTTATGTACTCTTAAGTAAGTGGGCGTGCAGTCTTTGTCATACAGGCAAGTTATCATGCTGGATTTCAGAATTTTTGCTCTAATCAACGCTTCTGTTTGATATTTTGTACGAAATTTAACAAAGTCAACAGCAGCTTCAATTGGTAGGGAATCAGATGCGCACAAAGAAAACAAAGAAAAAACTGCACAAAGAACTTCGTCGCTTTCCAAAGCTTGAGTTATTGCTATTCTGATGGCAGTAGTCGTTGTTTTGGGATATGCTCTGTTTTGTTTCGCAAAAAACTCCTCTCTGGCTTCGCGTTCCCCGCTGTTAAACGTTTCCAGGTATTTTGTCCAACCGTAATTAGGGGTACCATAGCTGACAATTGTTTGCACGTAGACTGCAGCAGCTGCTAAGGCAAGTGGCTGATACTCGAGAACTTTAGCAACCTCCTCAGCTTGTTGTTGATTCGAAATTTGGGACACTTCTCTTAAAAGGTCTACTGCGTCATCCGGATGCATTCCTTTATTGAGAGATTCATGGTAAGTATGAGGAGCGTTAAAGGTTATTGACTGAGTATCTTGAATAGTTACTAGCACCAGACCATGACCCCATTCTTCACTGGCGGTTGGAGGCAGACAACTTCCAACAAAGGATAGGTCAACAACATTATCCACAATAATCAGCCAGGCTGAAAATTGTTTTACCTTTGTAGAAATAAAACGCATAAAATGCTGAATTGTTTCACTTGAGCCGAGCTTCGTGGAGGATGCCAGGTTCGTCAGAGCGTATTCCGTAACTCCCAGTTGTTTAGCTAGATTGAAATAGGAGTTGGCAAGCAAGTCAAGGGTTTCTGCATTCAGAGTTGAAACAAAAGTTAGACCTTCGTCTTCTCGTAAACTTTTGTCATAGACTTCTTGTCCAACTTGACGAGCGAATTGACTTTTGCCACAGCCCGGAATTCCTGATAAATAAATGGTGCTGATGGCCCCTTTGCTTTCATTATAAAGTTCCTCGAGCTTGTTCTTGATTCTTGTAACATCCTTTGAACGTCTGATGATTTGGTGCGATGGCTTGAATGTAAGACTACAGAAAGACTCGACTTTGGAATTGATTTCCTGAGTAACGGTTTCTACTTCCTCCTGCTTGGTCTGTAATGTGTCTCGGGTCAATTGTAATTCAGAGTTTAGATTTTTAACTTCTTCCTTTTTCGCTTTTAAATCAGCTTTAAGTCCATCAGCCTTTATCTTTAAGCTATTTACTTCTGCTGTGGGAAAGCTGCTCTGGTTTTTAACATCCTCGATTTCCTTAGTTGAGAGTTTCAAAGATGTAAACGCAGCTATCACTCTTGCTACATAATTTTGAAATTCAGCATCAGTAAGTTCAACTTCGTTTATGTGAGCGATGTCGTTTCGAATCTGTCGGAGATCGTGGACCTCTTTTCTGATTGTCGCACTCAGTGTGGTGCTAATACTATCCGAGAACAATATCGCAAAAAGTAGACAACTGCAGTCCCACTCTGCTGTGTTTCTCTTTTGTATTGTCGCCAAATATAGAGCATTCTTTCTGCGACTTTTCCCCGTTTCGTTGTTGTAGAAATCACTGCCATTTTGTGGAATGTCTTTCCATTCCCCAAATGGAGTTGTCATGTAAAGGAAATTCCACTCTTGTTTGAAGACTTTCCGAAGTCCTTCGGGGACCAAGTTAAAGGCGATATAACATATTCTGAAATAGTTTAACTGTTGTGGAGTATATTCCATTTTGAATTGGGATCTAGTAAAAAGATTAGCGAAAGAAAAAAATCAGTCTAAAAATCGCTATCCACCCAAAGAAATCCTACATCGAAGGCCCCCATCCCCCTACCCCCTTACAAATTGACTGATTATGCGCCCTCGTTAAGCATTAAACAAAAGGGTAAAGCAAAATACAGCCAACAAAAATTTACTTGCTCCGTGAAACGTTTTAGAACATTTTCCCGGCTTTTGATATATAGCATCAATGCATCTGTAGCAGTTTTTACAAAGGCGTTAAGACGGTTTAACTCTGTCTCAAAAAACCTCTTTAACATGACTTTATTGCTACTATAATAAGTAGAAAAAAAACTGCTTTTTCAGTAAAATGTGGTCCCCGCAAAGCAGACAGGACTTTATTAATACTTCAGTTGGGAGCATATACTTTCCTAGAAAAGGACGATCCAAGGAAATTAGTGGATCTTATATTTGCGACCAAAGTCCTTAAATACTTAAAACCAGAGGGAGAAAAGCAGAAAACCAAAACAAAGCTGGAGCAGGTGAGTTGTTCGCAAGTTTGACTCCCGCGAAACTCGCGCAGAATATTGACGAAACACGTGACGATTTTCAGTTGCTCGCGAATCGCGTGACGACTTTCGCGTATGCAAAATAGAAAATTGAAGGGTTGTCCGCGGCAGGGCAGAGGCTACTTTTTAGTCACACTCAGGAAAAAGCCTGGCGAACAAATTTGCCTCGCACTCCGAATTTTGTATGGTAAACACTATTAAGAACTTCAGTTGACATGAGTAGAGTCTACGAAGGAGGACGGACAGTTCAGTAGTAACTGAAGAAATTGAAATAAGGGGAATCAATTTAATGTAGTAGGAAAAGAAGTGAGAAAATAGACCTGCATTTATGTTTTGGAGAGATGTGTATTCGGTGACTAGGCTTAAGTACTGACTTTGAATGGTTAGCTTTTATTTTCTGTTTCGCAAACTCCATAGAAATACTATAAAAAGAAGGCAACACAATTTGGAAGAAAAAGGAGTGAGAAAATAGAACTATATTTTACACTACTTTGCGGTCGGTGGTTAAAATTAAGGTTGATTGCACCAATTGCTCCTCTAGTGTAGACAGGTAACTGGTCTTACTACAGAGTTGTGTAATGTGACCATTGCCTTCAGGTTTTTACTTTTAAAAGACATCCTGGGTATGAGCTTGTTACTGTTTCTAGCACCTTCTTACTCCATAATCATATAAGGCACAAAATACTCTGCAGTCAGTGGTTCATAGTCTAATGTTTGGAATGAGACACCCAATACCTTTTTTGCAACAGTATTCTCCTTATCAGGCGGTAACCAGTAAAATTTGCCGCCTGAAGCAACACTGACTTCTTACCGCCTGCAATGGCCTGAAAGTTTACTAAAATTAAAGATTAAGTACTTCAAAAAATACACAAGTTGTGATCTGATCCAATTCTCACATGCCACAAGAAAATGAATAAATGTACGGAGAAGTACTTTAGTATACACAGCTTTTCTTTTTATGGGCCACACATTTGGAAAAAGAACATTGAAGACATTATTGGAATCAATCGTTTTAATTTGTTGTGTAAAGAAAACAACGGCCGATTTGCGTAGTAAAGTAGGTCTTAGAATGAGGGAATAACATTTCAGAGAACTTAGCTCCTAAATTTCCCAGCAAGAGCGGGGCCATTTCCCGCACTCCACTACCCGCCAGTACCCGGAAACGTGCACCTCTGAGGCGCACATTTTTTGCCTTACCGGCTGTGAATGGTCCCTTACCTGCTGAGCTAAAATTTAGGGAGAACAATGTGCAAGGTTATCAAGTGGGCCACACACCTGCACCCAAGTTCTAGTTTATAATCCCTCTCCCTTCAATCCCCTAGGAATATAATAATAAAAAATATAAAAGACAGCTAGCTACGGGAAAGAGTTTTCAACTGCATGTACAGCAGCAGCATAGACAGAATCCCAGACAAGGATTTCGGCAGCATAAAGTTAGCACATGGCTAAGATAAAAAACTAAGGTACTTGCGGGCGCAAAAAATAGAAACGTCACCATTACCTACTGATTCCTCGCGGCCCCTGTTCAAGCAAATCGAGATTTTTTTCCTCAACATACGCGCGAGTTACTAGAGTGCCTACTCGGGATTTCGCCTGGTGGGCGAAATCCCAGCGGGGGCAACTAGACTAAACTCCCAAAATCCGCCCCCCCCCACCCCTATCCCGGAGTAGCTATTTTCCAGAAACTACTTAGGTCACAAACACAGTCCAGCCAAAACAAATACGATTTGATTTTTTCATATTTTTGAGTGGCAATTCCCGGTACAGTTTCCCTAGTCTAGACTAAAATCTTCAACCAATTGATCAGTTTCCTGGAAAATGATACCCTATTCTAGACCTAAACTCTGTGATTTATATACCCTATCCCAGAGTGAACTGCTTGAAAACCATACCCTTCACAGCGGCACATACCTATATAGCCCATATATGGCAGTACCCCCCCCCCCCCGGGATATGTACCAAGTAACTGTAGATATCAATTATCCAAAGTACAAGAAAAAAATGAACAGTAAATGTAACTGGTTGCTCTTTCATACAAGGCATCCTTCTCTTTTAACAAAGTCCACTCTTACTTCATCATGATATCCGCAATTAAGGCTTCATTCATATTATCACATGCTCATCATGCGCATGATCTCTCCTTCACGCCGTCACTGTCTTTTCCCGCCAATTTTCTCAGGGCCTAATGATTCAATCACAACAGCGTCTTTTTCCAACCACTCTCCCACTGGACTGGAACCTTTTTTTGTTCTCTTTTTTACACCTTACTTTTACTACATTAGACTAACTCTATATTTGTATTTTTAAAATTCATCATTGATATTATACACAATAGTATAATTATACTGGACAATAGATCAACTTTCTTTTTGTCTTGCTTTCCATTAAAACTAGTATATGTGACGGGTAAGTGCAATCCCTGGCTGTACTTCACCCCACAGTAAGTCTTAGCCCTTGGAGACAGGTCTGGAAAAATATCCCCTTCAGGCTGTGGACATACCCTTGGTCTCACCTGATCTCAGTACTCCACCCAGGTGGCCCCCATCCTGGTTCCCCTCAAGTTCCTAGTCACTAGGGGATATGAACCTCACTCCCTGGAGACTTAGTGGGACTCCTGTCCAGGGTGGGTACCCCCAGTACCACACTATCTTGCCTGGCTTCACTCCTTGTCCCCTTACCCCTAGATTCAAGCGCTTCCCTGCCACCAAAATTTTTTGCTCATTTACTATCTTCTGTGGTATCTTTCTGTTTGGTTTACTGCATAGAACTGTATGCAAAAGCTTCAACTAATCGAAGAGTTTATTAAGCTAGAGTTAATTAAGAATATTCTAACCTGCTTAATTATTATTGTGATTTCGCTAAAGTATATGACTGTCATGAATGATGGAATTTTGAGACATTAATAGACAGTGATCAATGTAATTAACATCAAAAGCAGTATACTTAAAAGATCTAAATCTTTAGCAATCAAAAATGTCTAAAAACATCTCGTGCTTTATCTAGAGCTTGTATCCATGAGGAAGTCATTTGCAAGGAAGCAAAAAGGATCATGAGCATACTGAAACTTGTGATGCAAAAAACTCTTTTCCCATGTAAAACAGAGACTAAACCCAAACATAATGCATCAACTTACCACCTCCTCCCCCCCCCCCCCCCCTTCCCTGCCGAGTCTCATTATCTACTCCTGGAGAAATTAAGAAATTAAAGGAGCTACATTATAGGGTGAATGTATTTGTCGCTATTGGCATACCTTATTTAGTTAACAGTATGCAAGCTGTGCATGGAATCCATACATGAGAAAACAAGTAAGCAAAATCAAAGCTGTGCAATGGTGCAGTACAGAAAGGTTTGAACATGCCCAAACTTACACCTGGACAGTCATGCAACCAAGCTTACATTATTTTATTTAATTTTCGGCTGCCGCTGAGGCAAAGAAGGATGGAAGCAAGACTGTTAATGCATACAGTGGTAATTGGTTTGGAGCTCCCAGTCCCTGAAGAAGTAGCATGTGACTAGACAGTACCTGCATCCACAGAGATTTAAAATCTGAGTAGCTACACTCCAAAAACATAAGCCAATAAAAGCTTGAACAGCCTACGGCAACTTGGGTGCTTGAGTCAAGAGACTCGGAGACATCATGCTGTGTGAAGCTACTTTTGTTCACTTTTATTCCAAGGAGTTACCAGGAATGCCAATATTGATTTTTTTTTACCATTATTACTATATGTTTTGATTTTCCCATATCCACTGTGCCAGAGTGACAGATAATTCCTTTGTTGATCATCAGTGTAGATTTGATAGGATTTTTATACTCTTGACACACAAAAGTTATCAACAAAATGTGTTTTTTAGAAAATAATTCTTAGGTAAAGGATCTACTAAAATAATGCACAGTAATCAATGTATTATTATTATAGTTTTGATACAGTATAACAGTGCGACAAATGAATTGAAAACTATTTAGATGTATTTAATTTTTGTATCATTCGGCCTATGCATGCAGTTTTCTTGGCTCGTAATAACATCTGTAACATATCATAGGCTTTGTTGATGCTCTTAGTGGATCACAAAAGGCAAAAAGTGAAACATTAGATTAGGATGTGATCTGAGCCTTTAAATACAGCTTTAAGAACAAAATAAATAATATGATAATGTTTTCAAATTGCAACACTACACGAAAAAAACGCTTGGGATAATTTTGATTCTACTGAAATACAACGAATAACACAAAGGTCACAAAGAGTATATTAATTACAGTGAGTACTTAGTGATCATTAGAATTTATGTTTCTCCCTTTTTCTTCCAATATTTCGTTGAGAATCATGATTCATTGTTAAAATTTTCCGAAACAGAAAGTTCAGTATACTTCGGATCTCCTGTTCCTGTTCTGGAAGATTTTACTTCCGTTTAAGAACTGATCAGGCATGTGCAGAACAACCGGAACTGCAGGATTTCTGTGGTCGAGATTTGATGTCCCCAGAGTCTTTCTGGCATTGCCCTGCTGACCAAAAAGCCTGAAGACTCTGGGTACTAGATTGGCACCAAGTCCACAACATCTGAAGCAAGAAAAAGGAAAGGGCAGAAAAGAAAAGGGGAAAAGTGGAAGCTCGCAGCTTGTGAAAACAGGAGTTTTACAATGCATATTGAATTGTTTTTACAATTTAATGCAAAGGCACATGACATAAAATGAAAGTTAGGGCCCCCCCTGTAATAAGAGTAATTTAAATTTGAGCCCCCCTATCTTGGCATTATTTTTACTTAATATACCCCACACCCCCCAACTGGTTTTTCAGCCCCCCTCCTGATAATTATTGCACAGTCCCTACCTTGACGTCACACTTCTCCTCTCTTTTTAGAAGAGCCGCTTAATAGAGGTTTGTCTGCATGTTTAGTTTACCTTTTGTATTATGGACTATACAAATGCACCCTGTTAGCAGAGCCTTAACTTCTTTCCCTTGCTGCCCACAGTGTGATAAAAATATCAAGTATCTTGACATTAATTTGACATTTCAAGACAGCTACAAGTATGTTATCATAAGTTACAGATTATATTTTTTCAATATCCTTTGCAAGATTCAAAGGCCAAAAATTCCACTGATTTTACACTATTTACCTGAATCAGAAATGTAAGGGTTTTTTTAATATTTGAAGTGCCATTTTCACAAATCTATTTTTTTATTGTTTGCGAAATTGACTAGAAAAAACTTATCAAGAATTTTACTCTTCATTTCATATATTTATTTGACCTTGAACCTTAATGCCTTGAAACCAAAAAATATATTAAATAATGCTCCATTTTTTTGAGGTGGATATCTACTAGAAAATGCGAGCGACCGTTGGTAAGAGAAGTCAGGCAACAAGTTAGCTAATTGCAAGAATCAGATAATGTACAGTCACTTAGGCCAGCGTTTTTTACAGACAGAACAACATAGACAACCTGAAGTCATGCCAACCTTGTTCCTAGGTTCTCTCTCCTACCCGTCGAGGTTCCAAGGTTCTCTCCCTCCCTCAGCAGGGACACATAGAAGAAAAACCCTGGGAATGAGGTTGAGGTCATGAGCAGGGGTGTAACAATTCATATTCCTTGCAATTTAATTTGATTTCGATTACTGCCTTTCGATTTTGACTATTTCGATTCCATTAAGTAAATGTTTCTTAATTCTTATAACATAACGCATAATGTAAACAACATGGAACCATAAACCCTCAATTTGAGAATAGAAACAGGGGCAGGAGGATTCACCGTCACTTAGTTCGTCACCATTGTTTGAGAACCTGACAAAGAGCGTATTGCACATGGTTTGCCTTATTTAGAAATTCTCAAGGGGGGGGTTGAAGGACAGCATTTTTACTAGGCAACACAAAATGGCACACGAACTGCTATCTTCTTTGCTCGTCAATCAAAAACACACATTTTAAAGAGTTCTGGATTCTGATTTTACAATAAAATAACTCACTGAGAGCACCCTGGAAAAGGTGTGCAAAAATCGAACCAAAGAATCGTGTATCGAACTGAATTGTCGTTTTATAACCGTGATTAATCAAGAATTTGATTAATCCTTACACCACTAGTCATGAGGAATCATTGAGTAGCGAGGGAGGAACCACAATAGCCTGTGTGGGAAAAAGGGAGGGGGATTGGGGAGAGAGGGTAAGGGACCATTTCCCCGCTTTTGCTCATTTCTCTCTCCCTCTTCCCTTTTTGCACCTGCCACACAGGCTAGAACCATAACATTTTTTCATCATAAACTATCTTCTTGAGTCCACCCAGATAATTTTTCTTACTTCTGGGAAATTTCAATCCAAAAAAAAAATTACCCTATGGGCACCAACCCTAGCCAAAACATCTTAAAGCCTTCCCTTTATTTAGCTACCTGAATTGGATTTGAATCCCAGCAAAGACATTCACTCGCTTTTTAGGAACAGCATTGCAATTGAAGAGAGCAAAAAAAGTGAAGCCCAACGGTTTTTGACAATTATAATCATGATTATGATTTTGATCAATTTTGGGATTATGAAGTTCCCTTATTGATTTATTATGCAAAATACAGTGGAGTGTTGCAAAATGTATACAACGAAATGCTGTACTTAAGCTTTTTTGTATTTAATTTAGCTGAGAGCACTCAGGTTAAATGGTACAATGTCTTCGTCTCTATACTGTTTAGCCTGTAGAAAAGGAAAGTGAAAGTCAAATTTACAAACAAACAAGGCAGGCGACCAAAAAAAGAGGATTATCAGAAGTTTTAGGGTTTACTCGATTCTTCTGTTTCATGACCTTTCACGGGTCCTTCAAGAGTATGTTGTGTCTTTGGTTTGCTACTGTTCTGACTACATCTTTCAATGGTTTATTCTCAAATTTCGCAGAAAGAAGGGAAAGTGTCATGAAATGCAGTCTGCTACACAGCCGTTTTTAGTGTCATCACGCAATGCTCCTCCCCACAAATGGCTGCTTAGAATTGAACCACATTCCTTTCCCTTTGTGTTTGTGGTCTAACGAACAAACCAATCATGTATAAGAAACTTGACAATACCTGAGCCCCAGGGTGGGTGGTAGCGAACAAGCTTCTCAATTTTTTACAACTCAATCAATATCATCGCTGAATGTGTCTGCAAGCAAAGAAAAGGTTTAATTTGCAGAAAAGTTTATTCTAAGCGGCTAAAAAAGTTCCAAGTTAAAAAAAATGTTTTGATAGGCCTAGAAGACTCTTACCAGGATCGGTTGGTTCTTTTTAACATGCATATATATGATGAATTTCATGTGCCGGATTTGCTTATTGTGTTGCTACGCACTCTCAAGGGTACTGATTCAATCAAAAGCAATCCTATAAATTATTGATGAGCGATTTCCTGAAACTATACACAGCAACTTTATAGGCACATCCATGTTGTGCACCACATTTGCTTGACTTGCTAGCATGCTGTTGCTGCTTATCTTATAAATTGTGAATAGGACTACAACAACACTACTCCAGTTGATTGCTTGTTTTTACACGACGATTTTGATTGTTCTGTCATTCACACATAGGGTATTGATAAAAGACAAGCTGTTTGCTTGTAATTGGAGGAGTCACAGTACCGCAAACGTGGCATGAACACCTTCCAGAAAATGGGAGCTGTATTCTAATTGGCTAATCGTGGGAAAGGAATGTGGTTTGATTCTAAGCAGCCATTTGTGGGGAAGAGCGTCGTGTGACAACACTAAAACGGCTGTGTACCAGTCTAGATGAAATGTGGGTCGACTAAAATTAATAGAACTTTACTTTAACGTTGAATCAGCCGAAAATCAAATTATAGATTCTATAAACTTTAACACCGGCACCATGTTAATGATTTTGGCGTTGACATTCCTCGGCAGGTTTTACAGAACATTCCTACTTGAAATCCGTCAAATGCTGTACCATGATTATAGTTTTGACATATTTTTCTCAGCAGTGCTGAAAAATCTCGACCTTTCAGAAGTGACTCCATGAGTAGTAGAAACTCTTGGAATTCATATAGCACTGTTTGAAGTTACTGTTGCCAATCCAGATATAACTCAAACCAAAATTTAGGTTATATTTGTACAAACTCATTGAAAAATTGCGAGAATTGTAAGCTTTCATAGCATTTCTTTGGGTTGTTATGTATGACAGGCTCCTGTTATTGACATTAGGGACTTTAAGATAGGTCACTACGGTCGCCTGGGACAGTTTAATAGATAGATGTAATGTCACGCAAAACACGCGTGACCTTTTACCGTCGTCCTTCTGGGACAGTATGTTTTCGCCGGGTTCCTCGTCATGAAGACAACAGTGAAACCGATAAGAGTTCATGCATACTTATTGTCACTTTTCTTCTAAAACTGAGTAGCCAATGGGTTAAATATGGTTTCTAAGAATCTAAGGATTTCGTTGGTGCTTTGGCTTGTGTTTACATTGATTTATCTATCGGTGAAATGAAAAAAAAAGCGGAAATGTCTGTGTTCATTCATAACTTAGCTCGCGGCCGCATGGCGACTGCTTGTTTTCTAGCTTTTTCTAAGCCCAGTTCAAACGTTGATCTTTTCATGTACCGAACTTAATACCTATTAATTTTTGGTCGACCCAAATGGTTCGAGGTTGATTCCAAAGGCGAACTTAAAGTGTAGTCGAACTCGATTATTTTCACGATGTTCAATTGTCTACAATGCTTTGAACAAGTGAAAATAAATTTTAGTAATTTGTGCTTTAGTTTTGGCACATGAGAAGTTCGACGTTTCAACTGGGCCTAACAGTGATGATTGTAGCCATCTTTTTTATAACTTAAAACTGTTTTTTTATCAAGAAAAGATTTCTTTAGCTCAAAAGGTGTTGGCTTAGGAAACTTGAAAGTTCAAATAAAAACATCGACTACGGTTTTGAAAACTAGCTAGCTTTAATTTGTACCCTTATTCTTCTGATTGGTATTCTTCGTATAAAATAAGAAACTCTTCTTCAGTAATTGAGCCTTCTGCGAAAGAAATTACAAGTGAGTTTCGCACATGACTTCACCGTCCTCTGTTTTGTTGTCCAATCTTAAATTGAAAAATTTTGCACCTTCTTACCGTCATGGCCCCAGGCCGCCCGTATACGCATTTAACTGTCCCAGCCTACCGTAGTGACCTATCTTAAAGTCCCTATTTTCGATTGTCTTAAAGTTGTGTGTGCCTCTAAACTGCTTTGGTTTTAACTAAAAGACTAGTCAAAGTAGTCAAAGTTTCACAGGCATAAATGGCTTCATGCAGCTTGAAATATGATGGTCGAGTATGCAGAACCGATCAGCAGTATACCATCCCTTCTTGAAACAGATGAAAAGAGAATGTTCTCTCAAGTCAGATCTCAAGTTGAAGGAGTTGAAAATTGAGCGTGAATTCAAAGATTCTACAGACGAACTTTAGGGATATCTCTTTCTTCAGGTAGCTAGCTCATTCTTCAAGAAATTCAGCATTAAGGACACTACATGTAGCTATGGTAGAAACGGCCTTTAAAACAACCCTGATCCAACCAAGCTATGGTAGTCTGAGCTAGACTTCTATCTTTAAGGGGTGGCAAATGGTACCTGGAAAAACGTGGGTCTTGGAAAATTTTGGCAGGATCTTGAAATCTTGGAAATGTTTTTGATAAGTCTTGAAGTCTTGTTTCTGCATGGTTTGTTTTTACTTTTTTTGACTCTCGAAACTTTTTACCGAAGAGTCTCGGGGTTGAATTTCTAACTACTATCTCAGTGTCTCAGCGGAGTCTCAGATTTTACCATTCGCCACCCCTTCTTGAGGGTCTGGATGGGGTTAACTGACAACTGACAAATTGCGCCTAAAATTTATGTGACAACTGACATTTGCCTTGGGTTTTACTGACAAATGGCAAAGGGCCTTTATTTTCTGCAACACCCTCTTATGAGGCTTTTCAATAGTATTTTTCCACTCTTTTCGTAAGACGATGTGATCAAATATGCGTTTATCATGGTTTATATGGCCAATTTTAGCAGCAGGATGCTTTAAACGTGTCATATTTTGTTAATGGTTTACTGTAAATCCCATGTGTGTCATGTACCATCATATCCGTTGTAAATGACCATGCAATGATCTCAAATTTACTCTCCTCTCGAATGCGCCAGCATACACGATGGCTGCTAATGAGGGCGTTTTAAAAGCAATTGTAAGTTTTTTACCGAGGTGATTCAGATATGGTCCTTGGTGGTCTTTCTTACAATCTACGTCCTTGAAGGTATAAATTTTATCTTTTTCAAAAAAAAAATGGTTGGACATGTTGGATTCTGGCAAGCAAATTGAGGGCCACTTGAAATGCTTTCAATAGCAAAACTGATAAAAAACTGTGACACCATTGCATCAGTTTTCAAATTTGATGTTTAGTTCACATTATTTGTGCTCTTGAAGCTCAATTTCGATAAAAAAATAAACAAATAAGTTTCATAGTTTAATAATATTAATAATCATTTAACTGACAACCGACAAAAAGCCTAAAATTTAACTGACAATTAACTGACAAATGGCCAAAATCTTAACTGACAACTGACATTTGTGTCCCCATCAAGACTCTCCTTCTTTAATAAAACTTCATGCCTTTCGGTGAGCCAGGATCAAACAATTTTAAAATTGAGTTAAATTGATCATGACTATACAGATCTATACAGAAATGGGTACTCACGTTTCTAATGCTCTGACAGGAATTGTGCTGTATTTTTTTAAACTGTTCACTGATTGCGGGCTTTCCGAAGTGTAGTCTTCGCTCCACCTACAACAGGGGAAATTGAAAGTGAAATGTGCTTACAAAGCGCTATCACTGAGTGTCCAGACGAAATTTATCCTGTTGATAGGTCAAAGAA
Organism: Porites rus; assembly: GCA_964035705.1. Classification (NCBI taxonomy): domain Eukaryota; kingdom Metazoa; phylum Cnidaria; class Anthozoa; order Scleractinia; family Poritidae; genus Porites; species Porites rus. The sequence continues at coordinate 13,304,176 of OZ038005.1, read as the reverse complement.
GCCAAAGTTTCACAGACATAAAATTAATGGCTTTATACGGGTTGAAATATGACGGTCGAGTTTGCAGAACCGATCAGCAGTATACCATCCCTTCTTGAGACAGATGAAAAGAGAATGTTCTCTCAGGTCAGATCGTTGAAGGAGTTGAAAATTGAGCATGAATTCAAAGATTCCACAGACGAACTTTTGGCATACGTCTTTCTTCGGGTTGCTCGTTCTTCGAGAAATTCAACATTAAAGACACTAGCTTAGAAACGGCCTTTAAAACAACCCTGATCCAACCAAGCTATGACAGTCTGAGTTAGACTTCTATCTTTACTAACATTGCATGCCTTTCGGACTGGGCCAGGATCAAACAGTTTTAAAATTAAGTTAAATTGATCAGGACTATACAAATCTATACAGAAATGGGTTCTCACCTTCCTATTAATGTTCTGACAGGAATTGTGCTGTAAACTGTTAGCTGATTGCGGGCTTTCCGAATAGTGGTCTTCGCTTCACGTAAAACAGGGGAAACTGAAAGTGAAATGTGCTTACAAAGCACTTGAAGTGTCCAGACGAAATTTACCCTGTTGAGCCATGACGTTTGCGTAGCCGCTTTTACCAGGACAACTCGGATTAATATTAATCCGTGGATTATAATAATAATAGATTATAATATGGTTATTATAATCCGGTAATAGATTATTATAATCCAGCAATAGATTATTATAATCCAGTAATAGATTAAGGCACGGCAAAAATTGGAAGGATTAGATTATTATTAATAATAATCATCCGGATAAATATTAATCTCTATTATAATCCAGATCAGAGCTATGACAGACAAACTGCAGACATTACACGCTGAACAAGGGACTGACCGGACATAACACTGATCACATCAGTCACACGATCACTTGCATATGTTAGAGCTGGTAGCGATGTTGAGCCTAGAAGTAAATGAAAAGGAACAAGCGCCTCTGGGCCAGCGAATCCGTGCGGTGGGCATGTGTTTTTGCAAGAAAGGGGACCTTAACAAAGGAATAACCCATCAACAACAATGGCTCCTTCTATGACACCAATCCTGAAACCCAGTCCTCTAACACAAACTCCTACTTTAAGTCCAGCATATACGCAGACGGTCCAAATCATGAAATGCTCCCTGGGAAATAACTATCTCTATGTATCAAACTCAGAAAGACTGAGTCTTTTAGAAATAACTGGAAAAGATTCAAGGATTTCCTTTGGTGATGTGCGCATTGACATCCCTTTCACTTTGTTATTTTTTTTATTACTTAAGATCTTTATTCTATTCTACGTTAAAAATCTTCATAGCCCTGCAAAAAATTCAGTTGCAACTGTATTACCAGCAGAGCTGAGACAACTGCCGACTTCTGCTACTAAAATATAATGACGTATAATAAGGAGTGCGGTTATTGACTGAATGTAATTAAGAGTTTTGTTGACAAACTACTAGCACAAGTAGCAAATTCGTCGTGGTTAGAATAGAATATTTTCTTAATTGAGAGACTTGTACAAATTTGAGCTATGTGGGATTATATTTATCAGATTAATATTAATCCTAAGGTACGGCTCAAAGCTCAGTTATGGATTATAATAATCTATTACTGGATCTAATATTAGGATTAATATTAATCTGATTAATATTAATCCTACATAAGATTAATAGTAATCCTAATTGATCAAGGCACGGCTCAAACCTCAGTAATGGATTATAATAATCTATTACTGGATTATAATAATCATTAGGATTAATATTAATCCGATTAATATTAATCCGAGTTGTCCTGTTTTACTAAAACATGGAACACTGGAATACCAGAACGCCGGAACGCCGGAACGCCGGAACGCCGGAACGCCGGGACGCCAGAACGCCGGAACCCCGGAATACTAAAATTACTAAAACCCGGAACGCATTTTAGCTAAAATAAATAAAAAATAAAGAAAGAATTAATTAATTAATAATATTAAAACCTGTATTTCTAAAACCCATAACTGAGTACTTCAATTCAAACAGGAAAATTCCCCCAGTATCCCCACCCACCCACAACCCCGCCTGCCAAAAAAAAACAACCTTGATTATCTTTAATTGGTAAGGACGTTTTGCTGTGATATTTATTTTTAACTGATGATTGTAATGTGTTTTAAGAAACTCCATCTAATATTTTGTGTCGATCCTCTGTTTCCGGGTGGCAAAGATTTTGGTGATGTTTCCCGCCAAAATGTAACTATGATAATGTAAGTAACATGTAGTGGTACAGTGCTGGGAAAATGGACGCTTCTGCGAGGTAAGTGTTGTTACGTTCTTTATTTAAGACTCGTTTCTTTTCGTTTATTACGTTTAAGATATACAAAGCATTAAATATCAGCTAAGTAATCATTGTTTTGTGTTTAGGAGCAGTCCTAAAAGCCTGGAAAAAAAGAGGTAAGCACTTGAGTTTTGGAATGTTTCGATTCAGTGTCTCATCGATTCTTCGAATACTACTGTATTAGAGTTTTATCCTTTTCACCACTACTACTACTGTACGTTTTATTTGATGATATCAGTGAATGTTGGTCAGTTCGACCGCAAAGTTTTAAAGTACTCTCTGGTACTGTAAGTGGATAATATTGGGCGAATACACTACTTGTCATTAGGTCATGATTAGGTCGCGTGCAGTTGATCTTTGACACGAAGTGCTACAAATAGACCATATTTTCATTTTAGCGACCGCATCGCGCATTTTATAATAATTGGCTCGAAAATTCTCCAATTTCAGGTCTTAGGATGTGGCGTAGGATTTCTAAATAAGCCGGCGAGCACAGTCAGCGGTCAAAAGCAAAAATCCAACGCCTAGTGTTGTTAATCGGGTAGAACATGTTTTTGGGATCCTAACATCCGAGTTTCGAGTTTTTTATTTATATTTATTATTTTTTAATTTATTTATTTTTCATGCGTTCCGGGTTTTAGTAATTTTGTGTTCCGGGTTTTAGTATTCCGGCGTTCCGGTATTCCGGCGTTCCATAATTTAGTACAAGCCTGACGTAGCTTCCATGATGAAGGAACCCGGGGATGGGAGGTTAGGGAAACGTACTTGGGAGACTGCCTGCTTGTCTACTTGGGAGGTATATCGACAGCGCGGTTGACCGTTCAAGATGAATAACGGTAGTTCAGATATACATGTAGTTCGAATCGAATATAGTGGCGACTGGCTCGAACTAAAGAACACGGGGAAAAAGAAATGGAGACTGAGATTATCTCCCCTCTCCCGATCCCAGCTCTTCTCGTTGTTTTTTCTTTGCACCTATACCCTGAGAGCAGAGGCGCTAACCTGGTCCCCAGGGTATGGAAAGCGAGAAGACCCTCGGGACGAGGTTGCAGAGGCCCTTGAATCGATCCCGTTTCACTGTCACCCAATAAATACGGTACAAAAAAAAAATAATTGAAAACCGTCCAGTGGAAAAAGCCAAGAAAATGAAGTGTTGCAAAAGACTGATATATAAACAATTTTACAAGTCTCAGGTCTATGTGGCCCACAGTTTCCGAGTTATTTGCCGAAGCATTTCACGCACCATTGTAGACTTTGGATGGAGACGCCATATTTATGTACAGTCAATTGATACTGGAGTTCACTTTTACTATAAAAGCTCTTTCTTCTCACACAAGATTTAGCATGCGTGCGCATAAACACACCGTCTAATACTTAAAATCGTTAAACTGCTGGAAATCAAGAGGAGGGACTTTGTTCAACGAGATGGCATTCCTATTTTATGTCACGCACTGTGACAACTCGGAAGTTCAAATTGCTGTAGTTTCGAAATAATTTATTTTTTGTTCATCTTCAACCTTGTGTAAATAAGAATTCGTAAAACCTTTCTATTTTAACTTTGAGTCTAGGGGCTATCGGATGAGCGATTTAGCCTGCGAGCTGAAGCTCGTGCCACTTGCCCGGCCACTTGTCTGAATTGGGAAAAATTTGGAGGCGGATGGCGGGCAAATGACCGATGGGATAACTTAAATTTGAAGACTCGTTCCTGTGATTGCTTTGGATCCATAGTTCAATAATTCTGGTAATTATAGCATTGAACTGGTTCAGGCTGAATCGTTGAGGAGAATCTGCAACTGAATCTGGGGAGCAAGAAAAAAGATTACACAGTTTTTCAGTATTTCTTTCAATCGAAAGGAAATGTTTAGAAGATGTTTTTTTTTTTTTGAGACGACATTATTCAGACGATCAACAGCATCAATTCAAGAGCTATTATTTAATTCTATAATCTGTAGAAATTACCTGATCTTCACGAGCAAAGGCGATTTTCTCACTTTCCTACCCAGACTCGGGCTTCAGTTAAAGACTGAGGTTGAAAAGTAAATTCATACCCTGTTCGGCGGTAGCAAAGCCGTCAAGGCAAATACTGAAGGCATGCGGAGTACAGAGTAACGCTGTTTTTTTTTTAGAAACAGCCTGCTGAACATGACGCCGGTTATTTTTCTGGTCATTTTTTTGTTCCCTTTTTCTTTCAAATATTACCATTCAACCTGGACCATTCAATCAAATAAATCGAAGGAAGAGCCATAATGGCTCTTGATCGAAGTCATGCATTGGTTCGAAATTTTAAAAAATTGGAAATCATTGGATTTAAAGGTTAAAAGTTTAAAATGAAGGGAATTATAAGTAAACAAATAGCAGAGGTGCCCCTAAGCTCAATAGCGGACTAACTAGTTTATTGGTATACATTTTCTAGCCTTATTTCTTTCATTCTCAAATTAAGGCGGTTCTCCCCCCCCCCCCCCCCCAAAAAAAAGCAATTGACAATATCAATTTCAGTATGTAACTAAAGTCAAACTTCTTCAAACGGAAACAAAAGCGACAGAGCCAAGTGGCCCCACTGTTTTCCATAATAAAGGTAGAGGTACGAATAGCATCAGTCAGGACTCAGGAGAATTATACGGCAAACTTTTCCACATCCTTCACTCTCTAACGTTAAGGCGAGACAGGTTTATATAAGACAAGATTCTTTCGGAATTATTTTATTAATTTTTTTTATTTTATTAGCTTTGCCCTGAAGAATACAGAAATAAAACACTGAAGATATGCAAACACTAGTAATAAGAACGTAACAATACACTAATAATAACTAGGCAGGGATACCGCAGTAGCTAAAGCCAATCACTGCGGACCCAAAAAATAAAAGGATATAAAAGTAGCAATTTAAATCACATGCAGAAGCTAATTTCTTGGTCTAAAAACCTAGTTGTGTTTCTGATGAAAAAAAAATTTCTGAAAGGTAAAAGTCCTGCATTTTTTAGGCCTCAAAAGATTGAGAGCTCTTTACGGATATACGGGTCGTTCGTAACAACAGGCGGATCTAAGTGAATCATATTATGCGTAGCCTTGTAAAAGAATACTAGATCTACTAACTCGTGCCAGTAGCATACAGGAAGTACGTTAACAGACTTAGTCTTTCTTTGTAAGAGATGTTTGTTAAAAAAGGCAAGCAAAGAATGAATTTGGTGGCACGTCTTTGGATACTTTCGAGTTTACTGAGAAATTAGTTCAATGCCTTGGGGCGCCAAGACCTGGGTTAGGTATAATGTGCGCCTTACGGGAATACTGTGAATAAATCTAGAGTTCCTCCTAACGAAACCTAACAGCTTGTTTGCGCGTGCAGCTTGGTGAGAGACTTGGGCGTGCCAAGTCAAGTCACAGTCCAAGGAGACGCCAAGGTCACGCTCTACCTCATTGGACTTGATGGTACTGCCGTTAACCTCGTAGCTCGTACAGATGGGCTTGCGTTTCATCGTAATGGTCTGAAGCTTGCATTTCTTATCATTGAAGGCTAGCCCAGAGGCAGCGGACCATGAAGACAGTTTATCCAGATCTTGTTGGACAGCAGCGCCATCATCCTCAGACATCACTACCTTGTATACTTTAGTGTCATCTGCAAACATTGCCACTTTGCTATTGAGGATAGAATCTGGAAGGTTGTTCACATATAACAAGAAGAGAGCAGGTCCGAATATTGAACCCTGTGGGACTCCACAGGTGACAGATAGGTCACGTGATGTCGCGCCTAGTACGGTGGCACGTTGGCGCCTGCCACAGAGGTACGCGTGAAACCATGTGAGAAGGTTTCCTCCGAAGCCAGCATTCCGCAGTTTTTCCATAAGGAGGTCATGTCTAACCTTATCAAAGGCTTTGTACATGTCTAAATACACACAATCTACTTGAACAGCTCTATCAAGAATAGCACCGATGCAATCTAGGGTCTCCAGTAAATTTGTGACGGATCAGTTTGAAGGGTTGTTTTAATTCTGCCGTAGTAAATACCTCGACAATCAAATAAGGTACCTTTTTTGCCGTCCCGTTTTTTATTGCCTCTAGGGGCAGCGATACTTGAACATCAAGATAAGTTTATGATGAGTTTTCCTACCATTAAATAATGTTGGCACAAATTCCTGGCATCAAATTCCATCTGTATTAATTCACTGTTTAACCATTTTTACTTCACACTGCATATTTCTCTTTAATTTCCATTTTAATTCCGGCGTGTACGAATAATGTGGCGCATTGTTTTTTATTATTACTATTATTTTATTTTTTTATTTTATTTTATTTTTTATTTTGGGTCAGTCATTATTCACTTAAAAAATGGTTATTTCCTTCTCTTTGTAATTTTTCGTTATTTGGCCATGAAAATCTCCTCTTAGGCTTCCAGTATATCCATAGCATATCTTTGTAAACATTTGTTCTCGTTGATTGAGGAGTTGTAAATGCTGGCATTCTGCAACCCATAGGAGTTGAAATTTTTATGCTCGGTGCTAAAATTTTTGTTTTTCTTCGAGGCTTGGACGAAAATTTGTCAGGATCACCATACTGTGGTTTGCTTTCTTGAAAATGTCTTGTTGGAAATGATCCCACTGATTTTCCATGTTAAATCCAAGTTAAAGCTGATTGAAAACCGATCATAGTATAAAGTACGTTTAGGCATAAATTAATGACCAGATAGATATGCACGTTTTGGGAACATTTTTTTGCTACTGTGACAGCATATCCCCAGCTTATTATGGCACCAAAATGATTTTCACATTAAAATTAATGATCTGAACCTATGAAGAGCCTTTAATTGTAATGCAAGTGGTTAAATTTACGAAAGAACATAAGAACACTGCGGTCCATGTAAACACGAACTGATCAGGGATCTTAAACAGCCCTGGAAAGCGGTTTCCAAACAATGCGGTTTCTGTGTCCGCATTCACTGCTGGTTTCGTGTGAACGGAAGACCGTTTCGTGTAAAAACGTATGCGGTTTCAAAAAATATAGGGATCAGTGTGGATTAAGGCCTAAGGCCTGGTTCAGACGCCATACTTTTCTTGTGCCGAACGTAATTAAACCAAACTTCGACTTTGGAGCGAATCTGATTCAGACGGCGCTCCGTGTGTCGACTCTGCCGAACTTAACGCTTTTGCCGCACCAAACAAAAACTGCCTTTTCGGCTTTTACCTCGTACAGCTTCAGACAAAAATATTTCAAGGATTTTTCACCGATTTTCAAGGACAAATTACAGTTTTTCAAGGACAAAGATTTATTCAATAAATCGGCATTCTTTAACGAGGGTCTGGATGGGGGTGGGGGGGAGTGTGGGGCGGTACAAATGTCATTTGTCAGTTAAAATTTTTGCCATTCGTCAGTTGTCACTTAAATTTTAGGCTTTTTGTCAGTTGTCAGTTAAATGATTTTTAATGATTGTATGTTTCTGTTTCGAAATTTAACCAAAGGCACAAACAATGTAAAATGAAAATTAAATTCGGATACTGATGCAATAGTACCTTAATTTTTATCTGTTTTGCTAGTTGTTGGCATTTCAAGTGGCATGGCCCTCCCATTTTCAAGTCTTCTGTTACTCTCCTCCACCTGAACGCTTCTGCTCGCCAGAGTCCAACATTTCCAACCATTAAGCCAATCAAAATTTATACCTTCAGAATATTTAGTATACGTACTTGCCAACTCACGAATTATGCGCGAGTCTCTTGCCTGTGGACTAATGTAATCGATCTCACGCATCAAGGGCAACTTCTCACGCCTGACTCACAAATCCGGACAAATTGTTCTTTAACACTGATGACTTTGTGTCCTTTTTTGTGTTCTAACTAGTCGACCGCAAACAGCTGGGTTTTTTTGTCAAAATGTGTTTAGCGTAGCGTAAGGGTCTCACACGACTGTTCGCGCTTACTTGAATACGCAAAAGTACGGACTATTTTGCAGTCTATAACGAAATTAAAGCACGCTAAAATTTTCATCTTTTAAGTAGCTTCGGAAGAGCTCAAACGTCTTCGGAACATCTGCAGACATTTAATTTTCGGCAACGCTTGGAAGCCGATCTTCGGAAATTCGTCGGAAATCTTCGGAAATCGCCAGGATTTTTTCGGAACTAGTCTCGGTCATGACGAGGTGAAAATCTTATGCATTTGGCTCACAAAACGTTGGCGGGTATTATATCGGAACGAAGGTCGTAACGAAAACCAAGATAGACCGTATCTGAATCATCTCGGTAAAAACTTGCAATTACTTTTGTAACGCTCTCATTATCAGACGTCATATGCTGGCGAGTTCTCGAAGGAGCGTATAAATTTGAGATCATAGGTCATTTACAACAGATAGTACATGAAACACTTGGGTTTTACAGTAAATGATTGACGAAATATGACACTTAAGCGTCTTGCTGCTAAGATCACCCCCAAAACGCGCATTTGATTCACATTGTCTGACAAAACGAGTGGAACAATTCTCTTTAGAGGCCTTAAAACGGGTTTTGTGGAAAATAAGGGACAATCAAGTCCTTTGTTAGTTGTCAGTAAACTCCAAGGCAAATGTTGTCAGTTAAATTTTAGGCTATTTTGGTCATTTGTCAGTTAAAATTTTGGCCATTTGTCAGTTGTCAGTTAACCTCATCCAGACCCCCTTAACCCCTTTTTGAACACCTTATTAATTAGCTAAAACACGTAATGGAGTCATTTACGATTTTTACTTCTTCAGCCATGGTAGATCACATTTAATTTATTTTAAACTACTTTCCAAAACAACGGTCTGGAAAATGATAGGAAAGAAAAAAGAAACGTCATCCACAGTCCCTCTGTCCACAGCCCAAACTTGGGAGGTATTGGGAGGTATCGAGCCACCTCAAATACTTGAAGAAAAGATTTTCCTTCCATTTCATATTGCTGGTTTGCACGTGACGTCACGGCGGCAACTTGGTGGCTAATAACAAAAGCATTTCTAAACTCTATTTTCATATAAATTCTTCAAGAAAAAATTACATTGTGTTGACCCCCAACATGACCGCCTTGTCACGTGGCTGCAAACAAAGAGTACTTCAACTCCTGAATTCCTGACTCTTTGATACATTACCTTAAGTCTTAGAAAGCCCTGTCGGGCGGAGTATCCCCTTATAGATAGGGAGTGGCCCCCGGGTTTCAGTTGTACTGAGATAAATAATTGTACCTGAGAGAGTGAATTATAAAGCTTAATTTTTTTCATTCTTTCCACTTTCATTAGCATACATTTTAAAAGAAAATCTCCAAATCTGAGGAGACTTGAACTGATAAAAAAATGTGCAGTAAGTGCTACACACTGAATTTTCGGTTGGTTGAAAAAAAGAAAAACTAAAACCATATCATATATTTTCCAATTCGGAGTGGGTAACAACGTTTGTTATGTATACTGTGGTTGTTCTTTTAATATATAAATAAAATGACCCCGACAGGGTTATCACAATATGTGAAAAAAGTGAAAATGACAGCCTTTAATAGCGTTTTCTTAGGCAAATTAATCTCGTTTGATAGCCGTTAACATGCGTACAGCAAGAAACATACAGATACGTTTGAATACATCTCAATCAATTTTGCGAAGCCGATTACACAGGGGCACTCAATGGATCTGTTCCTCAAAATATTTGTTCTTTAGGCAACTTTTTGCTGGCTGGGAGATTTAGAAGAAATAAAATGTCCCCGGAAGGAAAATCTTGCTCGGAAATAGGAAATGTAGGTTGTCTGAGGGGATTTCATGTCTAGAATATAGCTGCCATGTGCTATTTGCCAGAAACCTCTCTTCCCCTCCTTCCCCCCCCCCCCACCCACTAAAGTGGTGAATTTCGCCCGTTGGCCACACCCAATTTCCTTTGAACACCCCCCCCCCCCCACTACGACCACACCTAAACTGGCCAGTAATGTGTGGACATACGTCTGCTGGAAAACCTCCCAGTAAGTCAGGTTGCACAGGTTGTATGTGCACCTTGCTGGCTGGGAACTCTTCCATTAGTCTTGCTAGGAGTGAGGAACAGATAAATTTTTCCCAGCAATCTCTCAAAATGCTTAAAATGGCTTCAGAAAGTTTTATTCAAGCTTCGTTGTTGTTCTTAGGTCTTTTTCTCAAAATTTCCTGTTGGGTGCCCCTTATTACATAGGAACACAACGCTAAGGTCCTCTTTCACTTTACTTTCCCTTAAGGTGGCTCGACTGGATTTTTTTAGGGGGATACCTACCAAGTTTGAGCATTAACTACGTCGGCATGAGTAATTTGTATCTTTTGCTAGTTGTGCACGTGCATATGAAACTTAAAAACAACGCCAGTGAATAATGAGGACGCTCGCTTGTAAACACAAAATCTGGGGGGAAAATTGGTTATGTTTGAGGCCCTATTTAAAAGCCTTCCCTGTTTTCAATGTTCGTTAAACTTGCAGGGAATATTTCTTGACAATTGATCTCTGGAATGTCGAATTTATAAAAGAATTTATCGAGCGGTTTTTGGAAAAATGCGAAATTTTTAGGCATGGACCAAATTACGTTCAAAAACTGTATCAAAAGCAGCTGAATGCAAGTTAATAAAATTCTTCTTACTCGCGATCGCCCAGAGCAATTCCCCTCTTTTTTTGTATACAGTTTTCAATGAAATCAAACCACTATAAGGTGAAGCCGCGATTCCAAAGCTTATCATTTTCTTAAAATATTAGCGAATTGTGCGGCTAGCATGCTATTTCACTGCTTTGATGATTCTTAAAACTGCATTTCAAAATTTTTCGAAAACGCTCTCATAGAATTTCTTCAAACTTTGCCACAATGGAGGCAATCATGACACGTACATACTCCCTTAAGCGATTTCTTCAAAAAAACTCCTGGTACAGAGAAACACAACGATAAATGAAAAACGAAATGGCGTCATTACGTTGCCATGGCGACTCCGATTGCAATAAAACCCGGGTCATAAGAAATTTTCATCTTTATATAATACAGTTGTGGTAACCGTTTTTCCATACCCTTACTCATGCCGACGTAGTTAATCTCAAACTTGGTAGGTATCAACCTCAAAAAAATCTAGTCGAGCCACCTTAAGACAGGCTCCTATACTGCCATTTTTACATGAATTCCTTGAACCGCGCCTTGAAGTCTTAAAATAGCTACAATCATGCTTTCTTACACTTTAGTAGCTTTAAGTTGATTAGAGCAAATACATCGAGAAGACATTATGCGAGGGAAAACTCGTTCAAGCAAGTTCAGTTGGCTTGGGCGTTGCCCCTTATTGGTTAAAAAAAGTGGCGGGAACTTTTTTGGCAATGCACCGCGAGGTGATCCGAAGGAAAAGTAATCACCAATTTTTTTCTTTATCTTACAACTGTTATGATCCTCCTTTTTTGTGACTTATACAAAAATGATTTTTTTTGCAGGCTACGGTAACATTGTCCCAAAAACAGTTCAAGGACGTCTGTTTTGCGTGTTATACCCACTTATCGAAATCCCTGGGACATGGGCCGAGTGCGCGCGTTGTGCGGTAACTGCGCGAGAAGAACGCAAAGAAGTCTTCGGAAGAAAAATCAAGTAATAACAATGAACAATTACCCTGTAACGGGAATGAAATAATGGCGGAAGCATATAGTGATGGCAAAAAAGGCGATTTGACCAACAGTCTTCTAAAGACAGGCGACAGTACCAAGCAGGACGACGTGCCAATTTCCGGTTCAGGAAGAAACAGTTTTGCGGAAAAAACAACTATGAGAAGCGAAAAGCGTGAAAGCTCAATCAGCCTTGGAATATTTTCTTGCTAACTAGGATTGGTTACTGGGTTGTTCAGCCTCGCTTTTGGTGGATTTTGTTGCACGGTATTACTGATAAGTCGATTGAAGGTGGATCCTGGCCGAAATATGGGTTCGAAACACAAGCATGACAAGAAACGTAGCCTAAGAAAAGTGAGCAAAGCAAGAAGAAGTAGTAACAAAACTAAATGGTCACATCACGCGCTGTTTGCAACCTAAGATGTTCTTTCTTGGAGCAAAATTTCTGGTCTTGATCTGTGGATCACTTCAGGTGTCTAAAAAATCCTCTTGGGAATTTGTCGGAGAGTTTTCTAATACTATTGCGGAAAGCAGGGACACGAGAAAAAGTAAGGGGGTCAGAAAGGGTGCAAAAAATTAAGGCAAGATGGCGCTCTTTCCTCGTGCACGCGTTCCCTCCTCTCTCGCATGTTTATCTCGCGCGTTATTCTTCTAAGAGGCCTGTAATGCAGGCCAGACACAGGCTAAGAGGAGGGAGAGGTGGGGGAAGCACTCTCTTATTCATGTTAAGCCTGTTAAGAGTGTGCAGTATTAAAGGGAGTAGTTTTTGAGCCTATGTTGTTCTTGGGTGGAACTTTAATCTATTGATCGTGCTTTAAAGTAGGTCAGTAAAAGAAATATTGGTCTGAAGTTGGGAAGGAACTTAAAAAAACGCCCCGTTTTGTCTCTTCCTTGAGAAATCCGTATGATTAAAGCCATTGTAAGAGTAACGTTGACGCAACTCACAGCTGCTTCTGGGTAGCTTGGAACATGTATAAGAGTGCCCACTGTTGTATGGACTGAAATAGATAGGGTATCAAAGATTATTGGTTCCGATCAAAAATAGCCTGGGGTTCCGGAAAAACAAACCTTTAGTGTAAAATAAGGTAGAGTATTCTGGAAACATGCCGTACAGCCCCGCTACTAAGGTAACTGCATAAGTAAACATATAATGTATATTTAATTTGAGGAATAGGGAAGGCGAGAAAGTTTCCCAAACGGTGGGGAGGGGAGGGTAGGGGGCTGCTAATGACTTGAAGGGGGGAGGTTAAGGAGAACCTCTACGTATTAAGACCTTTTGTTTTATATAAGGTGAAGTTGGGGGGGGGGGGGGGGGGCGCTAATAAAAGCCTTTTTTTCCAGCCTCCCAGGGCTCCGCCGTCCCTGACAAAACCCATACAGCTGGAGATTAAGGACGTTTTTGCAACATGCACATTACTCCTCCCTGAGTGGGATGTTAGTCCAAATAGTCCACCGCAGTGTTATCCCCTCCCCCCCCCGTTCCTGCAATATGTCGCCAGTACCTATTTGTTCACCTGGGCGAAGAGAGGCAATGTAAGGAGCTAAGGCAACTACAATACCACTCGTGATTCTTCAAAACTGTCTCATATTTTACCCGCCTGACGGCTCGTGAAATTACGTATAACAATTTTGAAAAAATCACATGTGGTAATTATGCCAAATATCACCACAAATCATGCTATTACCTTTACTAACAATTTACTACGTTGTATTTCTAAATAATTGCTGCCCTAAGCACATTAAATTAAAAATATTATTTATTAATTTTGATCACTGACTATGTTAATTAAAAATTGACAAAAACACTAGCTTTAAAAAAAGTATATTATAGAACTCTATCTAGAAAAAATATACAAAAGATGATGTAAATCATGTCTTCGAAAAACATGAAACAAACGAGAAGAATCACTTAAGATTAAATACATATTTAACATACAAGATAAGTTTCTTGTATAATGACTTCTAATTTGATAAAACTACGTGTGAGTCACGCCATACAGGGGATTTACGTCAGTTGCTGCAAAACAAGTTTACACTGGGCCGGTAAAATATGCAACGTAAACATGTACAGATTTTGTTGCAAAAAGGAGAACTACTTTCTGCAACAACTCTTCGAAACTTGCAACAACCTTCTGATTTCTTGCAAGGTTTGATTCGTGGGACGCGCAACATCCCGACGTAATGCCGCAAAACAAGTTTTTGTTGCCCACTAAAGTGATGCGAGTCACCATTTGGACTTTCGTAATGACATTTTCTTTTCACGACGTATTTAAATATTACGGAGCCTGGAAATGTGCCCAACTCAGCAGAAATAATACATGCTATCATTTACAAGGTTTTTGACGCGTCTTTTATTTAGTTGCAATATAAGAAACTCGATTCTGGACAATGGTGTTTTTTCAAAGCCCATATTTTCGAAGTGGTCTAAATAAAGCCAGGGGCTCCTTATCGGGTCTCGACGACAGAGTCAATCTCCAAGATTTTTTTTTTTAATGAAAGAAAAAAGTGACATTTAACAAGTGAGGATGAAACGTGCTATTTAGTAGAAACCCAAATTTGTGCGTCTTTAGTAGAGAGACTTGTCTTTTAACCTCCTGTCGTTAGTAAGTTCTATAGTGCTATCTTCTTAGTCTGAGACCACGTGACAAGGCGGCCATGTGGAAGGTCTATACAAAACAATTCTTTTCTTGAAGGATTTACATGAAAATAGAGTTGCAAGAGGAGAGAAATGCTTTTTTCCTTCACCTCCAACATGGCCGCCGTGACATCACGTGCAAGCAATTGAGGAGGAGCCGCCTCTTCAACGCTCTACAGTTTGATGTCCTCGAAGCATATTCTCTTCTCTAGCAGATGAACAGGAGGGCATTTTGTATGCGCATGCGTCAGTAAGGTCTGCTGAAGTAACAATCTCGTTCCCAGAGGCCGCGATCCTTTTGGTCAGCGACAGGGATCGTTGCCCTTTCCGCTGGACAAAGCAACGCGGACTCTGGGGACGAGATTGGCCCGTTCGCCTTGGAAACGTCTCCGAAACGAATTGACCGAGAGGGACTGGGAAACGCCGTACAGGGACTAGGCAAAGTACCCCCCATTATCAACTGTAACCCCGCCCAATCTAAATACCCATGTCCCCGCCGCGCCACCTAGCTATAGTTTTATACCTTTTGCCCAGCAACACGGTTTTGATTGGTTCAGACTGCAAAGTGAAGAGTTTCAACTCGCTCAGCAACAAAGTTTTGTTTGGCTTGAAGAGTTTCCATTCTTGCTCAGCAACAAGGTTTTGATTGGTGCAAAGTGCACCTTGGTATGTTTTTTAATCATAGCACTGCAGATGCATAGGTTCTTTACCTTGAAAATTTCTTTACTTTCTTTCCCTCAGAGCTGCATTTTTAATTTCATTTTAGCCCATTGTTGTTCGTTAGCTTATTTTAGGCCATAATAAACCTCGTACAATGTCATTTCGTGTTTTAGTATTTAAAAAAACCTAATTAAATCACCCTTCAGGCGCTGGAGAACCCTTCTTTACCGACCCGAATTGAAACATGCTCACATTTCCATTTGGAAACTACCTTTGGGCTTTGACCTTTCTTTGGACTAATTCAATTTGAAGTAGCTTAAACTACACATTCTTGTTTTTCTACGCCTTCTTGTCCCAATAGCACTCGCACGTAAAAATTATTTAAAGACGTTAACAAAGAGCTTAGTCCTGGGCGCAAAATTCTCTCACACTCCAACATTTCATAAGTCAGAAGATATATTGTACACTCCCAAAGTTTCTATGAAAATACATGATTTATAAGTATAGCAAGAAAAATATCAACTCACTTCGACACATTGTTCTCCCCCGACGTTTTGTGGACTTGTAAGATGTATTTACTATGCTTGTGAAGTGCACCTTGGAACTGAACAAAACTCCCGATTTCAAACAGAAGTCAGCAACGCTCTTGTAATTGCCACGTTTAACCTTCTTGTGAATGCAAAATGACCCGTCTGCTGCTGTTTTAAAGCTTAACGGTTTTTAAACACTTGAAGGACTAACCAAGAAACTTACTAATACCCATAAATTTCTTTGGTTTCAATGCAAAGAAAACGACATAAAAACCTTGGAGAGAAAGGTTGGTACATGTATATTGCCAAGTACCTGAGAAAGATTTCTACATTTCCACTAAATTTCAAGTACTACAAAAGAATCTTAAGGGCTTCAACACTGTACAAAGACTGTGCTAAATAAAAAAATTCAATTATTGGTTTGTTGCTGCGGGCACTGAGTTGGGGAAAGGACATGGTCGCCATGTCTGGCAGTGGCCCAGGATATATGCAGACCATCATTATTACACCATACGTGCATAACATGATTTATCATTTCCCACAAAAAAAAATGATGAAAAAGCATGGCGGTCTGAGGAAGTTTAGTGGACAAGGTGTTTTTATCAATTTATATGAGCAAGTGCATGGAATACTAGACTACGAGTAGTCCCCCATTTTTCCTCAGGGATAGTAGAGCGAGCGAAACGTAACGTGAGCGCGCGTGAAAATCACCCCACCGCGGCACCCGCCGCGTGTCGCCTTTTCTCGCGTGGGGTGATTTTCAGGCGCGTTCGCGTTTCGCTCGCTCTACTACCCCTGAGGAAAAATGGGGGACTACTCGTAGTCTAATGGAACACGGGAAATTAAATCACCTGCTCTTCAATGATATACGATACAAATGAATACATATTTCTCAAAGTTTTGGTTCTCAAAACTCTGATTATTATTCAAACAGAAACTTTCTCCCCACAATATAATACAAATGCCCTTTTGGTGAATTTGCAGCCTTTGATTTATTTTGAGGTGTAGAGACGAGAAATGATGACCTGCGTCGGTATTTTCAGCGAAAGAGTAATCGCTGGGATGCAGTCACCAACCTTCTCGTAGCTGAAAAACTCCAGCAGGAACTATACAAGGACAAGAATGGGTGAAACAGGGGTATGAAAAAAAGGGATGAAGGGAAGCAAGTGCGAAGAATTTGAACAGCACCACCAGTTCAAGTTAACATGGAACCTCTCGCCATTTGACGATAGTGCGTTCTGAGAAAAAAATTTCTTTAAGATTTTTTAAGATTTCAGAACTTCTTGCTCTCGAAACTGCAAAGACGGGAAGGGTATTTAACACAAAACAAGAAAGCAAGTGTTAATAGTCACTGTGAAAGGTTTGAACCCGGGAGTCATTTCAAAAGTAGGTTGAGTTTGACTGTCCGGGTGAACGTAGTCCTGAATGTTAATAGACACATTACTCTTATCTCGGGGAAACTAGTACACCTTGCAATTACTAGTAAGTTAAACATAGCGAGAACAAAATTCTCAAATCTTACTGGCTATCAAATGTCCTGTAACTTTTCAGCAAGAATAGGACAGTACAAAATCGTTATTAAAGGGGCAGGTGTCACTTGAACGACGCACACGTCCCCTAAGGATAGATTAGACTTGATTGAAAATTAATAGGTTAATTAAGTTACTATTTTAAATAATTGTTATTTAAGGGGTGGGTGTCACTTGGACGAGCTACACGTCCCCGCATGTACTAGGTATAGCGCCCTTAAAAATTATTAAACACAAGGTATTAAGCTACTCTTTCGCATCTATAGAGAACTTCCTAAATTCACGCGCCCGCTCTATAAGAAATTTGCGAAAACAGCAAAAAAATTTTGGTTTGTTTTCTAAGGTCCGAGATACGGTCAGTCTTTCAGATTCTAGTCCAGAAACATTTAACGAATGAAATGAACCTGAATTAGATCGATGAAGTTTAAAGCAGTTTGAAATCACTTTGTAAGAGACGTTTTTGGTTTGTTGTCATCCAAAAATTTTGCTGCCACAGCAACATGACGACTTCTCCTCTCCAGTACGTCCTTTGTGAGGGTACAGCAAGACACGCCAGACTATGTACTACGCTTCTACGCTACTACGGCCTGCGTGTAAAGAATATTGATTTTCTTTTTGTATAGTAATAGTCGTCATACAATGTACTACGCTACTACGCTACTAGGCCTACTTGTACTTAATATTTACTTCGGTTTATATAGTAAGACTTGTGATACCTTGTACTACGCTACTACGGCCTAGTTGTAAAGAATATCTTGACTTCTGTTTTTTTATGGTAATAGTCGTCATACAGTTTACTACGCAACTACGCTAGTACAGCCTCCTTGTACTTAAGATTTACTTCGGTTTATATAGTAAGACTTGCCGGTGATACCTTGTACTACGCTGCTACGCTACTACGGCCTGGGTGTAAAGAATATTGACTTCTGTTTTTTAGATGGTAATAGTCGTCATACAGTGTGCTACGCTACTACGCTAGTACAGCCTCCTTGTACTTAAGATTTACTTCGGTTTATGTAGTAAGACTTGATACCGTGTACTACGTTACTACGGCCTACCTGTAAAGAATATTGACTTTCTTTTTTGTATTGTAAGACTTGTCATACAGTGTACAACGCTACTACGCTAATACGGTCTACTTGTACTTAAGATTTACTTCGGTTTATAAAGTAAGACTTGTGATACCGTGTACTACGCTACTACGCTACTACGGCCTACTTATACTGAAGATTTACTTCGGTTTATATCGTAAGACTCGTCATACAGTGTACTACGCTACTACGGCCTAGTTTTACTTAAGATTTACTCATGAACTAGAAGTTAGTGAAAACCTATTATAACTGTTTTCTTTTAGTAACAAAACTTTCTTTGTTTTTGGACAATAATTGGACAACAACAATATCTGTTGAGGAAATGGTCAGCTCTTACAAGAAAGAATAGATAAAAAGCCTACTAGCTCTAGCTAAGTTTACTGTAATGAGAAGTATAAAAGACACAGCAAACACTAGTTGCACATGTATATCAGTGTTCATAAATTCTCTTCATTGAACGCAATAGTTTGTTACGTACTGCAAAGAAAGATTACGCATAAAACTACGCCACTACGCGTAGTACGGATATTTTTTTTTCAAATTGTTGCTCATATTTCTCGCCGGGTATTGCACCCAACGTCAATTTTCGGAAAATATCTGTTCGGAAGACGATTTGATATCCAGAATTTTCGGAATATTTGTTGTAAAATTTCTTGCTTGAATGCCTCTCCCAGGATTTTCGAACATCTAAAAAATGGCATAATTGCCCATTTTTAACCGATTTTTACCCTAAAAAGGTCACCTAGAATTTTCGGGAACTTTTTTTGTGGCTGAAATTTCCGAAAAGGTAAGTTTTGATCCCTGCAACTTTCGGATCACTAGACTTTTAGCTAGGAAATCCGAACAGATGAAAAATTTTTCAGGGATAAAAATATGCCTATATCTACCGCTTCAATACTAAAATACGTTTAACAATGCTGTTTAAGTGGTTTTGAACTATATTCTCGTTGGGTACCCCTGAACCACTCAGATGCCTCCCTCCTTGGTTGTGACTTATAAAAAATGATTTTCTTTTTGCAGGCTATGGTAACATATGTATTGTCCCAATAACAGTTCAAGCGCGTCTGTTTTGCGTGCTATACGCACTTATCGGAATCAAACATGCTTGACTCGTAAATCCATCGAAGATAAAATAATGGAACTATTTACAAAATTAATTACAAACAGATTACTTTCAGAAACGCGTTTTGAAGAGATCACATATGCCTCAAAAAGTGGAGCTAAAAGTTGACATGACACAATTGTGGTAACTGTGGTTTGTCTACTACTATTAATGGCTCTCTTGCATGGTTTACATGAGACACAAGGAATGGTCATATATCAAGTGTTTTCAATTTACTTTCACGACTTTGAGTACAATTGGTTTTGGTGATTACTTTCCGCAATTTAAGAACAACGCTGATTATTCACTTGTTCTTCTGGCGTTTGCTTGAACAGTAAGGGGTTAGTACTGCGCGCGTTGTGCCGTCACTGCGCGAGAAGAACGCAAAGAAGTCGTCAGAAGAAAAATCAAGTAATAACAATGAACAATTACCCTGTGACAAGAATGAAATAATGGCGGAAGCTTATAATGACTACATAAACAGGCGATTTGAATAAGTCTTTTAAAGACAGGCGACAGTACCAACCAGGAAGATGTGCCAATTTCAGGTTCTGGAAGAAACAGTTTTGCGGGAGAAAAGCAAACAGAGTGAAAGCTCAATCAGCCTTGGAATATTTACTTGCAAATAGGATTGGTTACTGGGTTCTGGAAGCTTTGACCAGGCTGTCGAAGTTTTTTCCGGGTTGTTTAGCATCGCTTTTAGTAGATTTTGTTGCACGGTATTAATGATAACTCGATGGAAGGTGGATTACCGAAATCTGGGTTCGAAACACAAATATGAAAAAAAAAAACGTGGTCTAACAAAATTAAGCATAGCAAAAAGGCGTAGAAACAAAACTAAATGGTCACCTCACGCACTGTTTGCAGTTCAGTACATTCTTTCGTGGAGTAAACTTCTGTTCTTGATCTGCAGATAATTTCAGGTGTCTAAAAAATCCTCTTGGGAATTTGTCGGAGAGTTGTCTAATACTACATGTGTATTAAATTGTGAAAAACAGGGACACGAGAAAAAGTGAGGGGTTCAGAAAGGATGCAATAGAGGGACGATGGCGCTCTTTCCCCGTGTGCGCGTTCTACCCTTCTAATGCCTGTAATGCAGGCTAGAAATGGGTGGGGTAGGGAAAACACTCTCTTATTGATTTTAAGCCTATTAAGTGTGTGCGGTGTTAGAGGGAGTAGGTTTTGAGGCTATGTTGTTCTTTCGTGTAGCTTTAATTTATTGATCGTGTTTTGAAGTAGGTTAATAAACGGTTTGGTCTGAAGTTGGGTAGGAATTTTAGGGCCTGTTTACATAAAGGTGGGGGACCCCAGTTAAGTGAGGTAACTCGTTTAGGTGGGGTAACCCCCCTGTCCATATAATCTCTCATTTTAATTTGTTTACGTTTACATCATAGGTGGGGTGACCCGCCAAGGCCGGTATCCCGGTCTACCAGACCGGGTTACCCTCTAAGCCGGGGTCAAATTTTGCCATGTAAACGTTTCAAGGTGGGGTAACCCGCCTAGCCGGGGTCGAATTAGTGATACATCAAATTAGCGCAAAATTCACTTTGTCGGTGGCTTTGCATCATTATTAAAGTTAACAATAGAAAGCCATTGCACCGAAGGTTGAAGAGCAACAAGAGATTGTAGAGGGGAATTAATCGCTAAAACACGTGGTTTGCCAGCATTTGTCTTGTTTACGTGCTTAGCGACCATTTAATAATCTTGAGAAAGGGCACCCCGGGATCGCGGGGTTTCTAAGATTGCATGTAAAGAGAGTTATTTTTTTACCCCACCTAAGCGGGTTACCTTACCTACCTGGGGTCCCCCACCTCCATGTAAACAGGCCCTTAGAAAACGCTCCTTTTACTTTTTATTTCCTTCTTGAGAAATCCGTATAATTTAAGCCATTGCAAGGGTAATGTGATGCAAACCCACAGCTGCTTTTGGAAACTTGGAACTTGTATAAGTGTCCCTACCGTTGTGTGGACTGAAATAGATGGGGTATCAAAGATTGGTTCCGAACAAAAATAGGGTGGAAAAAAATCTTTAAAGCAAAATAAGGTAAGGGAGGCTACAAACTTGCCGCTCACCCTCGCCACTTAATATACGTAACTGCATAAATAAACAAATAATGTACATTAAGTCGGACACGAGCCAGGGAGTAGGGAAGACGAAAAATTTTCCCAAGCGGAAGGGAGAAGGGGCTGCTAATGACTTGAAGTGGGGAGGCTAAGGAGTGCGGGGGGAGGTGGCTAAAGCCTTTTTCTTTTAGCCTCCCGGGCTCCGCCGTCCCTGACGAAGCCCACACAGCAGTAGGTTAACGAGCTTTTTGCAGCATTAAGCATACTCCCCCCTGGATAGGATGCTAGTTCAAATAGTGCATCGCAGTGTTACTAGCCCCTCCCCGCACCACCTATTCCAGCAATATGTCACCATTACCTATTTATTCACCTGAGCGAAGAAAGGTAATGTAAGGATCAAAGGCAACTACAATAATCAGTATAATATTAATAATTTATTACAGTGTGCTTCGAAATAGTTGCTGACCTAAGTACATTAAATTGATTATAATTAGAATAATATTAATGAAAATGTACATAAGCTCTAGCTTTAAGAAAGTATATTATAGAAACTCTGTCTAGGAAAAAACATCAAGATAATGTCAATCAAGACACCATGCATTGCTTGAATATTGACTTCCGATTTCATAAAATTACGCGAGTCACGCGATACACGTCACCGGCTGCAAAACAAGTTTGCTTTGGGCCAGTAAAATGCGCAACATGTGCAGATTTTCTTGCAAAAGAAGAACACCTTTCTGCAACAACACTACTTGTTTTTGTAACGACGTTTTGTTTACCTTAAAAAAAATTATGGAGTCTAGAAATTTAATCGCTGATGGAATTTGCACCAAGGAATGTGGCCAATTCAGCAGAAATGATACATGCCATCATTTAGAATTTTGCCGCTTCTTTTAGTTGCAATATAAGAGACCCGATTCTTGACAATGGTGCCTTTTCAAAGCCCTTTTTTTCTTCAGGAGAAGAAGGAACAGAGCGAATGTTGACACTACAAATGCTAAAATACGCCAGGAGAAATTAAAAACAAAAGATATTCAAAACGGGGGAGGGAATGGGGAGGGTACAGGGTGCATAAAAGGTGTGTTATTGGAGATTTGTCATTGATTGAATTTATCGGAAGATATCCATACTGCCAATATCGGATATTCAGCAGGTAGGGGTATTATGGGGTTGGGGAGCGCTTATTTGAATGGGGTGCTTTTAAATCGCTCAAATACTTGGTTTTTTAAAAACTTACCCTATAAACAAATGAATGACTTGCAAAGATCCCAAAGTAAGGTATCCCTTACCAAACCATATGTATTTTGAAACTGATTTTAAAGTGTTTAAAATGTATTTTCAGTATTTGAACACTATTTTCCTATATTTTAATCCTATTTGACAAAAAAATTTAAATTTTCGCCCCTGTTTGGAATATATCTTAAGTGTAGTTAAATTATATTTCATCAAAAGGAAACCTCTCTCATCAATTTACAATGTATTTTGTTTAATAAATATGATTAAAATAGGGTATTTCAAATGTATTTTGGGCATAGAACCACTAACACTGTTACAAACAGAGTTCAAATAGACTATTTGAAATATGTTTAGAGGGCTTAAATGCGACTGTTTTTTAAATACTTTAAAATAGGGTACTTTAACACTGTTTTGAGTTGTATCTAAATTGTATTTTGAGACGCATCCACTCACAAAGTTACAAACATAATTCAAGTAGACTATTTGAAATATGTTTTAAGAGCCTAAATGCTGACCGTATTTTAAATACTTTTAAATAGGGTACTTTAGCACTGTTTTGAGTTGTATCTAAAATGTATTTTGAGACGCATCCACTCACAAAGTTACAAACAGAGTTCAAATAGACTATTTGAAATATGTTTTAAGACCTTTAACTACTGACCGCATTTCAAATACTTTTAAATCACATTTTAATTTTCACAAACAGCCGAAGCCGAGGGCCGAGAACCGGATGCACGCGGTCAACTGAGATTTGTCTAAACTAAGCCCTTGAAATTACATAATAAACAAACTATCCAAGTTAAGATCTCACCTCGTATATATTGCACCAAGAAACAACGCTCAGATCTGAATAAACTCCGCCATATGGTTATCTTTCTCTCATAGACTATTCCGCACATGCATTGCATATTATTTTTGAGATGTCACGCGCGACTGAAATCACGACTTCGCGCCGCGGTGATGTGACAAATGCACGTGATAAGCAAACCGTCCTTTGTCCTTTGCTCATTTCAAATTATTGAACCGGCGGTTGCTGTGAGCTTAAATGCGCTTGATTTTACTGTTTGCTACGATCTTACAAAAGTACACTTCAACTCTGCGGATTGTCGGAACACGTAGATGTTGCTTTTATCACGATCAAAAATGGTTATGACTCCTCAGCGACTGCTATGTACTTTGAAAGGTTCTGGTTCAGGAGAAGAGTCCAAGAGTGTTGTGAGTATACAATGCCCCCTCTATATGCATAACATGTTACTAAGACGCTTAAATATACGCCATATGAGAAACAAATGAAGGGTAGTAAACATTTATATACTCCCGCCTGTACGGCAATTTTAGTTTTTACAGGATTCCTTGCAGAGCCTCGCTGTTTTGTATAAATGATCTCAGTCACTTGATGTCACGTCACCGGCCTCTTTCATTCTCGCGTAAATTTGATGGTGTTATTCTTATGTTGTTCTTTATCAGCCACTAATTAATGTTCAGGCGTAGCCTGCAAGCTTCTGATGATATTTGAGTAAAGCCGTGAATATAATAAACAATGTAAGTTACATGTATGTAGATTATTATTTACCGGTAACGTCAGTAACGTTATACCCTTTTGAAGCCGAAGATTGATAGCCTGTGTACATACCCCCCCTCCCCTCCGAGTTTTATTGAGGGAGGGGGTCTGTACACAGGCTAAAGATTGATTTGAGCATTTCGAAAAAATTCCATAAGAATTTCCCGAGAATTCTTAGGGAAATCAACGTAAAGTAATCGGCTAAGAGATAATTCTCGTGAAATCCTAGCCTAGGACTGTGTGGAGAAATTTCGCCGAGTAAGTCTTGCTTTTTCAGGGTAATTTTCGACGGTTTTGTATTCATTTTATTTCATGAATTTTAATGGTATTTCCATCCTGTTTTTGTACTATTTTTACGCTCTTTCGACCGATTTTTGTACTGTTTTCAGACAACTCTTAGGCTATTTTCTTACCATTTTATACTGTTTTTGCATTTTTGCATCCTATTTTTGATGTATTTTTATAATATATGCGTGCTATTGCTTTTCTTCTTCTGTGGTATTTTAATACTGTTTTCAAAGTATTTTTATTGTATTTGCAAATACGAGTATTTTACTAAATTTCGAAACCGATTAAACAGATATTAAAATATATTTTGAAGCATAACATTTTAATAGCGTTTTAAACAGGTTAAAACACCTTTAAAATCAGTCGAAAAATATATCAAAAATATATTTTTGTACCTATTTTAAACCTGTTTTTTTTCAAAATACGTTTAAAATTACCATCAAAAATAGTTTTAAAATAGTATAGTAAATTAAAATGTGTTTTTGAAACTGTTTTTATCCTGTTTTTATTCCGATTTATAAGGTATTTAAAAACTGTTTTAGACCTGTTTTGAGCCTTGTAAAAGCCCTGGAATTTTTTATATATTTTAAAAGAATTTTAAAATACTTTAAAAATTCTTTTTTAATAGCGTTTTAAACAGGTTAAAACACCTTTAAAAGCAGTCGAAAAATACATTAAAAATACACTTTTCACCCTATTTAAAACCTATTTCACAAAACAGGTTAAAAACAGTTTTCAAAAATAGCTTAAAAATACATTCAAAACAGTGTTGGATTTGGTAAGGGATAATTATTAGGTCTGGTGGAATAGGTAGAAGTTACCCAGTGTATTGGTGCTATTCTTACACAATGCAACATTTGTTACGAGTTTGATTAAGTTCTCTTTGTTTCCTTTTAACGAATCCTAACTCGTTGAAAGTTCTTTTCACAACAGCATGCTGCTCGCCATACGGGGTTTTATAAATGTTCAGAGCCTTTTCATAGCATTCTTCAGAAACAGGGTACTGTTTAACGCTACAATAGATATCGCCAAGGTCGAAATAACTGTTCGCTACAGAGGAATGCTCCTCGCCGTAAATAATTTTTTTAACGGCAAGAGACTTCTCATAGTATTCTTTAGCCTGATTGTACTGACCCAGCTTCCTGTAAACAATTCCCAGGTTGTTGTAACTTGTCGCTACGTCACCATGGTGTTCACCATAAATCTCTTTTCTAATGGCAAGAGACTTCTCATGGTATTCTTTAGCCTGATTGTACTGACCAAGGTCACTGTAAACAAGTCCCAGGTTGTTGTAACTTGCCGCTACGTCACCATGGTGTTCACCATAAATCTCTTTTTTAATGGCAAGAGACTTCTCATGGTATTCTTTAGCCTGATTGTACTGACCAAGGGCACTGTAAACATTTCCCAGGTTGTTGAAACTTGTCGCTACGTCACCATGGTGTTCACCATAAATCTCTTTGCTAATGGCAAGAGACTTCTCATGGTATTCTTTAGCCTGATTGTACTGACCAAGGTCACTGTAAACAAGTCCCAGGTTGTTGTAACTTGTCGCTACGTCACCATGGTGTTCATCATAAATCTCTTTTTTAATGGCAAGAGACTTCTCATGGTATTCTTTAGCCTGATTGTACTGACCAAGGGCACGGTAAACAAGTCCCAGATTGTTGTAACTTGCCGCTAC
The DNA here is from genome assembly GCA_964035705.1 of Porites rus. Lineage (NCBI taxonomy): Eukaryota > Metazoa > Cnidaria > Anthozoa > Scleractinia > Poritidae > Porites > Porites rus. Next base: position 13,277,932 of record OZ038005.1, on the reverse strand, counting down.
GTTACCATGGTGTTCACCATAAATCTCTTTTCTAATGGCAAGAGACTTCTCATGGTATTCTTTGAGCCATGTCCAGCACTGGCCATGAAATCCAGAGTTTCTTCACTTCTTACGTAGTTCTACACTTCTCAGAGGTGTGGAAGGTTGGAATATGCCGACAAAGTAAGGATATTGTCGCACTTTCCCCGAGTCACGAACCCTTTGTCATTCTTTACTTAGTTCCACACTTCTCAGAGGTCTGGAAGTGTGGAATAGTCGGACAAAGTAAGGATATTGTCGCACTTTTCCCCCAGTCATGAACCCTTTGTCATTCTTTACTTAGTTCTACACTTCTCAGAGGTGTGGAAGTGTGGAATAGTCCGACAAAGTAAGGATATTGTCGCACTTTTCCCCAGTCATGAACCCTTTGTCATTCTTTACTTAGTTCTACACTTCCCAGACGTGTGGAAGTGTGGAATAGTCCGACAAAGTAAGGATATTGTCGCACTTTTCCCCAGTCATGAACCCTTTGTCATTCTTTACTTAGTTCTACACTTCTCAGAGGTGTGGACGTGTGGAATAGTCCGACAAAGTGAGGATATTGTCGCACTTTCCCCCAGTCATGAACCCGTTGTCATTCTTTACTTAGTTCTACACTTCTCAGAGGTGTGGAAGTGTGGAATAGTCCGACAAAGTAAGGATATTGTCGCACTTTTCCCCAGTCATGAACCCTTTGTCATTCTTTACTTAGTTCTACACTTCCCACACGTGTGAAAGTGTGGAAAAGTCCGACAAAGTAAGGATATTGTCACACTTTCCCCGAGTCACGAACCCTTTGTCATTCTTTACTTAGTTCCACACTTCTCAGAGGTGTGGAAGTGTGGAATAGTCCGACAAAGTGAGGATATTGTCGCACTTTTCCCCAGTCATGAACCCTTTGTCATTCTTTACTTAGTTCTACACTTCCCACACGTGTGGAAGTGTGGAAAAGTCCGACAAAGTAAGGATATTGTCACACTTTCCCCCAGTCACGAACCCTTTGTCATTCTTTACTTAGTTCCACACTTCTCAGAGGTCTGGAAGTGTGGAATAGTCCGACAAAGTAAGGATATTGTCGCACTTTTCCCCCAGTCATGAACCCTTTGTCATTCTTTACTTAGTTCTACACTTCTCAGAGGTGTGGAAGTGTGGAATAGTCCGACAAAGTAAGGATATTGTCGCACTTTCCCCCAGTCATGAACCCTTTGTCATTCTTTACTTAGTTCTACACTTCTCAGAGGTGTGGAAGTGTGGAATAGTCCGACAAAGTAAGGATATTGTCGCACTTTTCCCCAGTCATGAACCCTTTGTCATTCTTTACTTAGTTCTACACTTCCCACACGTGTGGAAGTGTGGAAAAGTCCGACAAAGTAAGGATATTGTCACACTTTCCCCCAGTCACGAACCCTTTGTCATTCTTTACTTAGTTCCACACTTCTCGAAGGTGTGGAAGGGTAGATTAGTCTGACAAGGTAAGTTTAATGTCGCACTTTCCCTGAGTCACGAGAAGCTCAGTAAGCTTTATGAGCACTTGGTTTTATTTCTGTATGGTTTTTTACATTTTTCCTAAAGAACTATTTTTATTTTTAATAGCAGATATAACCATTGTTTCAATGCCAGCTGTTGAAAGAAACTTAAAGTTAAGAAATCCGATCACCAACCAAGCTTTCTTCCTTATCAGTACGGGTTCAAATTTGATCATTGTTAGATCACGCCATATATCCACTGTTTCTCAGTTTTTCCTCTTCTCTAAGGTTATGTAAATGCTGGACATAAATCATGAAAAAGACGAAGTGTCCTCTGTTCATTTTCCTTGTCATTTTTGCATATTTGGACAGCCAAGAGAAGGTCTGCTCGCAAACTTCTGTGTCAATCTGTAGGTGAAACACAAAGAGGTCAGATGACAACATCAAAACGTCTGTATATCGCTTCATGGTAGAATGCACTTATATGCCGCGAAAGGATTAATTACCGTGATTAAATAACTTAGTAAGTGATAAGATTAAAATAAGTTTCAGTGTTGTGGCCGACGACCTATTAAATGAAACTGAGATCTTTATAGTACTAAATAAAATTAATAACATTGCACACCACATCTTTTTCCTCTCATTACCCCTTTGAGCTCTTCTACGTTGTTTGCGTCGCAGTTTTCTTTGCACCACTGATCGACATGGCCCTTCATGTGCATTTTGTCCACCAGAATCGATAGCTGTGACAATCTCTTTGCAGTCCTTGTCACGTCCCGTCGAGAAGGGTTTTGAGCAAATTTCTTCCAATGGCATCCATCGTCATAAATAATGTACCCTGCGAGTAAATGATCAGTGGATGGTCATGGACAGGGTACAGAACTGTAATGATAAAAATCTTATTTCACGGCTTTGTGTATGTTTTTATTATTATTTTTATTATTATTATTATTATTATTATTATTATTATTATTATTAATACTATTTTCAGTACACAATGATATACAACAATTTTTAATGAGTGTTTCTTACTTAAAGCCTCAAATATCTTTTCATTCCGGCTTAACAAATCGTGCAACACTGCGTAGACTTGAGTCTTTGATTCCGCGCAAAATAATTCCGACCACCGGGTAATCACTCCACACGGCGACATAATACAAAGTATTCCTAGGAGTAAACAATCATTTTGTGAATGCTAATTTGTGAACTTGAGAGGAAGTAAATCAAACATTTTTAACGAACACTCTAAAAATAAGTATATTCATGTAGATGCTCCTGCCTGTATTTCTAGACGTCTACACTAGGGGCTTGCGCTGAAAAAAAATTTACGTAGCCATGTTCATGAGAAGAAACAAAAAATTTAGTAATGTAAAATTACATTTGAATCACTTTTGAATTCTGTGAAGAAGCTGTTCTATATTACAGTCAGGATTCCGCGTGACAATATCGAAATATATATAAACTCAGTACTAAAATTCTGGTCAAATTCAATCCTCAAGGTGTATAGTGACCGCAAGGAGACCCTCCATTGTGACGGGGCTTGTGCCCTGAAAAGAGAACAATTTGCATTTTACCTGCAGAGCGGTCATTCTTCCTCTGCCTTGCATCTCGGTCCTTCTCTGTTTTGCAGGACAAGGTTGCGTCTCTCTTGCATGCAAAAATTCTGTATTTACAACAAACCACAAATCAGCTATAAAGTTTCCCGCCTAATTATTTGGAAAGTTCTTGTGGAATTATTTGAGTTTACCAAATATGAACCCTTTTTTCGATCTCATGGTAATTTTATTGTAATCTCCCACAAACATTATAGCTTTGCTTATCAACAGAGCTACGTACTATTCGGGTCAAAACTGTCCGTAATAGAGGAGTCGGCAGTAGTATGACTAAGTGTCCCAGCCATGAAATGACAATTGAGCAATAATACTAGAAGTACGAAACCAACAATGGAATGCAATCTGAATTGTATGGTTTTCTGCTTTTCACTACATGTCTTTGTATTTTCTTAGTATCTTTTTTATAAGAAGCTTAGTTTTTTATGGTTTTTCTTTCATACCCTTCTTGTGGTATTTCATTGTTGGAACATTTCGGCTTCTTTTCAGGTGGTTGAGGTGATTCTCCTCTCTGGAATGCTGACTTTAGCGTACATGACATCTGACCATTGTAATTGTCTCCTACCACTGTTACCACTGTTTCCAGTCTTTTCTCATAACCTTCTATCAGAAATGTTGAGATCCCGTTGCATGGTTCCCACGTGGCCTCAGACTCACTTTTTCCCAAATACTTCACCTAACAATGAAGGGAACAAGAGCGCAATAAGAATTGCTACATTATTTAACTTGGCCGAAAGAATATTATGCCACATTTAAGACTGTTAACAACATGGAAATAAGTAAGACATGGAGCAGTTTTAACGTGACTTTCGCGTTAATTGTTGGTTAGGCCAAGTTGTTGTTGTTGCGTGTGTGTGACCCTTTTCTTTGTACAATGATTTGCCTTGCCTTCTTTAACTATTTCAATTTTTCTGCTTGTTATTTATGTTAGCATGACAAACGTTATATTTCTTGACATCTTCGTTTATGTACCTTGTAATAGGTGTTACTCCTCGTCACTTTACTATCCATAATTTTTTCTATCACAAACTCTTTATCTGAGATTTTTCCATTTGCCTTGGCTCTTGCACGGGTGATCGGTCCGTAAGAGAAATCCTCACATTCAATGGCAGCACCAGCAACTTTTTCCTCATCAGAAGCCGTTTCCAGGTTACACACAAATTCTGCATGGTCTTCACAAAACCTGGAGTTATATGCAGGTGAATTGATACAGCCAGTGCGAATTGAGCCAGGTAGACCTTCATACGATATGTAACCAGCGTCTCTAGCCATGCAAACGTCTCTCCGATTTTTCATATTTCCATCTAAGACAAGGCAGCGGCCACATCCAGGAAACGTGCAGGAATGGCCTGGAAAGAGAAAGAGGTTTTGTCAACATATTATTTAACCTCACTTCTTTTGACTTAGAAGAAGACAAGATACCTTTAGCACGTTTTTTTTAAGTAGAAAAAACAACAAGATTTTGGGACGTTTTGACTTCTGACAAGACAACAAAAAATGACGTCCTACCTGCATAGTGCGCAGTGAATGCTTCGTGAAGAGACGGAGCCAGATTGGTGATAGTTTCGCTGAAATTCTTGAAGGATATTTTGTTCAGAATAAAGGATCCCGGGAAGAAATGTATCATTTGCAGCAGAGCATACTGAAGGTGTGCGTGCTCTAGTCGGCGTCTATCCAGCTGCTCCCTCTCCTTTAGTATTTCCTCTGCTGTCTTGTTTGAACTAAAAGAACAAGGCAGTCTTTGTTTGTTTATATTTTAGCGCTCATTTGTCTCTCGGTAAATCTAGTTTGGAAATTTATGTAACCCACATAGTAGTTTCTTTCTGAATAGTTTTTGATGAATTCGGCTAAATCCGTTCTTTGTTGGTAAAGACTACTTTTACTGTCATCTGTTCAGTCACTCGACTCAGTGCGAAGTTTAAATTATGAAGAGGAGTTGTCTGTGACAGGTTGGTCAAAAGGAGTAATTAAGTCATATACCGCTCTATAGATTACCTGACTCGATTACCAATTTTCACCTTGATAGTAATAATAAGATACACATTCAGTGGTAATAGTAATGACACACGCGATTTCTCTGTATGTCGTGAGTACCACTTTCAAACTAGCTAATTCACTGTATCCCCTTTGTTTGCTTTTTTCACATTTTAAGTTCCCCATCCTAGTTACCCGCAAGTCGTATAGCATAACGACTACTTTTTAATATGTTTTTTCTTTATGCGCCTTTTAATAAGAAATCAAGGAAGAATATTTGACTTGGGAAGCTTTATTTCTAGGGTTGCACCCCCAAACATCCGCTAACACTAACGTATTTCACCATAATCAGTTTCTTTTCCGTGCAATACACGTTTTTATTATTTTGGCCTGTTACTTTTAACAAAACGTGAACGAACTATTGCGTGTCTCTTTCTAATGCGTGTGGCTTTTTGGAATGTCACTGTTGCAGATAAAACGACTAAATAACTTCCGTCACTCACCTGTTATCCTTTCCAGAAAATGTCTCCTCGCTATCAGCTTGGTGTACATGGTCTTCCTTTCCCTTCTCTGAGCTAGACGTCTTCTTTAGCCCGCGTTTGTACCCGTAAATTGCATTATAGATGTTCGCTTTTTGGTTGTAGGAAAGTTGTCCGATTAATAGTTCAGCATCAAAGCTCTTTAGAAAACTCGTAGTGAATGCGGTCTGTTGGGTAGACAAGAAAAACTTATTTTCCATCCAGTCATCATCATAGAAAATCTCAATACCATCGGGGGAGTATTTCCCGTAGTATTGGCGAAATTTGCAGGTGGGTTTTCGGCAAAATTTAATGTAATGACATCCAATGTACGTGCCCTGTTTGTCATCATAAACAACAATCTTTCTGACACTCTCCCTTGCTTTGAGTAACAACTTATCTCCACACACTTTACAATGACAGTTTTTTGAGATGAGGACGCACCCTAACGGATTGTTGTCCTTTGTGGACCATGTGCAAAGTTCTTCAAACAAACTGGCATCGGTCCTGAATAACTCTGAATCCATTTCCATCAGATTCTCAACCCACAGTTGTGCATCTTTTGTTGTGACTCTTTCTGTTGTTGAAGAGCCTGAACAGAAAGCGTCATTAGCAAAGGATGTCACTTGTTCCCAAAACTGCGGCAACTCCTGCGGTAGGTGTATAGCGGCAAAACCAAGACGTCTGATTGAGGACAATTTGAATCCGAAATTTGCGAGAACACTAAACATCGCTCAAGTGGACTTACGTTTCCTCCAGACAAACAGAAATTGGAAAGTTATACGTGTTTCAGATATATTATTAACAAGACAATCATCCCGACGTGTCATGTAATTAAATGTCCTGTCAAGCCCGTTTAGCTAAAAGGAACATAACCAGTTCAGGACTTCGCACTTGAAACACGCAAAATTACGGGGAACACGCAACCCTAAACTAAATATAAGGGACCCCCCAATCGTGTGAATAGTGTAGTGATCAGTCGCTGAAGTAAAGAGAATGTCATCGCGTCGAAAGGACAACCAAAGAGTAGCTCTAAACAAGTGCTGGACGGAGGATTTGGACTGGAACCTCGTTCCCGATTCTATACGGACGGTAAGCTGTGAGTTGTGATTAACGAGGGGATTAACTGACACACTTAATTCTGTTGGAAGCCGACCACTGCCGTTTCAGTAATTAGAATATAACTCAACTGTTAGAGTATTTCAACGCAAATTGACAGTGAAGCGGATAGTAATTTTTCAAGCAACCGCTAACCTGCTTAAACATCAACGGGAAAGCTGACCGGGTGGCCGGGGAGGGGTTGGATTGTTGTCCGTCTCTTCGCTTTGATATCAACGGCTACTTAGAGGGTAATGTTGTTAACACCTTGACTTTTAAGTTAAGGGCATACCGTAAAATCCTTTTGGCTACGCTCTTCGACCCAGTTACCCTCGAGGTATTGGTATTGCTGATTAAACTGATTAGATATAAGCCCATTTTCTGGGGGCCAATCCGTGTTTAGCTTTAGTGATTCGACTTAATCGTTGTTCGCGACTTTAAGTAATTATAAAGTCCATTTCTGTCTTTGTTTGTAGGGTACAGCTCAAATCGGAAAGGCCCTGAGTATTCCTGCAACTGCGGTCCTGTCGGGCTTATTGATGTTAATTTCGTATTTTTCCTCTCACGCCGTGGTAAATCCTTTTGGGAAGGATTGGTTTGAACCTATGATATTATGGATTGTAATTGTAATGCCAACCGGTGCAGGAAAGTCGACGTTGTTTAAATTTTTGAGGGGAATTTTGGATACCGTGAGAAAACGCGTTATCGCAAGTGGAAAAGATACATCGAACAACGATGCTCTTCCAGACTGGGCAGTAGAGGAGGCTTCAATGGAAAAAATGGGGGCTATGATGGCTGAAAATGGCAACAAATTAATTGGACTCTATGACGAGATCACGCATTTTCTCACACAAATAAACGTTTACAGAAATCGCGGCCTCTCGGACATACACGACCTGGCTATGTTTCTTCAACTATACAATGGATTACCTTGGTCACGGAAAACAGGTTAGACTTACATAATATCAATTTTTTAAGGAGTCCACCCTCTTTTGGGGTCTCAGTTCAGTAAATTTCGTTAGTCTTGGTTGATACTCTCATTAATTAAGGCATAACTATCGTGGTTAGATTGACAAAGGTTTGAGGAAAAACAATCCTCTCTACTCGTCACCACGATAATGAGACAGAGAGATTGCGTAAATTTGATTTATCATAGAGTTGAGTGGTCAAGACAAGAGCAGTTTAGTAGACTGCCTATTTTATTTAACAAATTTGAAAAAGGACAAAAATTTTCAAGCGAGAAGATTATGCCCCCAGGGAATGTTACAATAAGAGTTACTAATTTAAGTCACGAAAAGGAAATAATTCTGTGAAAAAGAAACAACGCAACAACTTGTGGTGTCGGCCACATTATACCCAGTAGCATCCAAGATCCATTAAAAGCATTAAAAGTCAGTAGACAAAGCGCGACCCTTAGTCCTGCCCCAAATACTAGTAGAAGAACAGTGATTTTTCAAAGGAATTTCAATTGTTTCCATCGTACAAAATTTTCAATACTTATCTTAAACTGCCATGAGCTTTGGAAAGTGTTGATCGAGCATGGGTCATGGTTACTCCAAGGGAAAATGAAACTACCATAACACATTAGCTCAGTCGTAACGAGGATCTCAAACATTGCTTCTCCTTCTTGGCTGTTTATATTACAGTGGGTGGAGACTGTAACTTTTCAATGGAGTTCACTAGTCTCACAGTAGGTGGTTTTACTCAGCCATCAACGGCCACTAACATAATGACCGTCCCTGGAAACGCAGAAAAAGGACTCTCGCAACGCTTTCTGTGGATTTGTCCCGAACCAAAATTCTTAGAGTATGACACACTTGGGAAGGTGGATGAAACCTTCTATAACAAAATCGGTAAGTGGAATAAATAAAAACTGCGTAACATTTCGGTAACTTGTCATAACTTTCCTTTCTATGAGTCGGCATAAACTAGCTTTCTTTAAAACCTATCAAGCGTTATCTTAATATCTGTCTGATCATTGCAGCTACAGTGAAATATCCTGTTGAAGTTGGATTCTTTAAGATATTAAAAGAAAAAGTATACATTCTTCTTTGTGTGTTTAAATACAGTCCTCAATCAATCAGAACGCCAAAGTCCTATGCTCCATGATCTACGCAAGAGCTCGGGTTAAGGAATGTATCATTAAGCAGAGGTATGCGCGTGAAGATGTGTTGTGTTGCTACCCGGGCTCTTTTCCCTTTTTGACCTGTTGTCGCTGTCGTTGTACCATAATTGCATAATTGCTTAATTGTTGTCTCTGATCGTTTCAGTGAATTTCTCAGTTTGGACTCCAGAACCCCGGGAGTTAACAAACAATTTTCCTTTTGTAAAACACATTATAGTGCAGTAGTGGCAGCTTCCCTTCAGAAAGTCAAGAAATCAACAAACACGAAACCTTAAGGTTTCCTTTCGCGAGCGCAAATTAGCTTAAAAAGAATTGCAGCTTGTTCATCTATTTTGCCCTTGCATAAACGTTGCATCGCAAGGCATATTATTACTGATTTATTCATCTTTTTGTTATCTTCAGTTAATCTGCTCTTCATGTTTGCTGTTAAGCAGCGTAAATCTCCAAGGAAGATCACAGAAATTTACCTAACAGACCTTAGTAACGATCTTTTCAAGGACGCCTTTAATAGGATCCAAGAAAACTTAAAGGGGATTTCTGGAAGAGACGACTTACTATGCGGTATGTATATGAGTATCTTACACTTACTTAGGATTCCTCCTTAGTGAACTGTCGTCAGATCTAGGGGGACGTTTTTCAGCAAGCATAGCGATCGTAGCGACGTGTATTAACAACTGCCTGCTCCAGTTTTCTCTACTGACAGAGAATGACCGTAATGCCTTCTTAAAGTTGAGCCGAAAATATCTAAATTCGAAAATAACCCACTCCCACCCAAAAATGTTGATAAAAATACTAACTCTTGTCTAATTTTGAAATGGTTTGTTTGTTCGTAGGACTGTTAAGCAAAAGTAAAGGACTCATTCTACGGATGACTGGGTGTCTTCACTGCTTGTTTCAGCTAGACTCTTTTAATGATGCTTTCTCGTCGGGTGAATCAGACGTTGAGCCCTCCACGGTTGTTACAGACAGTGCCGTCAAAGCAGCTGTAAATTTCGTTGCGACTTGTATTAACCATACCCTATATTTATGTGGAAGGAATTCCTCGGCAGAAGAAGTCCGAATGCTCCAGGATGACATTGCTCGAACGCCGACACAGACGTCAACGGATGAACCTGCCAAGCCAGTGGCTAATCCTGGAGGATACGTACTTCTTCTGCCTGGGAAGAGATTGCACATCACAGCCCTGAATGAAAAAAAGAAATTTAGGGACATGGGGAATAAGCAAGGGGCAGTGGACACGATCACCAGTCTCGAACAGGATGGACTCGGAATCGTTATTTCAACGAAGACACAGGGAACCGCAAAGGTTGGTGGCGACAAATCCGTTTTGAATTTACCACACAAACACTAGAGTCTCAGAACGTATATTTTTTCCCATTTTCCCCTCAACTGGTGTTTTATGCATTATAGACGTAATTATTATAATACCGTGGCTCTTATTCCCTTCATTGTTCTTTGTTCGTAGCAATACACATTCGTCAAGACTGACATAGAGAAGGGGGGAGAAGCGGAATTGGCGGACAAACTGGCGAAGTACGCAGTAACTCTTCGACAGTATCGCCAGTCTTTGATGGAAGAAGAGATACTTCCTTCAAGGAAAAGGTAGACTTTTTTTGTCATTGTTTCTTTCTTCCAATGTCAGAATTTTTTATCGACATTAACTTTTATCATAATCAGCAGCCAGTGATGAAAACTTTCCATGATTTTGCAGTAGACGTGCCGTTTATAATGAATATTGAAAATTAAAATAAATTAATTGTACGATGGTATGCTACCTTTATCAAAAACCGAAGCGGACTTATGCAGGTCACTCCTTCAACCAGAGAAACACGGCATAATTCTAAAAATATATGATAACTCGACCTTTAAGATGGAACAAAATTTGAAAGGAGGGCCACAGAAGACAAAAAGATTACCAACGCGTTCAATCATTTACATCTGAGTTTTGAGACATCGAAGGATAATTAATATATTCAGTTTTAACGCAGCATATTGATGTGCTACATCTTAACAAGTAATTCGTCAATACTCAAACGGAAAAAAACAATGCATGCTATCAGCCTTCAAGATAGTTACCCAGATAAAAGAAAATAAAAATCAATTTACACGAGCTAGAGACACTGTTTTCCATCAGAATGTATCGTGAAGTGCAAATGATCCCAGGAAAGTAAGACTGAATTGGCTATTTTTTCCCTTTAATTGTAGCGCGAAAAGGAAAAATGGCCATGAAAGCGCATTAGAAGTGACGGCAGAGTCTCCCAGGCGCTCGCCACGATTAACGGGATCACCGACAGACGCAACACCACGCTCGGAGGCGAGCGGCTCAAGGCCAAGAAACCTCGAAAAAGAATTCACCTAACGGTGACTCTCGAAAGACAAAGAGGAGGGTGGACCATGCAAATATTTTAGTATTGTCACGTGCCGTAGAGATAACATAAATATTGCCGGCCCTATAACACGCACCTAAACAGTGATTCCCGCTTTTCAACAGAGAGATCTGCAGGTAGCTACTCTAGGCCGATAAGTCACAATTATTAGTTTATACAGAATGCTGTATATTTTTAGACCAATTTAGGTCATGAACCTGAAGAAGGGATAGAACAATAACAATTGATTTGAGCATTAAGTTTATCAAGGTGATCTTAAAGCGAGGAAGATAGAACGCACATTCACTGCATTCTTTACTGCCTATTTTTAGCGTTGTCACGATCGTAAATGTGGCATTCACATTTAATGATATGGAAATTCCTTAGACAAAACGCTTTATACCCAAAGGGTTTGAATTGGGTATGACATTGAGTCGGCCGAATAGATCTATAGGAAGGAGAAGAACCCAGAATAAGACGTCTCATATATGGCACATTGATGAAAAATTTCAAACATAAAAATCCATAGATGAGATGACTTCGTTCAGGTTTCCGTTGAAAAATAAATAAATAAATAAACTAAGATAAAGGACTGACGGGGACTTCGTGACAGAGAAAACGTAGGCTTGTTTTATGGTCGGGTATTCAAACAGATGGCAGTGAAACAAGGCTAATATCTTCTAGTCACGGAATTGTTGTCTTAACTTAAAAATAGCATTTAGAAAGATGTAAAACGAGTTGAAGGAATAAAACCAACAAATACTCCCACTGCGCTTTATTCTCATTTCATACATAGAAGTGTAACTAAGGAAAGAATGACAAGGGGTTAGTGCCTGTGAAAAAATGTGACATTATCCTGACTTTGTCAGACTTTTCTACACTTCCACACCTCTGAGAAGTGTAGAACTAAGTAAAGAATGACAAGGGGTTCTTAACAGAGAGGAAAGTGTGACATTATCCTGACTTTGTCAGACTTTTCCACACTTCCACACCTCTGAGAAGTGTAGAACTAAGTAAAGAATGACAAAGGGTTCTTAACAGGGGAAAAGTGTGACATTATCCTGACTTTGTCAGACTTTTCCACACTTCCACACCTCTGAGAAGTGTAGAACTAAGTAAAGAATGACAAGGGGTTCTTAACAGGGAGGAAAGTGTGACATTATCCTGACTTTGTCAGACTTTTCCAGACTTCCACACCTCTGAGAAGTGTAGAACTAAGTAAAGAATGACAAAGGGTTCTTAACAGGGGAAAAGTGTGACATTATCCTGACTTTGTCAGACTTTTCCACACTTCCACACCTCTGAGAAGTGTAGAACTAAGTAAAGAATGACAAGGGGTTCTTAACAGGGAGGAAAGTGTGACATTATCCTGACTTTGTCAGACTTTTCCACACTTCCACACCTCTGAGAAGTGTAGAACTAAGTAAAGAATGACAAGGGGTTCTTAACAGGGAGGAAAGTGTGACATTATCCTGACTTTGTCAGACTTTTCCAGACTTCCACACCTCTGAGAAGTGTAGAACTAAGTAAAGAATGACAAAGGGTTCTTAACAGGGGAAAAGTGTGACATTATCCTGACTTTGTCAGACTTTTCCACACTTCCACACCTCTGAGAAGTGTAGAACTAAGTAAAGAATGACAAGGGGTTCTTAACAGGGAGGAAAGTGTGACATTATCCTGACTTTGTCAGACTTTTCCAGACTTCCACACCTCTGAGAAGTGTAGAACTAAGTAAAGAATGACAAAGGGTTCTTAACAGGGGAAAAGTGTGACATTATCCTGACTTTGTCAGACTTTTCCACACTTCCACACCTCTGAGAAGTGTAGAACTAAGTAAAGAATGACAAGGGGTTCTTAACAGGGGGAAAAGTGTGACATTATCCTGACTTTGTCAGACTTTTCTACACTTCCACACCTCTGAGAAGTGTAGAACTAAGTAAAGAATGACAAGGGGTTCTTAACAGGGGAAAAAGTGTGACATTATCTGACTTTGTCAGACTTTTTCACACTTCCACACCTCTGAGAAGTGTGGAACTAAGGATGAAAAAGGAAAGTAGGGATCTTGTGGCCAGCACTGGACATTTGTGTATTCTTTAGCCTGATTGTACTGACCAAGGTCACTGTAAACAGTTCCCAGGTTGTTGTAACTTGCCGCTACGTTACCATGGTGTTCATCATAAATCTCTTTTTTAATGGCAAGAGACTTCTCATGGCATTCTTTAGCCTGATTGTACTGACCAAGGTCACCGTAAACAAGTCCCAGGTTGTTGAAACTTGTCGCTACGTCACCATGGTGTTCACCATAAATCTCTTTTCTTATGGCAAGAGACGTCCCAAAGTAGTCTTTAGCCTGATTGTACTGACCAAGGGCACTGTAAACATTTCCCAGGTTGTTGTAACTTGTCGCTACGTCACCATGGTGTTCACCATAAATCTCTTTGCTAATGGCAAGAGACTTCTCATGGTATTCTTTAGCCTGATTGTGCTGACCAAGGTCACTGTAAACAGTTCCCAGGTTGTTGTAACTTGCCGCTACGTTACCATGGTGTTCATCATAAATCTCTTTTTTAATGGCAAGAGACTTCTCATGGCATTCTTTAGCCTGATTGTACTGACCAAGGTCACTGTAAACAAGTCCCAGGTTGTTGTAACTTGTCGCTACGTCACCATGGTGTTCACCATAAATCTCTTTGCTAATGGCAAGAGACTTCTCATGGTATTCTTTAGCCTGATTGTGCTGACCAAGGTCACTGTAAACAGTTCCCAGGTTGTTGTAACTTGCCGCTACGTTACCATGGTGTTCATCATAAATCTCTTTTTTAATGGCAAGAGACTTCTCATGGCATTCTTTAGCCTGATTGTACTGACCAAGGTCACTGTAAACAAGTCCCAGGTTGTTGTAACTTGTCGCTACGTCACCATGGTGTTCACCATAAATCTCTTTGCTAATGGCAAGAGACTTCTCAAAGTATTCTTTTGCTTGATTGTACTTGTCAAGATCCTTGGAAACAAGGCCTTGCACTCGAAAATAATTCGCCTTTTCCAGCTTATCTCTTAGCTCGTCATCAAGATAATTTACAAAATCAGAGCATAATGTACAAAAGAGGTGAGCGTCCGATATATTACTCAAGGCGCGACTAACTTCAGCAGTCGAGGAAAGCCAGGATACTAAATTTCTAGGAGCTATTGAGGGGAATAATTCATCATTTGTTAATTCTGTGTCGGTAAAATTAGTCTTGAAATGTTGATATAATTCTTTACAATGACTGGTAGTTAGTCTTAACTTTATGCACGCACTCTCACTTGCAAGTAGCAGCTTCCTGTTGTCTTTAATTAATGAACTGAAAATCTTAACAGCGACAGAAAAGTACTCAGCTTTGTGTGTGCGGTTCAGGACAGATGTTACAGTGGACTTAAGCACTTCATGAACAACGTTATGTACTCTTAAGTAAGTGGGTGTGCCGTCAACATCATACAAGCAAGTTATCATGGTGGATTCCAGAATTTTAGCTCTGATAAGTTCTTCTTTTTGTTGTTTGTTACGAAATTTAACAAAGTCAACTGCAGCCTCAATAGGTAGAGAATCAGATGTGCACAGTGAAAACAAACAAAATACTTCACAAAGAACTTTGTCGCTTTCCAAAGCTCGAGTTATTGCTATTCTGATTGCAGTAGCCGTTGTTTTGGGATATGCTCTGTTTTTTTTCGCGAAAAGCTCTTCTCTGGCTTCGCGTTCCTGGCTATTCAATGTTTCCAGGTATTTTGTCCAACCGCAATTAGGGGTACCATAGCTGACAATTGTTTGCACGTAGACTGCAGCAGCTGCCAAGGCAAGTGGCTGATACTCGAGAACTTTAGCAACCTCCTCAGCTTGTTGTTGATTCGCAATTTGGGACACTTCTCTTAAAAGGTCTACTGCATCAGCTGGGTGCATTCCTTTACTGAGAGACTCATGGTAAGTATGAGGGGAATTGAAGGGTATTGACTGAGTATCTTGAGTAGTTACTATCATCTGACCATGACCCCACTCTTCACTGGAGGTTGGAGGCAGATAACTACCAACCAAGGATAGGTCAACAACATTATCCACAATAATCAGCCAGACAGAAAATTCTTTCACCTTTGGAGCAATAAAACGCATCAAATGTTGAATTTTTTCACTTGAGTCGACCTTCGTGGAGGTTGCTAGGTTGGTCAGAGCGTATTCCGTAACTCCCAGTTGTTTAGCTAGATTGAAATAGGTGTCGGAAAGTGAGTCAAGGGTTTCTGCATTCAGAGTTGAAACAAAAGTTAGACCTTCGTCTTCTCGTAAACTTTTGTCATAGACTTCTTGTCCAACTTGACGAGCGAATTGACTTTTGCCACAGCCCGGAATTCCTGATAAATAAATGGTGCTGATGGCCCCTTTGCTTTCACTATAAAGTTCCTCCAGCTTGTTCTTGATTCTTGTGACATCGTTGGAACGTCTGATGATTTGGTGCGATGGCTTAAATGTAAGACTACAGAAAGACTCGACTTTGGAACTGATTTCCTGAGTGAGTGTTTCTACTTCTTCCTGCTTGCTCTGTACTTCGGAGTTTAGATTTTTGACTTCTTCATCTTTTGCTTTTAAATCAGCTTTAAGTCCATCAGCCTGCATCTTTAAGCTATTTACTTCTGCTGTCGGAAAGCTGCTCTGGTTTTTTACATCGTCGATTTCATCAGTTGAGAGTTTCAAAGATGTAAATGCAGCTATCACTCTTGCTACATAATTTTTGAATTCAGCATCCGTAAGTTCAACCTCGTTTATGTGAGCGATGTCGTTTCGCACCTGTCGAAGATCGTCGACCTCTTTTCTGATTGTCGAACTCAGAGTGGTGCCAATGCTATCCGAAAACAATATCGCAAAAAGTAGAGTACTGCAGTCCCACTCTGCTGTGTTTCCCTTTTGTATTGTCGCAAAATATCGAGCATTCTTTTTCCGACTTTTCCCCGTTTCGTTGTTGTAGAAATCGCTGCCATTTTGTGGAATGTCTTTCCATTCCCCAAATGAGGTTGTCATGTAAAGGAAATTCCACTCTTGTTTGAAGACTTTCCGAAGTCCTTCGGGGACCAAGTTGAAGGCAATATAACATATTCTGAAATAGTTTAACTGTTGTGGAGTATATTCCATTTTGAATTGGGATCTATAGTAAAAAGATTAGCGAAAGAATAAAATCAGACTAAAAACCGCTACCCACTCCAAAGAAATCCTACATCGAAGCCCCCCGCCTCCCCCCCCCCCCCGACTTACTCGTTGACTTACTTTTCGCCTTCTTCATGCATGAAACAAAAGGGGTGGAGCAAAGTATAGGCAACAAAAATGTACTTACGCTTTTTTAGCCTATAGCCCCGTGAAATTGTAGAAATGAGTTTCTTGGCCTGTTAGCCTGTGGGAAAGAATAGTGAAAGCCTTTTAGAATGAAAACCTGAAGGGAAAACGCGCTTCAATGTTAAGTTTACTTTGCCTCCGCCCAGTCCCCCGATGTTAATGCCCATCAATCTAATTCATTTGTAGCTTGGGTGGTAACGGTCACACTCCGGATACCCAGCGAGCAGCAGAGGCTAGATTTTCGCGCTATAAGGTGGTGTGCGAAAAGTAGCCTCCTGCCAACAACTGTTCAAATCCGTCCTGTTCTCGACCGGCTTAGAACATTGCGTGAGTCTTGCGTCAGCGAATGAACGCTGACCATTATTGCGCCTTCATGCGTCGCATCAGTATACTGATGAGACTGTATCCCTGTTTATGTAAAGAGCGTTGTCAACTTGAATACCGTAAATCCTTTACTATGCCCCCCCCCCCGGGGACTTATTTATTTCAAACGATTTGAGGGGGTTTTAATAGAGACAGGGGGGAGCTTATTTGAGAAGAGGAGCTTACTTAATTTAGCAAAGATGACGGTATCAGTTCTCCATAAAGAACTAAAATAAAAAGTGGAAAAGCTCAAGTACAAGAAGTTGGAGATCATTTACCCGAGGATCAAAAACAAATCCTAACTTCCAGTTGGTGAATAAACCATCCCAGATCACTCCTCACGACGGTTTCCAGTGGTGAATGATTAACACAGTCTATCATTTATTAGTGACGAATAATCAGGGGAGGGGAGGGGAGGGAAGGGGGGCCTTAAAAGAGAGGCCGGGCTTATTAACTTTTTTCCCTTGCCAAAGGGGAGCTTATTTGAGAGGGGCGGGGGGCTTAATAGAGGATTTACACTAAGATCTGTAATTGAAAGCTGTCGGAATACTAAACAAGCTGCTGCCGGTGATTCTTACTTGAAACGGTAAATCGTTAATTTATCAGATGGTAGTTCTTGTTTGCCAGGAAAAGAACTTAAAATGGTTTACCGCGATGATTTTTGTTGTGTCTCCTCTCAAAGCAAAGTTAAATGCACTGTTTTAGTGCACAGATGGAAACGGGAAAATAAAAAGAATGACTTATTTCATTGATCAGTTTCTTTTAGTGGAAGAAGAAGAAAAGAAGCTTTTAGTGGAGAAATTTGCCCTCAAGGGTTCCGGCAACCTTGTTGGTTTCTTCACGGTGGAGAGCTTTTCCTGTTCTGGAAAGAAACCACAGCTGAAACCGAAACAGCAAAGTTTAAAAAGCATTTTCAGGTACATTTAGGAAATTTATGTATTTATAGTTGTTTCATAGACATGATAAATGTTTTATACATTTTTGACTTCGAATTGTAAAATGCGCCGGCCGCTCTTACTTTCGTGAAAGGATCCACGATCCAGCTAGTGTTAGGTGAATTGTTTTTAAGGATAAATTATGGCTTTTGTCTCGTCTTTATACATTCATAAAATTAGTTTAAAACACAGTCGTGAGACTACAGGATCCAATTTGTTTCAAGCATCACGTCTGAGTAGCGTGGTCGGCGAATTTCATTTTTCATTTTGAGCACAATTATGGTTTACTAGTTGTTATAGATTGAAAATACACAAAATAAGAAAATTGAAAGCCTATTTGAACTATTTGCACTCTAGGTTAACTGCATGCTTAAATGGTCATTCAACTACCGTTTTTGAAATGAAAACTTCGTAAAAACGCGTCGGTGGAATAGTCGTTTATGCAGGGGCACCCAATGGATCTGTTCCTCAAAATATCTGTTCTTCAGGCAAATTTTTGCTGGCTGGGAGATTTGGACAAAATAATATGTCCTTGGAAATTGGAAAATTGTGGGTGTCTGAGGTGATTTGATGTGTAGAATAGCTGCTGTGCGCTATCTGTCAGAAACCTCTTAGTCCTTCCCCCCATCACCCACTGAAGGGATGAATGTAGCCCTTAGGCCACACCCAATTTCCTATCAAAACCCTCCCCCCCCCCCCCCACTGAAGAGCTGAATTTGAATTTTGAACGTCTGCTGCTGGGAAACTTCCCAGTAAGTCAGGTTGAAGGTTGAAGGTGCACCTTGCTGGCTGGCAACCTCTTCATCAGTCTTGCTGGGAGTGAGGAACAGATAAATTTTTCCCAGCAATATCCCAAAATGTTTAAAATAGCTTCAGACATCTTTATTTATGCCTTTTTTGTTGTTTTTAGGTCTTTTTCTCAAAATTTTCCGTTGGGTGTCCCTGTTTATGGGTTATGCTCCGTGAAACCTTTAGAACATTTTCAGGCTTTTGATACATAGCATGCGTCTGCAGCAATTTTTTTAAAGGCGTTAAGACGGTTAAACTCCGGCTTAAAAAACTTTTTTAACTTGAGTGTCTTGCTACTATAATAAGCAGAAAAACTGCTTTTTTGGTTAAATGTGCTCCTCGAAAAGCAGAAAGGACTTTATTAATACTGCAAATGGGAGCATATGATTTCCTAAAAGGACCAAGCATCTGAGGAAATTAGTGGCGCTTATACAGACCGAAGGGGGCTGAAATATTTAAAACCATATGGAGAAAAGCAGGAAAACAAAACAAAGCATGAGCAAGTTGGTTGTTCGCAAGTTTGATTCCCGCAAAACTCGCGCAAAATTGACGAAAGACGAATTTCAGTTGCTTGCGAATCGCGTGACGAATTTTTGCCTATGCACAATAGAAAACTGAACGGTTGTCAGCAGATGCTACTTTTCGCACTCCAGCTCATACAGCGAAAATGTAGCTATACTCCGAAAATAGCCGGGCGCACAAATTTGCCTCGCACTCAGAAGTTTTTTTGGCTCTTCACGCAAACACTATTAAAAACTTCAGTTGAGTAGAGTCTACGAAGGAAGACGGACACTTCAGTAACTGAAGGAATTGAAATAAGGGGAGTCAATTTAATTAGTAGGAAAAGAAGTGGTAGACCTGTATTTATGTCTATGTGGACGGATGTGTATTCGGTAATTAGGCTTAAGCAGTGTAGCTTTTATTTTCTGTTTCAAGAAACTCTATAGAAATACTATAAAATAAAGACGAAGGGAACACAATTTGAAAGGAAAAAAAGTGAAAAAATAGGACTATGTTTTACACTGCTTTGAGGTCGGCGGTTAATTCATATTTACCGTTCTGAAAATTCCATAAAGGTGTAATAAAATTAAGATTGCTCCTCTAGTGTAGACAGGTTAGGCATAAAGGAAGTGAAGTAAACCGGTTTTAAGGCTCCCCGATCCTTGGCCGTCTCTGTTAAGATCCAGAAATTTTGCTACCATAATAACTTGACGTCACACTTCTCCTCTCTTTTAAGAAGAGCCGCTTTATTGAAAATTATGCAAAATACAGCGGAGTGTTTGAAAACGTATACAAAGATGAATGGTGTACTTACGTTGTTTGTTTTAGCCGAGAGCACTCAGGTTAAATGGTACAAATGTCTCCGTCTCTAACCTGTAGTAAAGGAAAGTGAAAGTCAAATTTGCAAACAAACAAGGCAGGCGGCCAAAAAAAAGGATTACCGGAAGTTCTAGGGTTTACCCGATTCTAGGTTTCATGACCTTTCGAGTCAACCAAAAATCAATTTAGATTCAATCAACTGTAACATTTACTCACAAATCAATTTTTTATGAAGATGGGACATTATTATGTCGAAAAAATCTTCTCCAGGTTCTATAGTATGTTCCTTAAATTACTCAACGGCCGTACAATTTTAGGCTTTGAGAAAAAAAATCCGGCTTAGATCTAAGAATTGTGACTCCAAGATAATACAAAATGATTAACTCTTGGAATCCATTTAACGCTGTTTGAAGTATTGCTGCCGATCTACAAGCACGCCGATTTAAAGGTATATAAACAAGTATAAAGTATAAAGGCCTTCGTAGCGGTTCTTTGGGTTGTTATGTGAAGGGCTCCTGTTATTGACCAAAATTCTCCTATTTCCGGCTGCCTAGAAGTTGTGTATGCCTCTTATCTGTTTGCTTTCAAATAAAACACTAGTAAAAATAGTCAAAATTTCACAGACGAAAAAGGGGTTAATATGATTTGAAACATGATGGTCGAGTTTGCAGAACGGCGTACCAGCCCTGTCAGATGAAAAGGGAATATTAGTCAGATCCCAATTCAAATTGAAGCATGATCCCAAATTGAAGCAAATTGAGCATGAATTCAAAGCTTCTACAGAATGTTTTTGGGATAATTCTTTCTTCGAGAAATTCATCATTAAAGACACAAGCTATAATGTACGAAAGGCCTTTAAGATAACCCTGATCCAAGCATTCTTTCGGTGGGCCAGGATCAAACGATTTTAAAATTGATCATGACTTAATAGAGATCTATAGAGAAATGGGTACTCACGTTTCTATTAATGCTCGATCAGAAATTGTGCTGTAAACTGTTAACTATCGCGGGCTTTCCGAATGGTCTTCAGTCCACCTAAAACAGGGGAAATTGAAAGTGAAATGTGCCAACAAAGCGCTATCAAGTGTCCAGACGAAATTTATCTTGTTGATAGGCGTTTGGAGAAAATATGACCTGATGCTACAGATTATGAATAACAAAACCCGGGGACGGGAGGTTAGGGAAACTTATTTGGGAGGTATCGACAGCACGGTCCAAGATGAAAACTAACGATAGTTTATACTGGTTTAGGCTGTTCCAGACCAGGCGTTGAGATATACATGTAGGTTGAATATAGTGGCAAGTGGCTCGAACTGAAGAACACGAATGAAAAGAAATAGAAAGGGAATATCTCCCTACCCCTCCCCCCACTCCCTACCCCAGCTCCACTGGCTGTTTTTTCCTGCTCATTTTTCTTTGCGCCTACCCTGAGAGCAGAGGCCCTTCGATCCCCGTCCCCATTATCATCAAAGCCACTTTGTTCTGAGAGCTCGTGAGTCTAGGGACTATAGTCGTAAAACAACGGGCAGCAAAAATGACTTACATGGAGTAGAACCACCATATTTACTGCCTCTACTTCCCCAAAGTTCAAATATTATCAGAGTTATAGTCAGGAATGTTACGGTCTGGGAAAGTTATATCACACATCTATCACATGTTAGATTGCGTGCAGCATAGTACTTCCGTCTTGATACATTATCTTTGAAATCCAAGTCAGTGAAAACAATATCAATAAATCAATGTCACGAATTTAGTGCGACCTTTAGCATTAAAGCATTATTTAAAATAACAGTTGAACAACATATAGAAACATCAAAGGGATTACGATCAAACTAAAATGTTGAAGGATGAGCATAAGCATTAAAAGGTCAAAACCGTAACAGTACTCACCCATAGCGTCAGATAAGTGATTAGCCTGCGAGCTGAGGCTCATGCCACTTGTGTGAATTGGGTGAAAATTTTGGCGACCGCCATTCATGAACCCGCTGGATAGCGGATCCGCCACAAAAATTTCCCCGAATTCTCACAAGTCAGCCTGCCAGCAGGCGAATGAGTGATGGGAAAGCTTAAATTGAAAACTCGATCCTGTGATTGCTTTGGAGCCAAAGGACAAAACATGGACCCCCACTTTGGACCGGTTCCATGGACCACCTGTTATGGACCAGGTCCATGGATACTTTTTTATTTTTGCAGGAAGGTTTTGGACCGGGTCCATGGACACTTTTTTTAAATAATGAGAATCGAACAAAAACAGAAATAGTGCAAAAATATGATTTGACGAGACGCTGTCGACCGCTAATAGTAAAAGTTATCACTAAGGGAGGAATTACGCGTTCCAGTTCAAAGACTTGCATTATCCTTAGAAAACAAGCTGGAGTTTAGAATTCATTGCTTTTAGAGCAATCATGACTGAGTCACTTCGAAATTCTCCATAGCTGATGTTAAGCTTCAGTTTAAGCTACAATCCACTTCTTTGAGATTTGGATCTGTAAATCACTACCCGTGAGATATAATCATCCCCCTAAAAATGCTAACGAGCTGGTCCCAGCGTGACAAAACATTTCAGGAAAAAGTGAAATTCATGGACAAGAAGAAAACGGCTTAGAATTATTCAGATCCAGGAAGCACTTTGGAGAAATTAAACAACCTAAAACTCCTAATCAGCCTGGCGCAATAAACTGAGCTTTACATTTAAAAAGAGGTAGAAAATCAATATGCGTGTCACGACCTCTAAGTGTGAAATAAGCGGCAAAAATTCACGTTTGCTCAGTCAAACTTGTTTGCCTCCAAAGCATAATCTACCCGTCAGAGAAAACAATTCATTGCAACAAGCAGCATTTTGGCATGAGGTAGAAGTCGTGTGATGCCTATCAACCCCCTCTTTTTAATTATTTTATGTAAGCACAATTAAATATCACTGATCAATCGAGCATTGTTTGTTGTTGTTTTTTTAATCTTAGTTTTGCACTTTTTCTGTTTTTGTTCATTTCTCATTATTTAAAAAACAACTGCCCATGAACCCGGTCCATGACAGGGGGTCCATGGATCCGGTCCATATCAAAGTGGTCCATATGGACCAGGTCCCAAGTGGGGGTCCATGGACCCCTGGTCCACGTTTTGTCCTCACCCCAAAAATTCTGGTAATTATAACATTGAACTTGTTCAGGCTGAATCGTTGAGGAGAATCTGGAGAGAGGGAAGACGATTACACAGTTTTTCCGTATTTCTTTCAATCAAAACGAAATGTTAACAGGTATCTTTGAGACGTAATTATTCAGACCATTTCAAGAGCTACCTTGAACTACTCACGAAATTACCTGATCTTGACGAGCAAGAGCGATTTTCTCACTTTCATACTTAAACTCCTTGTTAACTGACGTTAAAAAGAAAAATTGTTTACCCTGTTTCATACCTTGTTCGGCGTAAGCAAAGCCGTCTAGGCCAAATAAGGTAGTACTCCCGGCACGGAAATCATCTCTCCCGGCTCAACCGCAACCAAATTCCTTTTTCTTGTCTTCTCGGTTAGAACATAGAAATTACTTCATAGTGCGACGTACAGATTTTTATTCACGAGCTTTGAAACGTCGACTTTTGCAACGAGTGAATGAAACTCCGTACGCGCTCTTTCTATGATGTAATTTCTTCATGATTTAATTGAAACCGAGAATTAAACACGCCCATCAAACGTCTGTACCTAAGGACACAGTCTGTCCCACAAAATCGAGTTTACGTTCAAAACAGTCCAGGGGGTAAAAATTCAAAGATTATGATTAATAGATGAAGGCATGCAGAGTACAGAGTAACGCAGAAATTTTTTTGTTTTTAGAAATAGCCTGCTGAACATGGCCTCGATTATTTTTTGCTTCATTTTAGGCGAGCGAAGGGAAGCGGCCATCGCGCGCACTGATCTCGCGCTTGCCCTTGCGGGGAACGGAACGCAGCTCTTCACAAGGCCACACAGGATTAGCTGTGAAAATAACAGCCATAGAAATATAACAATGACTCTATCCCTAAAACAATGACGGAGCTGCGGGTTATGGAGAACCAATGAAATTAAAGGTTTTTAGGAGCTGCGTTCTATCGTATCCCCGCTTTGCGGCGTCTGAAAAACGCGCAAACTTGACGAGTTTTCATGCTTAGCTCCTGGTTTAGGGCTCTTGTTTAGAGGTAGTCTGGTAAAAAGCCTTTTTTTTGTTATAATTTCTTACCTTCTTCTTTCAAAACTAGCCATTACCTGGACCACTTAATCAATAAATCGAAGTCATGCATTGGTTAAAATTATAGAAAATTGGAAATCATTAGATTTAAGGGATGAAAATTAAAAATGAAGGGAATAATTGGTAAAGAAATAGCGGATAGTCTACATGTGCCGCTGAGCTCATTAGCGAACTTATTGGTTTATTCGTATACTTTTTCTAGCCTTATTTCTTTCATTCTCAAATCAACATCGTTTCCCGCTAAAAACAACTAGACAACCCCCTTAGTTACCCCTTCGGGTGTCATGTGACAATTTCAATCTCGGTATGTAATTACTGTCGAACTTCCCCAACACGGAAACCAAAGCGACAGAGCCAAGTGGCCGCTTGGCTTCCTATATAATAGAGGTGGAGGTACGAATGGCATCAGTCAGGGCTCAGACGAAGGTATTTTAATTTTAAGGCAAGCTTTTCCATATCTGATGATAAACTCCTTCATTTTCTAACATTAAGGCGAGGTTTATATAAGAGGACATTCTTTCCGATCCGTTTGACAGGTTGTTTTAATTCTGCCGTTTACACGCACAGGCGTGAATCCGAAATAAAACGTCCCAGTTTAGTCGCGCGTGAGGAGATTTTGAACCCCGATCTAAAGTGCATTTGTATCCGCCGATTGATTACTAGGATTATCGCAGTGATGTGTGTATACGCTCGCTAATCCAAGTATATACCTTAAGTTTAATATATCCGCAGACTTTTTTGAATCCGGAAAAATGTCTTCTATAGTAAACCTAGCCTTTGTATTCGAGTGAAGTTATCGAATTGAACTGATGAATAAATTGTGTATTAAAACACGTTCAAATCCGAGTACCATAAATGTAATGATTCCGGAAACATTTATGAATCCAGAAAATCTCCTCTGGTGAAAAACTAGCCTAAAAGGAGAGATATGGCTCAATATGATAATAATTGGTATTGGAGGGTTTTTAACTTGAGGAGTCTTGCTTTGGCGTCCCGTTTTTATTGCCCTCTAAGGGCAGCGATACTTGAACATCAAGATAAGTTTATGATGAGTTTTCCTGCCATCAATTTAATGCTTGCTCAAATAAATTCCTGCCATCAAGTTCCAATAACTGTATTAATTCTCTTTTTAACAATTTTTACTTTGCATTGAACATTTCTCTTTAATTTCCATTTTAATTCCGGCGTGTACGAATAATAATGTGGCGCATTGTTTTTTATCGTGGGTCAGTTATTATTCACTTAAAAAAACTGTTCTTTTCCTCTCTTTGTAATTTTTCATTATTTGGCCATGAAAATCTCCTCTTAGGCTTCCAGTATGTCCATAACATACTTTTGTCGACTTTTTTCCTCGTTGATTGCGGAGTTGTAAATGCTGGCCTTCTGCAACCCGTAGGCGTTGAAATTTTTATGCTAGGTGAAATTTTTGTTTTTCTTCGAGGCTTGGAAAAAAATTCGCCGGGTTCGCCATTCTGTGGTTTGCTTTCTTGAAAAGGTCTTGTTGGAAATGATCCCATTGATTTTCCACTTTAAATCCACGTTATAGCAGGATGAAAACTAATCATAGTCTAAACGGTTTAGGCATGGATAAAATGACCAGAAATATATGCAGGTTTTGGGAACAATTTTTTTGTTACTGTGACAGCTTCCCCACCTTGTTTTGGCAGCAAAATGATTTTCACATTAAAATTAATGACCTTAACCTGTAAAAAGCCTTTAATGATAACGCAAGTGGTTAAAATTCACCAAAGAACGTTAAATGAGTACTGAGGCTATGTCCACACAAATCCAGGCATTTTTGGCAACGCATTTTCTATCCCGCTTTGTGATCGCTCTCCTGGAAAGCAATTTCCAAACAATACGGTTTCGGTGTCCGGATTCTTTAGGGAGCTTAAGCAACGCGCCGGACGACGGCGACGTCAATCAGAACGGCAAACTGCAAAAGGTTTAGATAAGCAAAACAACAACTTTGCATGTGCATCACGCTTGTTAGTACATTCCTTTGCCGTCGTTGCACGACTACGACTTAAAAGTGCCCAATTCTTTAACGTTTTGTGGAGGACGTAAACACAAGACAACGATTTTCCTTTTCTCTTCCTGAACTTCGATCGCTCCAGTCCTTTAGAATTCATCTTCAGAAAAAGCCGCCAACATTTGTAGGATTGAACGAGGCGAAATAGACGCAGTAAAGTTTGAAACTGAGCCCAAATTCACTTTTTAGTTGACCTTTAAGCCCTAAGAGTGATCAGCATCATATTTCTCCTCGTAATATCAATGCTTTTTAAGACAGAGTGGTCATAAGAATTACGGACATGATCACACGAGATGAATTTACTTGATATTTTATCAACTTCTCCCTTCTTCTTCTGTAGGAAATGAATAGGGGTAACAAATGAGAATTCAAACTTTGATCTTAGAGTTTAAAGAGTTAAGCTCGAGTGGTCGGAAGGCCGTTTCGTGTCTGAAAGGGAAGCGGTTTCAAAAATTTAGGAATCCTTGTGGACGTAGCCTAAACGATACCAAAGAAATGTACTTCTGAATTGTCAAATAGGACTTCATACATAAACGCAAAATGTAGAACCATTGTTACTCTTCAGTAACAGATCCGGTTAAACCCTATCTAGGTTGCGTTCTATTGGGAAATCCGGATTTCGGATTTTGCAATCGAAAACGAAATCCGAAAAGGGATTTCACCTCCGAGAAATCCGTCCTCAGGGTGTGGATTTCAATTAAGAAATCCAAATCCGGATTTCATGGATTTCCTTTTTGCCGTTCGATGGGAAATCCGAAAAAGGATTTGCAAAACTGTTCTCGTGAACTGCGGTGTTCTTCTTGTTACTTATGCGTGCGCGTGCAAGATCGCTGTTCTCAGCGTTAAAATCCGTTTTCGAATTTCGCGTTCGATTGCAAATCCGAAATCTGGATTTCAAAATCTAAATCCAGGTTTCCCAATCAAACGCACCCGTACTAAAAAATTAGAACCGATCCAAACGAATACGGACATTTTAAGTCCGTTTCATTTTTTATACCCGGATTTGTTTGGACGGCGCCTTACACTACTCTGGAGAGCCGTTTGAAAAAAATGCGGTTTTGGTGAGCGGATTCATTGGTTTCGTGTGAACCGAAGGCTGATTCAGGTAAAAAAAAAAAAACCCCTCGGTTTCAGAAATATCCGGGTCCTGTGAACGTGGCCTTAGCCTTTCTAGCCCCTGGGTCCGGTGCCTGAAGGCCGATTAGCGCTAATCCAGGATTAAAATTTTGTTCCGTTCTTGTATTTTACCTTCCTGTGTGTTGCTTAGAGTAACATTTTGTGTATTTATTACTGTATCTCCACTCGAGACGCATGTTCTTAGACAACAAAACCTTGCTTAAAATTTGGTTTAATCCTGGGTTAAACTTAACCATCTTTTGGGGAACCGGGCCCTAGTGAATATTTTGCTTCTACCCGGCTTTTTCTTTGCGTCCCTGGTCTCCGTTTGATGTGAATTTTAAATATTCGGGTTATAGAATTCACAAATGGGTTCAAATATGTCAAAGAAAAAAAAAACGTAAATCACAGCTTTCGTCTTGAATAATTATGGTCCCATTTTATAGGCATCAGAACTGCATTCTTGACGTGAACGGAACTGTATTGAATTAACTACTGCAAGTCAAAGTGAAGAGGAGTCGTCCGCGATAGATGAATGACATTCCAGAACAAGTTCCACATTCAACTTTAGCAAGCAAAGATAACATAAATTGCAGCTAATTAACTGATTTATTGAGAAGACTTTGTCTTTATACCGAGAAACACAGCACATTAAATCATATAATGCACTTTAAGTGCTTAAAAAATTCATCCAACCATTCATTTTCATGCCGGTACTTTTCTTGTATGAGAGAGACAATATAAATTTCTTCGTCCGTGTTCAAAAAAACTAACAAAAAAACAGTAAGATATCTAACTTTTTCTGCGAGCAAGCCATTACTAAGTTTGGTACCCCTAATTTGTAACAATTAAAATCACACCAATTTGAAGTTAAACAGCTTTCAATGTAAAAAGCTGTTACGTATCCTGTTATTTAAAATTCAAGCAAATTTATCTTCTTTTCCCATGGTTAAGACAGTTTGCTTCGTCGTCACCTTTTTTGGAACATATCTTATGAACAGGGTATAAACTATGCAAATATCTCAGTCAGCCATACAGTAAGCGCCAACCTACTTAAATAAAAATATCTACTCTTTTTAAATAATAATAAACTTCACATTGACTTTTGCAGGTTCCTACAAAGAGCCCTTACTTATTTATAACGCCATCTATCTTTTTTATAAAGCGCTTAAGCTTAAAAATAGCCTAGACAAAACCACTTAAATTTTACCATTCAAATTTCTGAAATATTTTCAGGATACTTCCTTTTATAAACACCTGTACATAACAGCGCTGAAGCTTTCCGATCTTTAAGCACACAGGTCACGGGTAAACAACGTCATGTCCTCATTTACTCAACAAAATGCCAACATCAAATTATACTGAAATGGCACGAAGCTAACGTTTCTCTGTAAAAACAACACCTCATCGCACGCCATTGAATGACGAAAGGCTTGTTGATAACAATTTTACAAATAGAATTCAATGTATTCGAAACTGAAGAATTTTTAGAAGTATTTCTCTAGACTGCCCAAAAGAAGCTATTAGGCTGATTTAGCAACAGAACGGGAACGTCAGTTGACGACGGGAAAGCTCGCGGAAAGGACTGGACGGGACTTTTGGCTCTCAATTTGCCGCCCTGTCAGTGGTCAAGAGTCAATATGTCCACACGATATTGGACCAATCATGGGAGCTCTTACATAGAGAAGTCCACCTGTGAGATGCCCACTTCACTACTGTGTAGACACAAACCGATGTCCACCTTTAAAGGATGCAGTCTTTTAGTCGATGTCCATTAGTCGTGGTTATCCAAATGATCCATATACGATAGACTTTTAGCAGAAAGAGCCTTGTGTCATCTTCTGGACGTCGCCGCTTTTACTTGACGTCTACTTTTTATTTGCTTATAGAGTTAGACAAAATGCGCTGTTAATCACCTTACAAGGTCACATGATCTTACAATTATCCTTATCGCACCTTTCCTTTCCCTTTGTGTCATCCCCAGGATCGGAATCAATTGGTACAACACAACTATTTTCATTCTGTGGTGTTTCACTTCTGTTCTCGCTACAGCTACCCACACCGTCACCAACTCTGTGTTGATAGCTGTGTCCGACAACTCTCGTTGTTTGCTTTGATTCTGTTATCTGCCTCTGATCTTGGTTTACCAAAACATCACTGTCGGGAAAGGAGTCACCTCTCACAAATATTTCTTTTCTGTGTTGCGCTTCTTTTGACGAACTTCCCCTTGAAGGTGCGGTTGAATTCTTGAATTCACCAGCTGCATTAGATGCTGCCGCAAAAGTGTGATCTGGTGGCGGCCCCGAAATACTACACTGTCCAAGTAGTCTATTGCTTAGTTCATCAGCTCTATTTGTCGGTGGAATGGTATTCCTTGCTAAAGGCAGTTTGATGTTATCTAACGCAAAAGAAAATAGGATAAGCCGATTCCAAAATTAGTTTGTTTGCTCCCTGCCCGTAGAAATTTTGCTGCAGTGGAACCTAGACATAACGAACGGCCAAGGGACCGGCAAAATTGGTTCGCTACACAGAGGTTTCGTTATATCGAGGTTCTTTTTCATATATTTTACTATTACGGATCATTATAAGTTTATTGGAAACTGCCCACCTACCTCTACCCTAAACCAACATTAAAACTTACTTCTCACTTGGGGCAGAATGTTGGCTTAAGGGAGGGGTAAGTGCGCAGTTCCACTATAGCTGATACTGGGGTAATAAGCCACGCACGCAGACGTTCTAAGGACTTCGTCACGAGTTCCACCGGATGAAGAAGCGCTAAGAACATCTGCGTAGGAGGTTACCTCCTAAAGAATAGCCTGCGTGTCGGGTAGGCGCGAAAAGGGGAGAGAGAGGGGGAGAAAAGCACAAAAGGGAAAAAAGAAGGTGCCTCTCTCCCCAATCCCCCTCCATTTTCGACACCTGCTACGCATGCTAGGCTATGAACGGTCTGCTACCACATTAAAGGTAGGCTTACTCACCCCAAACCCTGTGCAAAGAATGCTCGTCTAATATCACAGTATTGCCAAAAAAAAAATCGAAGAGATGACCCTCTAAGATGTTGTACTAACTTTCACAACGGTGTAAAGTACCCAGACAAGTGAACAAGGCTTACCTGAAGGTCCCTGCATTGCTGACGAAGCTGAAGCTGTTTTCTTTTCATCTCTACATGGACGCTGCTTCTGTAAATCACCAGTTGCTCTACTTGCCTCAGACGCTTTTCTGTGGTTTAACGTTTTCCCAATTCCAGACAGTGGTGTGCATCTCTCTTAACTGCTACGGTTTACTGAACGTTCAATACTTGACAAGGCGGCATCCTGACTACCTGCGGTAGTTGCTGTAGTTTCAGTGCGAGAAGTGCAAACAGCCCTTTCTAATTCACCCAATTCCGGCTTTTTATTTTCTTCAGGGATCGGATATGGCAATCTCCCAGGGCTTTCAGCAGCGTCACTTGAATTTTCCGTGGGAGTTCTAGGATGATTACTTTCAGTCACAGGGTAGGACAATGTTCCAAGACCCTTGACAGCATTTTCCTTTCCCGAGATGGATCGCACACTGCCTTCTTCAGAAACACACACGGGTAATTTTTCAGAGACGATAACATCGGCTGAGTTTCCAGGGAGACTCCCTGAGCTTTTTGTCTCTAGAACAGGACTAGACAATGCTATGCAAGAACCAGTCGCAACTGCAATCTGCTCGGAAGACCCTGCACTGCCTGCTTCAGGAACGCTCACAGGTAATTTTTCAGGGGCAGTAACGTCGGCTGAGGGGGAGTTCCTGAGTTTTTTGTCTCCGGAACAGGACTGCCGGACAATGCACCGCGAGAACCAGTAGCAACTGCAATCTCCTCGGACGATCCTACAATGCCCACTTCAGGAACCGCCGTAGTTATTTCAGGGGTATTTGAGATATTTTCACTTTCTGTAGGGTTTCCTGAGCTAGCAGTCACGGGGTTTGTACCACTCCTACTCTCCGGAAACCCAAATGGAGATTCGATACTTTCTGCAATACTTGGAGTTCTGAAAGCTATAAACAAGTGAACAGAATGCTAATTACAATACAGGAAATGAACACTCTGTGACTACATGAAAGCCGTTATGACAAGCTCCTTTTTTTACGATTGTTAAGTCGAAGGTTGTGAGCAAGAACTATACAGCGTTTTCACGGACCGGCTTATCTTTAGATGGAATTTTAAAGCAGTTTTTCCGCGAAATTGGAAGCTGCACTCTTTCTAAAAACGCATTCATTTGAAGTATATAAGGTATGAATATGGAAAACAAAGCGTCATTTAAAGGTAAAAAAGAAACATATTCATATTCATATTCTCAATTCGCGTCACAATCGTTCTGAAATATACGTCGTGAAACAAGTACATGGACGTTGCTCGATCCTTTTTATGGGCTCCTGCTATGGACCCGCAAAACATACCAAGTTGGTCCCTTAGAGGGTTTTGATTGTATAGGGTCCTTTAGCGATTACAGTATTAAAGAACAGTTTCTTATAATCTACTAACGTAGCACAACGGTCATTAAACAATAAATAATATTTGGTATACGTCACCTTAATGTTGCTGTTCCCACATTGGTTACACTGTGGTCACCAATACTGGCATGTCCACCAGACATGTTGATACTGTAGCTACTTTCACCAGTGGAAGGAAGCTGGGGCTGAACACGATACAAGAACAAATCAAAATTTACGTTCTCATGCGCTTTCTTTGAGTGCCCGAATCTCTCTGCTCGTGTAACCGCCATATTGAGAAAAACGTCGAAGAGTTGGGGAAAGTGAAGGCGGGCAAGAAGGATGGGAGAATTCTTTCCCCCCCCTCGCCCGTCTTCTTCTTTCCTCGTCCCTCTATTCCTGCTCACCACAATATCCCTATGTTGAACATCGTACATGGTGGCCACAGGGATACGAATATAACAAGGCAGCTTTCACCTGCTCAAAAATACGCCAGCATCGCAGACTATACTTTGTACCACAAGTTGCATTCAGTGAAAAGAAAGGAGCGATATAATGTTAGGTTACATAAAAAAAACGGCCTGTGCATTACTTCTGAACATTTTTCCTTATATGTTTCGTTTTGACATTGCGACAAAATCGTCAAATTACAGTCAACAACACTCCGAAGCAATGTCATTAGTTTATAAAAGTTACTTGTTCATTTTATCCAAATGGTTTGGTAAATAGCCAAACGACCATAGACCATTTTAAAGTTGTGGGCTTAGTATCCTAGCTTTTGAGTGGACGCGAGGCTCAGTTTGACCTTGTCTTGATACAAGCCTCCTTCTTTTTTAAGGAAATTTAAATGAAAAAACTATAATTAACATAATAACAACATGATTTACATAATAAAGCAGGAAGGGTTGTATCAAAACAAGGTCAACTCCAGCATCGTTTGCACGGGCCGACCCGCACCTATTCCAAACAACGATTGTGATTGGCTAGGAAATCAACAGGGATGGTGACATAACAATGCCCCTATCCCTGAAAACAATAGGTAGTGCAGGGTATAGGCACCAATGAAATAAGAGGTTTGGATAGGCGCAGGTCAATCGCTATTGCACCTGTAACATAGTGTAAAATGGGTTATTCCCCCATGGCCGATGCATAGCGCTAGGTTAGAAGAGGGTTATATGCTTTTTTCTCAGGTAAGATAGATATCGATATTGACCACTAATCACCTTCTCCTAGATGGGTAGTTGTATACTGTACGATAACCAAGGACTCTGTTTCAACGACAGAATCTTTCCAAATACGTCAGAAGTATCTCATATGGTTGCCTCTATAATTCAACTCATTTCAAACCACCACTGACATCTTAAGTCAAGGATACGCAATTTCCCTCCCACAGCCACCTCCACATTTCTGAATTTCAAGAGCAAACAGTGCGAAGCAAACAGATTTAAATTAACATCAAAATGACTTTAGATAAGATCATACACTAACCCAGTAGTCACAGCTGATTGTCCCACATGAAGAATACTGTGGGGTCCAATCGCTGCATATCCACCATTGCCAACTTTAGTGTGGTATTCATTCTTAACTGTACATACATTACTGAAACAACAAAATAGTATCAGCTACAAACAGATTTTGATTCAAGTCAGGCTCGATTTTCGCTGCTTTCTAGGGTCCGGTCTGGTTCTCCCTCTTTTCGAGGGGGAGAAACTCAGACTTATTTTTCGAACAAAGGCTGGAAATCTAGCTTAGTCATTGCAAATATATCGGCTGAGGCCAATTTGTTAGCCTGTGGGGTACTCACTCACTTTCAAGGCCGCCATTTCACATTACAACAGTCCGGAAATGCTTGTTTTGTATAGTTATGAAGCCGAAAATTCGAATACCGCGTTAACTCGCACCTAAACCGCATCATACATTTCCCATAATTTTACCCTCAGTAACTCAAACCTTCCTGTTAACCCCAAATGATATATTTTTTGTCCCTAGTTTATTTTTGTTATACTTCCACCCTATATAAATCGAACTTATTTTTAAAACTGTTGTAAACAATAATAAAACATACTCCAAAACAACCACTTGACAGAAAAAATCAAATAAGACGCTATAGGGACAATTTATAAATTATTTATATACATTTTGTAATACTTATGTCGATTACTAATTAACCGGTGTAGTTATAATTAAATTTCGACCCTGCTCATTCGTCGCCATAAAGCCGGCCTCCAGTAGGTCAGTGGTTAGAGCGTCCGAACTAGAACTCGGAGGGTCGTGAGTTCGATCTCACCCGGAGCAAGCAATTTTTTCTGAACTTTCTGGTGTTAGAAATCTTCTTCTTCCAAACTACTTACTGGTTGGTTGAAAGCCAGGTGTCGCTTGTGATAATTAACACTGTTGAAAGTGAAGTACTGGTGGGTTGCACTGACACAATTTGTTCTGTTAAAGGAAAATAAACTAGCGTATAATTATCCTTATCGCACCTTTCTTTTCCTTTTGTGTCGTCCCCAGGATCGGAATCAATTGGTACAACGCAACTACTGTCGACTCCCGATAACTCGAACCCTTGCTAACACGAACCTCCCGCTAACTCGAACCATAATCGATTTCCACTGGATTTCCGTCATACATTTACTGTAATTTTACCCTCGGTAACTCGAGCCCTCAATAACTCGAACTCCCCCTAACTAGAACCAATTTTCGTTTCCCCTCAGGTCATTTTCTATATCATTTTACCCTCGATAACTCGAACCATTTTTTTAGCCCTTAAAAAGTCGGGAAAAAAGCTTTATACTGGCATCCGAAACATTGAATTTTGGATTTCTCATTGACGAGTTGTAGAATTATAGTTTACTAGTGGAAGCTGATGTTGATAGTCACAGGCTAACGTGAAGCAGCTTTTCTTCTCAAAACAGTAAAACGCACGCTCTATTTAGGCTATCTTTTGTTACGTTAGGTTCTGATTTATAATCTAGAAGTACCTTCTAATTTTCTTCGGACTCCCGATAACTCGAACCTTTTTTCGATTTCCCTTGAAGGTTCGAGTTACCGAGAGTCGACTGTATTTCCATTCTGTGCTGCTTCACTTCTGTTCTCGCTACAGCTACCCACATTGTCAACAACTCTGTGCTGATAGCCGTGTCCGACAATTCTCGTTGTTTGGTTTAATTCTGATATCTCTCTCTGATCTTGGTTTACCAAAACATCACTGTCGGGAAAGGATCGAGTCACCTCTCACAGATTTTTCTTTTCTGTGTGGATCTTCTTTTGACGAACTTCTCCTTGGAGATACGGTTGGATTCTTGAATTAACCCCAACTACATTAGATGCTTCCGCAAAAGCGTGATCTAGTGGCGGCCCCGGACTACCAAACTGTTCAACTAGTCTATTGCTTCGTTCATCAGCTCTATTTGTAGGTGGAATAGTATTCCTTGCTACAGGCAGTTTGATAGCGGAGCTCTTGCGCGCGAAGCGCGCGCAGCGGAGCACCATGGGTAAGAAAATATCGTAACTAGCCATGCAAGAAAACTTGCTAATCACGTGACCGTACACCGACCGACCACCCGAGCGACCGTCTGTCCGCACCACAGGCATACCAATGTAAAATAACTCAATCAACAGGTATGGTAACCCAAATGCAACTCGAGGTAATTTTGGCGGGAAATCGCATAGCTACCCGCGTTTTGTAATGCAGAGGCAGCTTAAGAGTCAATAAAGACGAAAACGGAAAGCGGAAATTGTTTCTGTATCCGAATTGTCTAAAGTATTAAGCTTAGATTAATTTTCATGTCCACAAATTTGGAATATAGAGCAAGAGAAAGACAGAGAAAAAGAGAAAGTAGGCGGCAGGCTAGCGAAACTCAACGAGAAAAAAGGGCGATAGAGATCTAGAGTGAGACATAAAAAACAAAGGAGACATTTTTTTGTTGGAAGAGCAAAATCAAAATTTTGTAGCGGCAGTGAGAAAATGAGAAATGCTGGCGGCCACCAATGAGCGGCAGTGAAAAAAGAAAAGTGAACGAGAACACGTACGACATTTCCTCCATAAAAAAGTTTGTGGAAGTTTCAAGTTGCAGTCGTGCAAAACAACGGCAAAGAAATGTACAAAAAAGTGTGCTGCACGTGCAAAGTTGCTGTTTTTGCTAATAAGACCTATTGTTGTTTTTCACCGTTCTCCGGCGTTGCCCTCGCCGCCTAGCATTACACGATTTTATATAATTATTATTTTGTTCCAACAAACTATAAATATCATCGAGAGCTTCTCTTTTAACCCTGGGTAAATCTATATATTATAATCTCAAGAAAAATTAGATTGTTTGTTCCCTCCCGGTAGAAATTTTGCTAATTAGCCTTCCAGACGCAGACGTTACGAGTTCCTCCGGATGAAAAAGCCTTAAGAACATCTGCGTGGGTGGTTACCTTCTCAAGCAGGGCCTAAGAAGCTAGGCCCTAGCTTCTTATGCCCTGTTCTCAAGAATAGCCTGGTGGTGCGTGGCAGGCGCAAAACGTAGAAGAGCGGAAAGGAAGAGCGAGCCTCTCTCCCCAATCTTACAAACCCCAACCCCTGTGCAAAGAATGCTCGTCTAATATCACAGTATTGCCAACAAAATATATTGAAGAGATGAAACGTTAAGTTGTTGTACTAACTTGCACATCTGTGCCGTAAAATAAGTGTAACCAAACCGGGTGAACAAGACTTACATGAAGGTCCAATTTCTGACAAAGCTGCAGAAGTTTTCAGTTCATCTCTACATTTATGCTGCTGTAATAAATAACCAGTTCCTCTACTTACCTCAGACGCTTTTCTATGGTTTAACTTTTCCCCAGTTCCAGACAGTGGTGTGCATCTCTCTGAACTGCTACAGTTTACTAACCCTTCAATACTTGACGAAGCGGCATCTTGACTAACTGCGGTAGTTGCTGCATTTTCAGTGCGAGAAGTGCAAGTAGCCTCTGTTTCGCCCAATTCCGTTTTTTTTTTTTTTATTCAGGAATCGGATATGGCAATTTTCCAGGGGTATCAGTGTCACTTGAATTTTCAGTGGGTGTCCTGAGATGGTTACTTTCAGTCACTGTGTAGGATAATGTTCCAAGAGCCTTGACAGCATTTTCTTTTTCCATAGTGGATCGCTCACTACCTGCTTCAGGAACGCTCAAAGGTAATTTTTTTTAGGGT
>OZ038005.1:13218504-13233504 GCA_964035705.1 Porites rus | reverse complement strand
AGGAATTTTAAAAAAACACCTCTTTTTGTCTCTTCCTTGAGAAATCCGTATGATTGAAGTCATTGTAAGAGTAATGTTGACGCAACTCATAGCTGCTTCTGGGTAGCTTGGAACACGTACAAGAGTGCCCACCGTTGTGTGGACTGAAATAGATAGGTTATCAAAGATTGCTTCCGATCAAAAATAGCCTGGGGATCCGGAAAAGCAAACCTTCAGTGTAAAATAAGGTACGATATTCTGGAAACATGCCGTACAGCCCCGCTACTAAGGTAACTGCATAAATAAACAAATAATGTACATTTGATTTGAACTGGGTAAAGTCGGAAACGAGCCAAGGGATAGGGAAGGCGAAAAAGCTTCCCAAGCGGTGGGGAGGGGGGAGGCTGCTAATGACCTTGAAGGAGGGAGGCTGAGAAGAACCTGTACGTATGTTAAAAGTCCTTTTGTTTTTTATAAGGTGAAGTGTGTGTGTGGGGGGGAGGGCTTCGCCGTCCCTGACAAAACCCATACACCTGGAGATTAACGAGGTTTTTGCAACATGCAGCATACTCCCCACTGAGTGGGATGTTAGTCCGAGTAGTCCATCGCAGTGTTACCCCCTCCCCTCCCATTCCTGCAATATGTCGCCAGTACCTATTTATTCACCTGGGCGAAGAGAGGCAATGTAAGGAGCTAAGGCAACTACAATACCACTCGTGATACTTCAAAACTGTCTCATATTTTACCCGCCTGACGGCTCATGAAATAACGTATAACAATTTTGAAATATCAGTTGTGATGTTTATGCCAAATATCACCACAAATCATGCTATTACCTTTACTAACAATTGCAATTTACCACGGTGTATTTCTAAATAATTGCTGCCCTAAGCACATTAAATCAAAAATATTATAATGAAACAAATAACAACACATTAAATATCACATTAAATATCACATTAAAATAAAAAAATTATCTCATCAACTAAACTGAACATGGGCTTTTTAAGTGTTCCAAAAAAAAAAATCAAAAATATTATTAATAGACCTTTTTATCGATAACGCGGCTATATTGAATTAATTCGATTTAAGGAGTATTATAGGATGCCCAGGGGGCATGAGCACATTTTGTTTGTATTTTAGAGCGCTTTTCGGGACATTTTTTCTTAAAGTTTTCTTAGAATAAGATTGTAATGGGAAAAAAGATCCTTGTGTGTGTTTGTTTTGGATGTAATAATGATCGCCTTTTTCTAGTTTAGTATTAGAAATATGGTCTTCCACTGTATATTTCTCGGGGAAAAGGCGATCATTATTACATGCAAACGCAACACAAGGATCTTTTATAATGACTGCAAAAAAGGCGATTTGAATAACAGTCTTCTAAAGACAGGCGACAGTACTAACCAGGACGATGTGCCAATTTCAGGTTCTCGAAAAACAGTTTTGCGGAAGAAACAACTATGAAAAGCAAACAGCGTGAAAGCTCAATCAGCCTTGGAATATTTACTTGCTAAATAAGATCGGTTAATGGGTTCTGGAAGCTTTGACCAGGCTGTAGAAGTTTTTTCCGGGTTGTTCAGCATCGCTTTT
Organism: Porites rus; assembly: GCA_964035705.1. Classification (NCBI taxonomy): domain Eukaryota; kingdom Metazoa; phylum Cnidaria; class Anthozoa; order Scleractinia; family Poritidae; genus Porites; species Porites rus. The sequence continues at coordinate 13,231,935 of OZ038005.1, read as the reverse complement.
AGTAGATTTTCTTGCACGGTATTAAGGAGAAGAAACAAAACTAAATGGGCACATCACGCATGCTTAGTACTTCTTTCTTAAAGTAAAGTTTCTGCTCTTGATCTGCAGATCATTTCAGGTGTCTAAAAAACCTCTTGGGAATTTGTCGGAGAGTTGTCCAATACTACATGTGTATTTAATTGTGAAAAACAGGGACACGAGAAAAAGTGAGGGGTTCAGAAAGAATGCAAAAAAAAGGAACGATAGCGCTCTTTCCTCGTGCGCGCGTTCTCTCCTCTCTCGCACGCTTATCTCGAGCGTTATCTCCTTCTTATGGGCCTGTAAGAGGGTCTCAACGGGGTTGTGGCTTTTACGGTTATCGGCTAAAATTTTGGCTCTTTTACGGCTATCGGTTAATTTTTTTCAGTTACGGTTAACAGAAAAGTTAAAAATTAACTTCTTTTGTTTCAAAAAGTTAAATATTGATTAACCTGTCTTTTTTGCATCTTTAAATCAAAATAAAGGTCTTCGGATCATCTAGGGATGAGACAAGCTATTCTTTTGAAAAATTTTAACATTTGATAGATCATACTTTTTATAAAGTATTCACTTCTAATATTATTTTACACATAGAAATGTCAATAGTCAAATTAAAAATAATCTTTGTGAGAAAGCAAAAGCGGACACGCAAACGCCCAACTCAAGGCCGAGGCGCGACATTCATTATAACCTATGGCCGTTTTCACACTAGAGACGGATTATTCGTGTGAGACGGGTTACCCGTTTGATGATTCGCGTCAGATAGGTAATACTTCTTAATTTGAAATGGAATAGTTTTAATTTTGAATGAACAATCCGCCTGACTTTATCCGTCAATTATTTCGACGGACAGTTTGATGACAGGATTATCCGTTCCAGGTAGCCTGTGTACAGCCGTCCCCTCCCCTCAGAAAAAAATCGGAGAAGGGGTGTCTGTGGGGAGGGCGCGACTGTACACAGGCTAGTCTCAGACGGATAATCCATTTCTAGCTCTAGCGTGAAAACGGTTAATAACAAAATTCCCGTGTCCAGTGTTTTTAATGATTGCGAAGGACTGTACGGAACGAGTGTCTCCCGTTGCCTTGTCCGTAGGCCTCATTATTCCGCGCAGCTAATGCTTTTCGGGTCACGTGGTCCTAACGAGTTCGCCACCGAAATGCCTTGACCGAAATTGCGTGGGAAGACGCCTTACAGAGACTAGGCATGGCAATGTCTAGCGTAGCGTCAGAGGAAAACAGGGAAATGTTGTTTATGGGCAACGTGTTTTACAAATACTGTAGTGACATCTCTACACTAGTGTTTTGCGGGCACGACCTCCTGAAAATCGCAAATATTAATCCCCAGCAAGAAGCCACACTTTCGCCATGGAAAAAATTAGTTCCCCGAGAGACTGCGGAAATGGAGCCCAGGTTTTGGTCTGCACCTAAAACGCGTTTCGCCTAACATGGTGCGTACGGAGTCACACTATCCTGAAAATAAAAAACGCAGCCATAAGTGAGTTTATTACCGGCTTAAAAGTAGCAAATCTTGCGAACAGTTTCTTTTACGGTTAACTCTTTTTTACTCTATTTACGGCTAACGGTTAAAATTTTTCAATTTTTACGGCTATCGACTAAATTTTTGGCCGTTTTACGCCTATCGGTTAACCCCATTGAGACCCTCCTGTAATGCAGGCTAGAAACAGGCTATAAAGCTAGAAATGGGTGGGGTGGGGAAAGCACTCTCTTATTGATTTTAAGTCTATTAAATGTGTGCGGTATTAGAGGGAGTATGTTTTGAGCCTATGTTGTTCTTGGGTGTAGCTTTAATTTATTGATCGTGTTTTGAAGTAGATTAATAAACAGTTTGGTCTGAAGTTGGGTAGGAATTTTAGAAAACGCTCCTTTTACTTTTTATTTCCTTCTTGAGAAATCCGTATAATTTAAGCCATTGCAAGGGTAATGTTGATGCAAGCCCACAGATGCTTTTTGAAGCTTGGGACATGTATAAGACTGCCCACCGTTGTGTGGACTGAAATAGATAGGGTATCAAAAATTGGTTCCGAACCAAAAATAGGGTGGGAAAAAACAGAACTTTAAAGCAAAATAAGGTAAGGGAGGCTACAAACATGCCGCTCAACCCCACCACTTAATATACGTAACTGCATCAATAAACAAATAATGTACATTAAGTCGGACACTAGCCAAGGAATAGAGAAGACGAACAATTTTCCCAAGCGGAGGGGAGGGTGGGCTGCTAATGACTTGAAGTGGGGAGGCTAAGGAGAAACTCCTGTTAGTAAGTGTTTGTTTTTTCTGAAAAAGAGATGGACGCAGGGGGGGGGGGGGTTGGCTAAAGCCTTTTTTTTTTAGCCTCTCGAGCTCCGCGGTTCCTGACGAAGCCCACACAGCAGGAGGTTAACAAGCTTTTTGCAGCATTAAGCATACTCCCCCCTGGGTGGGATGCTAGTTTAAATAGTCCATCGCAGTGTTACTACCCCCTCCCCCCACCACCTATTGCAGCAAGATGTCACCATTACCTATTTATTCACCTGGGCGAAGAGAGGCACAAGTACAATAATTATAATATTAATAATATATTACAGTATATTGCGAAATAGTTGCTTCCCTAGGTACATTAAATTGATTATAATTAAAAAAATAATTAATGAAAATGTACCTAGGCTTTAGCTTTAAGAAAGTATATTATAGAAACTCTATCTAGAAAAAAAAAATCAAGATAATGTCAATCAAGACACCAGGCATTGCTTGAATATTGACCTCGGGTTTCATAAAATTACGCGTGAGTAACGCGATACACGTCACCGGCTACAAAACAAGTTTGTTTCGGGCCAGTAAAATGCACAACATGTACAGATTTTCTTGCAAAAGAAGAACACCTTTCTGTAACAACACTACTTCCCTTTGTAACGACGTTTTGCTTCCCTCAAAAAGATTATGCAGCCTAGAAATTTGATTGCTGATGGAATTTTAACCAAGGAATGTGGCCAATTCAGCAGAAATGATACATGCCATCATTTAGAATTTTGCCGCTTCTTTAAGTTGCAATATAAGACACCCTATTCTTGACAATGGTGTCTTTTCATAGCCCATTTTTTCTTCAGGAGGGGAAGAAACAGAGCGAATGTTGACACTACAAATGCGCCAGAAGAAATGAAAAACAAAAGATATTCAAAATGGGGGAGGGAATGAGGAGACTATAGGGTGCATAAAAGGTGTGTTATTGGAGATGTGTCATTGCTTGAATTTATTGGAAGATATCCATACTGCCAATATCGGATATTCAGCAGGGAGGGGTATTATGGGGTGTGGGAGCGCTTATTTGAATAGGGTGCTTTTAAATCGCTCAAATACTTAGTTTTTAAAAAAACTTAGCCTATAAACAAATGAATGACTCGCAAAGATCCCAAAGTGAGGTATAATTACTAGTTCTGGTGGAATAGGTAGAAGTTCCCCAATGTACAGGTGCTATTCTTACACAATGCAACATTTGTTACGAGTTTGATTAAGTTCTCTTTGTTTCCTTTTAACGAATCCTAACTCGTTGAAAGTTCTTTTCACAACAGCATGCTGCTCGCCATACAAGGTTTTATAAATGTTCAGAGCCTTTTCATAGCATTCTTCAGAAACAGGATACTGTTTCACGCTACAATAGATATTGCCAAGGTTGAAATAACTGTTCGCTACAGAGGAATGCTCCTCGCCGTAAATAACTTTCTTAACGGCAAGAGACTTCTCATGGTATTCTTTAGCCCGATTGTACTGACCGAGGGCACTGTAAACAGTTCCCAGGTTGTTGTAACTTTGCGCTACGTCACCATGGTGTTCACCATAAATCTCTTTTCTAATGGCAAGAGACTTCTCATAGTATTCTTTAGCCTGATTGTAGTGACCAAGGGCACCGTAAATAGTTCCCAGGTTGTTGTAACTTTGCGCTACGTCACCATGGTGTTCACTATAAATCTCTTTTCTAATGGCAAGAGATTTCTCATGGTACTCTTTAGCCTGATTGTACTGTCCAAGGGCACTGGAAACAGTTCCCAGGTTGTTGTAACTTGTCGCTACGTCACCATGGTGTTCACCATAAATCTCTTTTCTAATGGCAAGAGATTTCTCATGGTACTCTTTAGCCTGATTGTACTGACCAAGGGCACTGTAAACAGTTCCCAGGTTGTTGTAACTTGTCGCTACGGCACCGTGGTGTTCCCCATTAATCCCTTTACTGATGGCAAGAGACTTCTCATAGTATTCTTTAGCCTGATTGTACAGACCAAGGTTCCAGTAAACATTTCCCAGATTGTTGTAACTTGCCGCTACGTCATCATGGTGTTCACCATAAATCTCTTTTCTGATGGCAAGAGACTTCTCATGGTATTCTTTAGCCTGATTGTACTGACCAAGGGCACTGTAAACAGTTCCCAGGTTGTTGTAACTTGTCGCTACGTCACCATGGTGTTCACCATAAATCTCTTTTCTAATGGTAAGAGACTTCTCATGGTATTCTTTAGCCTGATTGTGCTGACCAAGGTCACTGTAAACAGTTCCTAGGTTCTTGTAACTTGTCGCTACGTCACCATGGTGTTCACCATAAATCTCTTTTCTAATGGCAAGAGACTTCTCATAGTATTCTTTAGACTGATTGTACTGACCAAGGGCACTGTAAACAGTTCCCAGGTCGTTGTAACTTGTCGCTACGTCACCATGGTGTTCACCATAAATCTCTTTTCTAATGGCAAGAGACTTCTCATGGTATTCTTTAGCCTGATTGTACTGACCAAGGTTTCTGTAAACAAATCCCAGGTTGTTGTAATTCACCGCTACGTCACCATGGTGTTCACCATAAATCTCTTTTCTAATGGCAAGAGACTTCTCATAGTATTCTTTAGACTGATTGTACTGACCAAGGGCACTGTAAACAGTTCCCAGGTTGTTGTAACTTGTCGCTACGTCACCATGGTGTTCACCATAAATCTCTTTTCTAATGGCAAGAGACTTCTCATAGTATTCTTTAGCCTGATTGTACTGACCAAGGGCACTGTAAACAGTTCCCAGGTTGTTGTAACTTTGCGCTACGTCACCATGGTGATCGCCATAAATCTCTTTTCTAATGGCAAGAGATTTCTCATGGTACTCTTTAGCCTGATTGTACTGACCAAGGGCACGGTAAACAAGTCCCACGTTGTTGTAACTTGTCGCTACGGCACCATGGTGTTCCCCATAAATCCCTTTACTGATGGCAAGAGACTTCTCAAGGTATTCTTTAGCCTGATTGTACAGACCAAGGGCACTGTAAGCAATTCCCAGATTGTTGTAACTTGCCGCTACGTCATCATGGTGTTCACCATAAATCTCTTTTCTGATGGCAAGAGACTTCTCATAGTATTCTTTAGCCTGATTGTGCTGACCAAGGTCACTGTAAACATTTCCGAGGTTGTTGTAACTTTGCGCTACGTCACCGTGGTGTTCACCATAAACCTGTTTTCTGATGGCAAGAGACTTCTCATGGTATTCTTTAGCCTGATTGTGCTGACCAAGGTCACTGTAAACAGTTCCTAGGTTCTTGTAACTTGTCGCTACGTCACCATGGTGTTCACCATAAATCTCTTTTTTAATGGCAAGAGACTTCTCAAAGTATTCTTTGGCTTGATTGTTCTGGTCAAGATCCTTAAAAACAAGGCCTTGCACTCGAAAATAATTCGCTTTTTCCAGCTTATCTCTTAGCTCGTCATCGAGATAATTTACAAAATCAGAGCATAATGTACAAAAGAGGTAAGCGTCCGATATATTACTCAAGTCGCGACTGACTTCAGCAGTCAAGGAAAGCCAGGATATTAAATTTCTAGGAGCTATGGAGGGGAATAATTCATTGTTTGTTAATTCTGTGTCGGTAAAATTAGTCTTGAAATGTTGATATAACGCTTTGCAATGACTGGTAGTTAGTCTTAACTTTATGCACGTACTCTCACTTGCAAGTAGTAGCTTCTTGTTGTCTTCAATTAATGAACTGAAAATCTTAACAGCGACAGAAAAGAACTCAGCTTTATGTGCGCGGTTCAGGACAGATGTTACAGTGGACTTAAGCACTTCATGAACAACGTTATGTACTCTTAAGTAAGTGGGTGTGCCGTCAACATCATACAAGGAATTTATCATGGTGGATTCCAGAATTTTAGCTCTGATAAATTCTTCTTTTTGTTGTTTGTTACGAAATTTAACAAAGTCAACTGTCGCCTCAATAGGTAGAGAATCAGATGTGCACAGCGAAAACAAACAAAATACTTCACAAAGAACTTTGTCGCTTTCCAAAGCTCGAGTTATTGCTATTCTGATTGCAGTAGCCGTTGTTTTGGGATATGCTCTGTTTTTTTTCGCGAAAAGCTCTTCTCTGGCTTCTTGTTCCTCGCTGTTAAACGTTTTCAGGTATTTGGTCCATCCATAATTAGGGGTACCATAGCTGACAATTGTTTGGACGTAGACTGCAGCAGCTGCTAAGGCAAGTGGCTGATACTCGAGAACTTCAGCAACCTCCTCAGCTTGTTGTTGATTCGAAATTTGGGACACTTCTCTTAAAAGGTCTACTGCATCATCTGGGTGCATTCCTTTACTGAGAGACTCATGGTAAGTATGAGCGGAATTGAAGGGTATTGACTGAGTATCTTGAGTAGTTACTAGCATCTGACCGTGACCCCACTCTTCACTGGCGGTTGGAGGCAGATAACTACGAACCACGGATAGGTCAACAACATTATCCACAATAATCAGCCAGGCAGAAAATTGTTTCACCTTTGGAGAAATAAAACGCATCAAATGTTGAATTTTTTTACTTGAGTTGTCCTTCGTGCAGGTTGCTAGGTTGGTCAGAGCGTATTCCGTAACTCCCAGTTGTTTAGCTAGATTGAAATAGGAGTCGGCAAGTGAGTCAAGAGTTGCTGCATTCAGAGTTGAAACAAATGTTAGACCTTCGTCTTCTCGCAAACTTTTGTCATAGACTTCCTGTCCCACTTGACGAGCGAATTGACTTTTGCCACATCCCGGAATTCCTGATAAATAAATGGTGCTGATAGCTCCTTTGCTTTCATTATAAAGTTCCTCCAGCTTGTTCTTGATTCTTGTGACATCGTTGGAACGTCTGATGATTTGGTGCGACGGCGTGAATGTAAGACTACAGAAAGACTCGACTTTGGAACTGATTTCCTGAGTGAGTGTTTCTACTTCTTCCTGCTTGCTCTGTAATTCGGAGTTTAGATTTTTAACTTCTTCATCTTTCGCTTTTAAATCAGCTTTAAGTCCATCAGCCTTGAGCTTTAAGCTTTTTACTTCTGCTGTCGGAAAGCTGCTCTGGTTTTTAACATCCTCGATTTCATCAGTTAAGAGTTTCAAAGATGTAAATGCAGCTATCACTCTTGCTACATAATTTTGGAATTCAGCATCAGTAAGTTCAACCTCGTTTATGTGAGCGACGTCGTTTCGCACCTGTCGAAGATCGTCGACCTCTTTTCTGATTGTCGAACTCAGAGTGGTGCCAATACTATCCGAGAACAATATCGCAAAAAGTAGACAACTGCAGTCCCACTCTGCTGTGTTTCCCTTTTGTATTGTCGCAAAATATCGACCATTTTTTTTGCGACTTTTCCCCGTTTCGTTGTTGTAGAAATCGCTGCCATTTTGTGGAATATCTTTCCATTCCCCAAATGGGGTTGTCATGTAAAGGAAATTCCACTCTTGTTTGAAGACTTTCCGAAGTCCTTCGGGAACCAAGTTGAAGGCGATATAACATATTCTGAAATAGTTTAACTGTTGTGGAGTATATTCCATTTTGAATTGGGATCTAGTAAAAAGATTAGCGAAAGAATAAAATCAGACTAAAAATCGCTACCCACCCCAAAGAAATCCTACATCGAAGTCCCGCCTCTTTACTCATTGACTGATTATGCGCCCTCGTCATGCATGAAAAAAAAAGGGTGGAGCAAAATATAGCCGACAAAAATTTACTTAATACGCTTTTTTAGCCTACAGCTCCGTAAAATTGTAGAAATGAGTTTGTTAGCCTGATAGCCTGTGGGAAAGAATAGTGAAAACCTTTTACAATGAAAACCTGAAGGGAAAACGCGCTTCAATATTAAGTTCACTTTGCCTCCGCCCAGTCCCCCGATGTTAATACCATTGTAATCTAATTCATTTGTAGCTTGGGTGGTAGCGGTCACACTACGGATACCATACGAGCAGGGGGTACATTTTCGCGGTATGAGGTGGTGTGCGAAAAGTAGCCTCTGCCGACAACCGTTCAAATCTGTCCAGACCCCTGGACGAATAAACATTTTCGCGGCTTTTGATACATTTTAGCATCAACGCATCTGTAGCAGTTTTCACAAAGGCGTTAAGACGGTTTAACTCGTGCTTAAAAAACCTGTTTAACATGAGTGTATTGCTACTATAATAAGCAGAAAAAAACTGCTTCTTTTAGTTAAATGTGCTCCCCGCAAATCAGACAGGACTTTATTAATACTGCAGTTGGGAGCATAATACGTTCCAAAAAAAGGACGATCCGAGGAAATTAGTGGATCTTATATTTGCGACCAAAGTCCCGAAATACTTAAAACCAGAGGCAGAAAAGCAGAGAAACAAAACAAAGCTGAAGCAGGTGAGTTGTTCGCAAGTTTGATTCCCGCAAGACTCGCGCAGAATTGACGAAAGACGTAACGGTTTTCAATTGCTTGCGAATCGCGTGACGAATTTCGCGCATGCAAAATAGAAAATTGAACGGTTGTGGGCGGCAGAGGTTACTTTTAGTCACACTAAGGAAATAGCCTGGCCAACAAACTTGCCTCGCACTCCGAAGTTTTTATGGCAAACACTATTAAGAACTTCAGTTGAGTAGAGTCTACGAAGGAGGACAGACACTTCAGTAACTGAAGAAATAGAAAAACGGGGAGTCAATTTAATTTAGTAGGAAAAGAAATGAGAAAATAGATCTACATTTACGTTTTGGACGTCGGGTGTGTTTTCGGTGATTAGGCGGAAACACCATAGAAATACTATAAAATAAAGACGAAGGCAAAACAATTTGGAAGAAAAAGGAGTCAGAAAATAGAACTATGTTTTACACTGTTTTGTGGTCGGTGGTTTATTCATATTTACTGTTTTGAAAACTTCATAAACATAAAATACAATTAAGGTTGATTGCACCAATTGCTCCTCTAGTGTAGTGGTTAGGCATAAAGGAAATGTGGTAAACCGGTTTCAATGCTCCCCGATCCTTGGCTCTCATTTACATACAAATCATGTACTTTGCATAAAGTTTACTACTACCCGCAAAAGGTTTGTAATTTTCACATGTAGGTATTGCAAACTAAGCTGAAATACCACTGCTCTAAGCCAATCAAATTGCAGAAATTTCTCCTGATGTAGTATAATGGTGAATATTATTCATTCAAAATATCTCTCCTTTTCTGATTGGCTAAAACCACACGCATAGTTAGTAAATAAACTCCTTCCGGCGGCTAGTGTATAGGAGGATAATGTCCGCGGCTGAGAGATTGTCCGAAAAATAAACATTTTTGTACTTCTCTATTAACATGTTGGGAGAGAAAGAAAAACAAAAACAAGAGGTGAGCGCGCGTGCGAATGACGCAAACAAGTACATCGATTGGTTGATTTTTTTATTGAAACTGTAAATGGACAAGGGCTTGACAGGCTGTCATGTCAAATGAACTCTCGCAACGCCCCATTGATCAAAACTCGAAAAAGCAGCCCCTTTACTGTTTATATTTTACCTACAACACCATTTGAAAACTACTCAAAAAACAGTTTATAATGGATAAGTAAAGAGAATCCAACCATATCAATAACTGCCGCTGCAAGGGCTAGAAAAGTATTTACAACTATGAAACACAGAAACTGAAAAATCTGGAGCAGTTGAAGGATTTAAGTTTGACATTAGTGGGCTGTTGGCAAAACTGACCTGAATTTGTTGCTGCGGACGAAAGATGAGGAAGTCATAGAAAGAAAAGAAAGAAGAAATAATGAGACCCATCTGTAAGAACAGGTTGAACTTGCCAGAATTTACATGAGTTAAGCTTATAAATCGCCTGATAATGGAAGATGACTCGAACTATTGCTAATTGTGCACTGTACGACTCGATCAATTTATCGCTTTCATGGCCCGCTAGGCTTTTTTTCTCTCTCTTCTCCATGCTCAAAGTACCAAAAAAGGCATATTTTCATAAACACTTTGAAGTATTCTTTTTCATAGCTGACAGCTATACCTGCATAAAAAGCTGTATTCAAGTTTCTGTTCAAATGCATTAATATTAAGCTTAATTTGTAAATTTTGCTCATCTTCGATTCAAAGCTTATTTTATAGATTTTTTCTGTATTTTCCGGAACTGTCAGTTGCGAATAGCTCAACATTTTAGAGAAACTGGATTATACAAAACAATTATGCGCAAATATCGACAGGGACGGGGTGTATTGCCTGATACCCGCGCTTCGATTTGGTACCACAGGACCCAAAATAGCCAATAAAATCGAGCGAAAATTAATCAGTGGATTATAACTCACCATAACCAGCTACTGTTGACCAGATTTGGAATAATTTTGCGATTAATCAATCGATGACGTCAAAAGTGCAGCACAGTTGCAGGTTAACGCACCGTTAACCGAGACGACCTGAGGACCAGATTGAGTTGTTTGGTTGTGAAAAGAAAAATGGCCGAACAGTCGGAGGAACATTTTACTCTTTTCACGACGAACTATTGACTAAAAACATAGCAACTGAAGAAGACAACTCAACGGACAACATCTGCTATTTGGGGTATATTTGCAAGATCTGAACAGCCCCTTATCTTCTAAATATGCACTATGGAGGTGAACTTAACATCGACGAAGGTAAGCATGTTTTTGCTTGTTTTTAAACTAGGAATTATTTTGAATGAATAATAAAGGAATTCATGAATTCGGCTTTCGTAGGATATTTAACAATTATTCCACGAGAGCGCGTTGGATATGAGATGATAGATAGCCAACGAGGCGCGTAGCGCCGAGTTGGCTATAACCATCTCATATCCAACAAGCGCGAGTGGAATAATTGTTTTATTAAAAACGCCCACAAAATCTCGTTGAATCTCCCCGACTAGAACAAACCGGAAAAGACAAGGGATTTCCGCTATTCACATGTCACACGTCTATCAAAACTGTCAACGCGCGAACGGACTCGCCTGGACTGCATGAATGAAAAATTAAAACATTGTAGCGATGAACATTAGTTTTCTAAACACTCATCGGGATTCTAGGATTTTACACAGCAGAACAGCTAAAAAAACCTGGCAGATAATGTGAAGGAAAAGAATTTTTAAGTGACAGCCGTCGAAATTACTGTGAATTTGGATTTTCGGTGCAGTTATAAAAGTAAGAACAACGGAGAAAAACTATTACCTCGGTCGCTTATTATGAAGTTGTTTGAAGCCACAAGCTGGTTTTGGTGAACGAGAAAAGAAGCTATACTGCCGCCTCTATTGCTCTAGTGAATTAGCCTGTATTTGTAGCTGGTTACTTGTGATTTATGTTCTTGATGTCGGATAAACAAGCCGCAGTTATCTATCGGCGAGTGACTCGATCGGCGAATGGCTTCGCGATCATGAAGAAACAACACTTGTCTTCTTTCGTAGCTGGTCAAGGTACTTTAGTTCCATGTCTTTTCATGTGTTTTTCGACAGCTCTTGTGGCTTGTTTGTTTGTTTTTGCCTTTTTTCTTTCGATGAAATTGCATTTCTAGTATTCTAAGAAATGAATTGAAACGATTTGCTTCGGGCGCCGTTCTATCCTTCCCGAAAAAAAATCTCAGCTAGCTTCTAAGTACACCGACCATATATGGAGAGCATGGTATAATAGCTCATATACCATAACGGCTAAGCCAATCAAAATGCTAGAATTGCATCATCCAATAATTCAGTTTTTAATAAAAAGAATTATGCAGTCGAGGAGGGTGTTATCGGCCGAGGTGGATAACACCCTCCGAGATCTGCATGTTTCTTCCTGCATGTTTCTTCATATCCTCCTCAGTCTCATTCATTAATTACTAATTATGCGTGTGGTTTTTTTAACCAATCAGAAACGGGGAAATATTTTGAATGAATGATAAAGAATGTTAGGAGTTCCTAAAGACTGACTGCGCGAGGGGAAAGGCGAGCAAGTTACGCGCGAGCGACCGAGGCAACCGCACGAGGGGAAGACACGTTCCCTTCCTAAAAGACAGAGAAGTCGTTACTTCACGTTGCTATGGTAACAAAATTCCTGGATCTCAACAAACCGAGGTCCTACAAATATAGCAAAAAAAAAAAAGAGAAAGAAAACGAAAAAAAATGACATGTATGCAGTCTTTCCTGTGCATGATTGCACTTGGGAACAAAACAGTAGCCTATACTTGGCTTCCATCGTTCGACAATGAAAATGGCCGTCTCTGTCAAGATCCTGAAATTCTGCTTTTCAGTTTAGATTGGCTATCACTAGATTAGCGTTTCTCCAAGATAATGACGCTCAGTGAAGAAACTCAGTGCATATCTTCTGTGACTGTCGTTGTGACTTTTGTCTCAAGTCCCAATTCCTCTCAGCAGAGGTTTATCAGAGCTGACTGAAGACGAGTCAGCTTTTGCACAGTAGTCATGTGGCCACTGATATTGAATTTAAATCAATATAATCAGTCAACGCTGCAACTTTTTTCTTAACATTATTATGAGTATTCAATCAGCAATTTTCAGAAGCTCAATATCCTATCTTCGGCGCCCCAGGTTACGTTCACAAGTGAGAAGCTGGGAAATGCGTTCTATTGTGATACGATGGCGAGGAATATAATGCAAGACGTAGTCCGAATCGTTAATCGCTCTTTATTGGGTTCCTGTCTGTTAGTAGCATTGTAGAGATTAAATTATCGTTTTTGTGGTGTAATCTCATTAGAGAGCTTTAGATTTGAGTACGAGGAACGAGTACGAGTACGAGATTTAACTCAAAGTTTTTGTGGGTGCTCTCAAAAAGAAAAAGACATTCCGGAAAGCTTCATTTTACTTTTTTTCACCAAAACAGTTAGTACGGTTATTTATACTGAAGAAAGTTAAGCCCTCTCCCGATAGTAAAATGATAAAACTGCTTACATTTGATTACTTGTTCCCGCCACTACAACAAACTCGCTCAAACACGAAGTATTCAAGAAAATTAGGGCATGAGTCTTCTATTTAATTCAACAAAAACAGGGGGATGGTCTAACTTTTTAAGCTTTCAATATGGCAAAAAATAGTTTAAGGACAGACTTCCTGGGTATAAGTTTAACAACTTTGAATGATGATTGCAGTCACTAATTGTCACGCGACCTATTAAGGCTATTTTTAGCACAAAAATCTATTTGGTAATATGGCACTATTTT
>OZ038005.1:13148504-13216004 GCA_964035705.1 Porites rus | reverse complement strand
GAGAGGGTTGAGAGGGGGGGGTAGAACACCATAACAATGATTTTCAGAACTCAGATCTACCCTCAGTTTTCAAATTGTTAAAATTAAAAAAAAAAAAAAGAAAGAGAAAACACTTATGCTTCCATACTACCCCTCTCCCCTCGACTTATTATTGTAACAGTGTTGCACCCAGAATGGAAAGCGATCAATCAAAGGATCTCTACTAACCTCTAGATTTTGCAAATGTCACGGTGAACGATTCGTGACGTTCCTCCGTCTTCAATTGTAGTTGTAATTCCAACGTCAACTGACTACACGAAAGAAAAGATGAAAATAAGTGAAAGAGTAAATAAGTGAAAGAAAGGCAGCTCTAAAGAACAAGAAAAAGAGCAATACGTCATGTTTGAAAAACAAGTAAATTGGTGTTTAATTGTCTAGCGAAACGTATTAGAAATCCTTAATTCTAAGTGCTAAATCTAGTTAAAAAAGAACGACATAAACAAAAATGAGGCACATAAAAACTTATTTTAAACATGCGATGACGTCTGAATGAAGTGAACAATAAACCCACTTTGTTTACAATTTATTTCAAAAATGTCTTACCCCAGACTTTTTATTGGTCTGTCAGCGTAATGATCTACGAAATATTAGCTAAGTAACATCTCACGTGCCAAATTTAAGAGTTGTAAGGTCAATTGCGATGCCAAAGCTTTTCTCGAATTATTCTCCACGCTTTGGTTCTATTGGGTGGGTCCTAACTATCTTAGACTGCAAAGACAGTAAACTAGGATATCTCGTTTTAAAGCGGTCTTTTAGAAAGACGTTTAATTCTTTTAATTCTTTTATTATTATTATTACAGAACCTCTTATGCGGCACCCAAATTAAATTAGAAACTATTCAGTCAGAGTCTTTCCCCTATAACTGTCATCTGCTTTTGCATTGCTATACTTTGTAAATAATTCAAAAACATTTCGTCTAAGCAAGGCCCCTTTGTACTAACATCGCTGTAAGATTGCCTGTCCATGATAAGATCAATAATGCGCAAACAATGTCTACATGATCAGACATAATCAGCTATGAGAATTAAGTATTGAAGTTAAAAGTTCGTTACAAAGCGCCATAATGACAAACCTTTATCAACAGCTACTCAGTCGATTTGTGTTCTTGTGTCGCGTCAAGCAGGTCTATAATTAAGGGAAAAAGAATACAGTCCGTTATTTGCTTCAGATCATTCATTCTTTCAACTAAACAGATCATTTTGCACCATACTACAAAACTCACTTCTCTGTGCTGTCCGAGGAAGAACTGTAGAACTGACTCATGAACAAAACAATCTGCAACAGACAGCAAGAAATAATAAAACATGCAGAGAATAGATACCAATAAAGCCAAATTTGATTGATGCACATTCAATGGTTCACTACACTTGTGACAGAAACTTTTTGTGTTATTGTGAATGGCTTTTGCATTGGACACCTTATGATGAACAAAAAATAATAATTATAAAACCAACTTAAATTTACTGTCCTCTTTTAAGATGAGTAAATTATAGGAATTGTCAATAACTTACTTGCCAAAACATCATACACTTATAACAAATAGTAAAACCAATTCTTACAGGCTAAATAACACTGCAGTTAGGAATCTGTTAGCAAGCATGCATGTAAAGAGGGGGTTACCCCTTACTATCCAACCGTGGCTTAATCCCAATTATTCACCGATTTGCATTTTAAGTTACCGTATTCCTCGAATAATAGCTAGGGGCGATTATTTCTTTTTTTCGCACACTTTTTTTGCATCATATGACACTTACACTTGACAGAGACGAGATAAAAGGGAAATACTTAATGTCAACCTGCATCCTCTTTCTTTTTCCCTTTTCTACAGCTTTTAGCAAGGTTTGAATACTCCTGCTAAAGAAGCCGAATTCACACTGGAGCAGAGTCAATGCTTGAGTTAACTTTTGACAATTAAATAATAATTTCCTGTGTACAGTGTAAAAGTGAATCATATTGATCACCAAACTGAATCGATCCAGCTACGCTGGTTGGCAACAACATGGAGAACACCATAACAATGAATTTCAGAACTCAGATCGACCTTCAATTTTGTTAAAATTAAAAAAAAAAAAAAAAAAAAAAAAAACACTTATGCTTCCATACTACCCCTCTCCCCACGACTTATTATTGCACCAGTGTTGAACCCAGAATGGAGAGCGATCGATCAAAGGATCTCTACTAACCTCTAGATTTTGCAAATGTTACGGTCTCGTCACGGATTCGTGGCCTTCATTTGTCTTCAATTGTAGCTGTAATTCCAACGTCAACTGACTTCACGAACGAAAAATGAAAGGAAGTGAAAGGGTTTCCAAAGAAAGACAGCTCTAAAGAACAAGAAAAAGAGAAACACGTCATGTTTGAAACACACTGTCAGGTAAACTGGTGTTTAATCGTCCAGCGAAACGTTATTAGAAATCCTCCATCCTAAGAGCTAAATCTAACTAAAAAAGAACGACATAAACAAAAATGATGTAGATAGGAACCTTATTTTAAATATGTGATGACGTCTGAATGAAGTAAACAATAAACCCACTTTGTTTACAAGTTATTTCAAAAAAGTCTTATCCCAGACTTTTTATTGGTTTCCCAGCGTAATGATCTAAGAAATATTAGCTAAGTAAGAACTCACGTGCCAAAATTAAGAGTTATAAGGCAATTGCGATGCCAAGGCTTTTCTCGAGTTATTCTCCTCGCTTTGGTTTTATTGGGTGGGTCCTAGCTATCTTAGACTGCAATGACAGTAAACTAGGAAATCTTGTTTTAAAGCAGTCTTTTAGAAAGGCGTTTAATTCTTTTATTACAGAACCTCTTCTGCGTCACCCAAATTAAATTAGAAACTATTCAGTCAAAGAGCCTTTCCCCTATAACTGTCATCTGCTTTTGCATTGCTATACTTCGTAAATAATTCAAAAACATTGCGTCTAAGCAAGCCCCTTTGTACCAACATCGCTGTAGGATTACCTGTCCATGATAAGATCAATAATGCGCAAACTATTTCTATATAATCAGCTATGAGAATTAAGTAGAGAAGTTAAAAGTTCGTTATAAAGCGCCATAATGACAAACCTTTATCAACTGCTACTCAGTCGATTTGTATTCTTGTGTCGCGCCAAGCAGGTCTATAATTAAGGAAAAAAGAACACACGACTACGTCATTTGCTTCAGATCATTCATTTTTTCAACTAAACGGTTCATTTTACACCATATCTATACTACAAAACTCACTTCTCTGTGCTGTCCGCGGAAGAACTATAGAACTAACTCATCAACAAAACAATCTGCAACAGACAGCAAGAAATAATAAAACATGCAGAGAATAGATACCAATAAAGCCAAATTTGATTGATGCACATTCAATGGTTCACTACACTGCTGACAGAAACTTCCTGTGTTATTGTAAATGGGTTTTAGGCTTATTGGACACCTTAGAAAAAACATGTACAAAAAATAATAGTAAAAAACCAACTTAAATTTATTGTCCTCGTTTAAGTTCAGTAAAATTTAGGAATCGTTAACAACTTTCTTGTCAAAACATCATACACTTATAACAAATAGTAAAACCAATTCTAACAGGCTAAATAACACTGCAGAAAGGAATCTGTTAACAAGCATGCATATAATGAGGGGGCTACCCCTTACTATCCAAACGTGGCTTAATCCGAATTATTCACCGATTTGCATTTTAAGTTACCGTATTCCTCGAATAATAGCTAGGGGCGATCATTTCTCTTTTCGGACTAAAGGGGGCGATTATTCGAGGGAAGGTGATTATTTGAGGGAGGCGATTATTTCATTATCAAATATTGCTCTCTAGAAGTCGTGCCCTAAATATTTTGTTTAATTATGCTATTAAATCAAAAAAATAATCACATTAAATTAACTGAACATGGGCTTTTTAAGCGTTCAAAATTTAGTTCCTTGCTTAATTTTCATAGCCTGATTTTATCGTCACTAATCAGTTTTCTGGATCACATGACACTTACACTTGACAGAGAGGGGATGAAAGGGAAATACTTAATGTCAACCTGCATCCTCTTTCTTTTACCCTTTTCTACAACTTTTAGCAAGGTTTGAATACTTCTGCTAAAGAAGCCGAATTCACACTGGAGCAGAGTCAATGCTTGAGTTAACTTTTGACAATTAAATATAAATTCCTGTGTAAAAGTGAATCATATTGACCACCAAACTGAATCCATCAAGCTACGACAGTTGACAACAACACGGAGAACACCATAACAATGAATTTCAGAACTCAAATCGACCTTCAATTTTGTTAAAAAAAGCAGTTATGCTTCCATACTACCCCTCTCCCCACGACTTATTATTGCAACAGTGTTGAACCCAAAATGGAAAGCGATCGATCAAAGGATCGATCTCTACTAACCTCTAGATTTTGCAAATGTTACGGTCTCGTCAACGATTCATGACCTTCAGTCGTCTTCAATTGTAGCTGTAATTTTAACGTAAACTGACTTCACGAACGAAAAAATGAAAGCAAGTGAAAGAGTTTCCAAAGAAAGACAGCTCTAAAGAACAAGAAAAAGAGAAACACAAGTAAATTGGTGTTTAATTGTCCAGCGAAACGTTATTAGAAATTCTCCATCCTAAGAGCTAAATCTAACTGAAAAGAACGACATAAACAAAAATGAGGCAGATAGGAAACTTATTTTAAATATGTGATGACGTCTGAATGAAGTGAACAATAAACCCACTTTGTTTACAAGTTATTTCAAAAACGTCTTATCCCAGACTTTTTATTGGTTTGCCAGTGTAATGATCTGAGAAATATTAGCTAAGTAAGAACTCACGTGCCAAAATTAAGAGTTGTAAAGCCAATTGCGATGCCAAGGTTTTTCTCGAGTGATTCTCCTCGCTTTTGTTTTTATTGGGTGGGTCCTAGCTATCTTAGAGTGCAATAATAGTAAACTAGGATGTCTTGTTTTAAAGTAGTCTTTTAGAAAGGCGTTTAATTCTTTTATTTTTTTACAAAACCTCAGTCTGTGGCACCCAAATTAATTTAGAAACTATATTTAGTCAAAGAGTCTTTCCCCTGTAACTGTCATCTGCTTTTGCATTCCTATCCTTTGTAAATAATTCAAAAACATTTCGTCTAAGCAAGGCATCTTTCTACTAACATCGCTGTAGGATTGCCTGTCCATGATAAGATCAATAATGCGCAAACAATGTTTACATAATCAGCTCTGAGAATTAAGTAGTGAAGTTAAAACTTCGTTTACATATAAAGCGCCATAATGACAAACCTTTATCAACAGCTACTCAGTCGACTTGTGTTCTTGTGTCGCGCCAAGCAGGTCTATAATTAAGTAAGAAAGAATACACCACTACGTTATTTGCTTCAGATCATTCATTCTTTCAACTAAACGGATCATTTTGCACCATACTACAAAACTCACTTCTCTATGCTGTCCGAGGAGGAACTGTAGAACTGACTCATGAAACAATCTGCAACAGACAGCATGAAATAATAAAACATGCAGAGAGTACATTCAATGGTTCCTACACTTGTGACAGAAAGTTCCTGTGTTATTGTGAATGGCTTTTGGGCTTATTGGACAGTGATTGGACACCTTAGAAAAAACATGAACAAAAAATAATAATAAAAAATCCAACATAAATTTACTGTCCTCGTTTAAGGTCAGTAAAGTTTAGGGATCGTCAAAAACTTACTTGTCAAAACATCATACACTTGTAACAAACAGTAAAACCAATTCTAACAAGCTAAATAACACAGATAGGAATTTCAATGTTAGCACGCATGCGTATAATGCGGGGGGTACCCCTTACTATCCAACCGTGGCTTAATCCGAATTATTCACCGTATTTACTTGAATACTAGCCAGGGGCGATTATTATGTGAGGGAGGAGATTATGTCAAAGTATTGCTCTCTAGAAGTCGTGCCCTTAATATTCTGTTTAATTATGCCATTAAATAAAGAAAAAGTGAACACTGTACTTCAACCGGCACCAGCCTGCTCTTCACAAAACTCTAAACAATATGTAATATATATTGCCCTCCTTTGATTGCCAGTGACGCGTTACGAAAATTAATAGCCTTGCAACTTATGATAATAGTGCACTATGCGCATGAGGTAATATAGAAATATTAAATTCTGCAAGCAGAATACTGCAATGCTGATCGTACTACTCCTTACCGGTTCCTCTTTCATATCCTGAAACTGTCGATGAACAGATTAGTGTTACAGAAATGGGAACTTTACATAGGTCGAGGTATGCGTGTTTTCACTTGCAAATATTTTGAATGAATAATGAAGAAAACTACTGGAAGACTCGGAGGGTGTTTGTCTTATCCAGTAATTGCTAATTATAACAAAGAAGTCTTCCAGTTTCATTGAGAAAAATTGTTTTTAACTGCATCACTTGACCGACACGTCTTATTTTATCGAAAAATCTTCTGATTTGAATTTCCCACCAGATAGCAAACGTTTTTCCTACTATAGATCCAAGCAATGCGAACTGGCTATAATATTCTTCTTGCAAAAACGGTTCCATTAAAATAGTCTTTCTCTTGAATGACACTAGTCAAGTTACACAAACACGTTAGAGTTCACTTCTTAGAGACTCTTTAGGGTCTTCAGTGTTATGGAGGAAAACACATGTAGCGAGAGGTGGGAATCGTTGGTTGTGATTTTCAAACAATAGAGGAAATGATCGATCACGTGGCCAGTTAGTATGGGTTTTTACTTTCCCCTTTTATCTTTACCATTTGTTATTCCTCTTGAATGCTTCTAACAGTGGCATTTTTGGACAATAGTGCCAGGCCTTACCGTTACAGACGTTTTGTTGGCATCCTTGAACAACCACACTAATGAATCCTCTTTAATTGTGATTTACAGAAAAAACGAATTATTTGCTTCTGCAGGCTATGGTAACATTGTACCATAAACAGTTCAAGGACGTCTGTTTAGCGTGCTATACGCACTTATCGGAATCCGCGGGACATGCTTGCTTCTTAAAGCCGTCGGAGATTAAATAACGGAACTATTCACAAAATTAATAGGCCTTATCACGGTTTTGGAAGCTATTTTGACGAGTAGGAAACCGAATGAGAAATTACATTGTTTGTATGAGAATCTAATGTCGAATAATTTCCGTAAAGGGCTGTCCTCAAAAAAATATGAGTTGTAAACTAAAGCTACACAGCAAAGGAATACTAACAAATTTTGGGGGCCGTTACTGTGCTTAAATTTCTTTTGACGCTTGGTTTAGATTTTCCATATATTTGTCTGCAATTTTTCCCGGGAAATTTAGTCGGCAGGGGGAGAAATTTTTACAGACAAATGTACAGAAAATTTTAAAAAGTGGTTCTAGCGCATGTAACTGCATGTAACGCTCTCAAATTTTATCAGCACAATCGTGAGGACTCGTTAGGACTGAAGCTTTAGTTTGCAATTTAATTTTTTTTTTTAGAACAGCCGTTTTGCGGAAATTAGATTCTCATACAAACACTGTAATTTCTCACGCGGTTGCCTACTCGTCAAGATGGCTTCAAAAACCACGATAAGGTCTACTTCTGACTTTGAGAGACAAGTTTTGAAAGGACCACATACTCAAAATCAATGTGGAGCTAAAAGTTGCGTTGACAACGCAATGATGCAACGCAATGGATTTGGTGATTACTTGCCGCAATTTAAGTACAGCGCTGATTACTCACTTGTACTTCTGGCGTTTGTGAGTCTCGCTTTCGTAACGAGCATATTTTGCTCCTTAACAATGTGCTTGCCGAACAGTATGGAGTTAGTGGGCGCGTGGTGCGGTCACTGCGCGAGAAGAACGCAAAGAAATCTTCAGAAGAAAAAAAACAGTAATAAAAATGAAAAATCAGCTTGTAACGGGAACGAAAAAATGGTGGAAGCTTATAGTGATGGCAAAAAACAGGTGCAGGTCCAGAAAATTCAGAAAGGAGTGGCTGGGACACTTCTCCACTTGCCAGCTATACAAATAATTTTTATTTTTCTTAGAACTTCTACAAAAATAATGCAAAACTTTCAAAGAAAAAGGGGTTGCTGCATCCCCCTCGGCCCACCCCTAAATTGAACAACAGTCTTCTAAAGATAGGCGACAGTGACAAGCTAGACAATATGCCGATTTCCGGTTCTGGAAGAAACAGTTTTGCGGAAGAAATTAAACAACTATGAGAAGCAAGAAGCGTGAAAGCTCAATCAGCCTTGGAATATTTACTTGCTAACTAGGATTGGTCACTGAGTCTGGAAGATTTGACCTGGCGGTCAAAATTTTTTCTAGGTTCAGCATCGCTTTTAGTAGATTTTATAATTTGTTGCACGGTATTACTGATAACTCGATTGAAGGTGGATTACCGAAATATGGGTTCGAAACACAGGCATGACAAAAAAACGTGGTCTAACAAAAGTAAGCAGAACAAGAAGGAGTAGAAACAAAACTAAATGGTTACATCACGTACTGTTTGCAGCTCAGTATATTCTTTCTTGGAGTAAAATGTTTGGTCTTGATCTGCAGATCAGTTCAGGTAGTTAAAAAATCCTCTTGGGAATTTTTCGGAGAGTTGACTAACACTATTAGGAAAAACCAGGGACACGAGAAAAAGTAAGGGGTTCGAATTCAGAAAGGGCGCAAAAAGGGACGATAGCGCTCTTTCCTCGTGCGCGCGTTCCCTCCTCTCTCGCACGCCTATCTCGCGCGTTATCCTTCTTATGGGCCTGTAATGCAGGCTAGAAACAGGCTAGGAGTGAGGGGAGGTGGGGTGGGGAAAAGGGAGTAGTTTTTGAGCCTATGTTGTTCTTGGGTGCAACTTTAATTTACTGGTCGTGTTTCAAAGTAGGTTAATAAATAGTTTAGTCTGAAGCTGGGTAGGAAGTTTAGGAACTGTTTCTTTCATGAGAAATCCGTATTGATTGAAGTCATTGTTAGAGTAATGTTGATGCAAACCCACAGCTGCTTTTGGAAGCTTGAAACATGTTTAAGAGTGCTCACTGTTGAGTGGACTGAAGTAGATAGGGTATCAAAGACTGGTTCCGAACAAAAATAGGGTGGGAAAAAGCAAACCTTAAGTGCAAAATAAGGTAGTGAAGACCTAGAAACATGCAAAGCCCCCCCTCTTAATATTACGTAACTGCATAAATAAACAAATACTGTACATTTAGTCAGACACGAGACAAGGAATAGGGATGGCGAAAAATCTTCCGAAGCGGTGGGGAGGAGGGGCTGGTAATGACTTGAAGTGGGGAGGCTGGGAAGAACCTCTGCTTAGCAAGTCTTGATGTTTTCTGAAAAGGTGACGGGGGGAAGCTTTTTTTTTCAGCTTCCGTGCTCCTTAGGCCCTGACGAAAACCCATACAGCAGGAGCTTAACGAGGTTTTTGTAACATGAAGCATACTCCCCCCTGAATGGCATGTTAGTCCAAATAGTCCATCGCAGTGTTACTATCCCCTCCCCCAACCACTTATTCCAGTAAAATGTCACCAGTACCTGTTTATTCACCTGGGCGAAGAGAAGCAATGTAAGCAGCTTAGGCAACTACAATAATTAGAATATTCATAATTTATTACACTGTATTTCTAAATAGTTACTACCCTAAGCACATTAAATTAAAAAAACGATTACAATATAATTCATAAAATTTTACCTACACTATTTAAAAATTTACAAAAGCTCTAGCTTTAAAAAAAAAGTATATCATAGAACTCTACCTAAAAAATATATAATGATAATGCAATCAGGTCTTCGAAAAATATGAAACAAACAAGAACAAACACTTAAAATTAAATGCATATTTAAAAAGATAAGTTGCTTGAATAATGACTTCCAATTTGATCAAACTACGAGTGAGTCGCGCCATAGAGGGGATTTATGTCAGTTGCTGCAAAACAAGTTTACATTGGGCCGGTAAAATGTACAATAAACGTAAACATGCATGTACAGATTTTCTTGCAAAAAGAAGAACTAATTTCTGCAACAGCTATTCGCAACTTGCAACAACCTGCTGATTTCTTGCAAGATTTGAATCGTGGGTGATAAGACGCGCAACATCCCTATTCACTGACTCGTTTTGCAGCAATGCAATAAAACAAGTTTTTGTTGCCCACATTACAGTGCCTTATAGTGATACGAAACACCATTTGGAATTTTGTAATGACGTTTTGTTTTTACGACATATTTAGATATTAAGGAGCCTGGGAATTTAATTGCTGATGAAATTTGAAAGACGTAATGTGGCCAATTCAGGAGAAATGATAAATGCTATCAGTGCTTTCATTAAGGCTTTTGACGCGTCTTTTAGTTGAAATATAAAAAACTCGATTCTTGACAATGGTGCCTTTTCAAAGCCCATCTTTTCTTCCGAAGAAGAGGACCAGAAGAAGATCTGTTAATACTAGTGCTCTAAATCACGCTAGGGGCCTATTATCGAGTCTTGAGGACACAGTCGATCTTCAAGATTTTCTTGGAATGAAAGAAAAAAGTGACATTTAACAAGTGCAGGGTGAATAAAAAGTGTGTTTTTGGAGATGTGCCACTGAATTAATTGGAAGATATACGTACTGCCGGTATCGTATATTCCGTTGGGAGGGAAATATGGGGTTGGGCAACGCTTATTAGGAGGCACTTAAAATCGCTCAAACACTTAGTTTTTCGAAACAACTTAGCCTATAAACGCGTGAATGTGGTCAGTCGCAAAGAGCCCAAAGTCAGGTATAGTTATTAGCTCTGGTGGAATTGGGGGAAGTTACTCAGTGTATCAGTGCTATTCTTACAGAATGCAACATTTGTTCCGAGTTTCATTATCTTCTCTTTGTTTCATTTCAACCAATCTTAAATTGGTAAAAGTTTTTTTGACATCACGATGCTCCTCCCCATAAATCTCTCTTCCAATGGCAAGAGACTTCCCATAGAATTCTTTAACCTGATTGTAAAGACCAAGGTCACTGTAATCAGTTCCCAGGTTGTTGTAACTTGCCGCTACGTCACCATGGTGTTCACCATAAATCCCTTTTCTACTCTTAGTATTCTCTTTGTTTGCTTTCAACCAATCTTAAATTGTTGAAAGTTCTTTTGACATCAGTATGCTCCTCGCACATAAATCTCTTTTCTAATAGCAAGAGACTTCTCATAGTATTCTTTAGCCTGATTGTACTGACCAAGGTCACTGTAAACATATCCCAGGTTGCTGTAACTTCTCGCTACGTCACTATGGTGTTCACCTTAAACTTCCTTTTTAATGGCAACAGACTTCTCATGGTATTCTTTAGCCTGATTGTACTGACCAAGGTCACTGTAAACAGTTCCCAGGTTGTTGTAAATTCTCGCTACGTCCCATGGTGTTCACCATAAACCTCTTTTTTAATGGCAACAGACTTCTCATGGTATTCTTTAGCCAGATTGTACTGACCAAGGCCACTGTAAACGGTTCTCAGGTTGTTGTAGCTTGTCGCAACGTCGTCATGGTGTTCACCATAAATCTCTTTTCTAATGGCAAGAGACTTCTCATGGTATTCTTTAGCCTGATTGTACTGACCAAGGCCACTGTGAACAGTTCCCAGGTTGTTGTAACTTCTCGCAACGTCACCATGGTGTTCACCATAAATCTCTTTTCTAATGGCAAGAGACTTCTCATGGTATTCTTTAGCCAGATTGTACTGACCAAGGTCACTGTAAACAGTTCCCAGGTTGTTGTAACTTGTCGCTACGCGACCATGGTGTTCACCATAAATCTCTTTTCTAATGGCAAGAGACTTCTCAAAGCATTCTTTAGCCTGATTGAGCTGACCAAGGTCACTGTAAACAGTTCCCAGGTTGTTGTAACTTGTCGCAACGTCACCATGGTGTTCACCATAGATCTCTTTTCTAATGGCAAGAGACTTCTCATGGTATTCTTTAGCCAGATTGTACTAACCAAGGTCACCGTAAACGGTTCCCAGGTTGTTGTAACTTGTCGCAACGTCACCATGGTGTTCACCATAAATCTCTTTTCTAATGGCAAGAGACTTCTCATGGTATTCTTTAGCCAGATTGTACTGACCAAGGTCACTGTAAGCAGTTCCCAGGTTGTTGTAACTTGTCGCTACGCGACCATGGTGTTCGCCATAAATCTCTTTTCTAATGGCAAGAGACTTCTCATGGTATTCTTTAGCCAGATTATAATGACCAAGGCCACTGTAAACAGTTCCCAGGTTGTTCTAACTTGTCGCAACGTCACCGTGGTGTTCACCATAATATCTCTTTTCTAATGGCAAGAGACTTCTCATAGTATTCTTTAGCCAGATTGTACTGACCAAGGTCACTGTAAACAGTTCCCAGGTTGTTGTAACTTGTCGCAACGTCACCATGGTGTTCACCATAAATCTCTTTTTCTAATGGCAAGAGACTTCTCATGGTATTCTTTAGCCAGATTGTACTGACCAAGGTCACTGTAAACAGTTCCCAGGTTGTTGTAACTTGTCGCTACGCGACCATGGTGTTCACCATAAATCTCTTTTCTAATGGCAAGAGACTTCTCAAAGTATTCTTTAGCCTGATTGCGCTGACCAAGGTTACTGTAAACAGTTCCCAGGTTGTTGTAACTTCGCGCTACGTCCCATGGTGTTCAAAATAAATCTCTTTTCTAATGGAAAGAGACTTCTCAAAGTATTCTTTAGCCAGATTGTACTGACCAAGGCCACTGTAAACAGTTCCCAGGTTGTTGTAACTTGTCGCAACGTCACCATGGTGTTCACCATAGGTCTCTTTTCTAATGGCAAGAGACTTCTCATGGTATTCTTTAGCCAGATTGTACTAACCAAGGTCACTGTAAACGGTTCCCAGGTTGTTGTAACTTGTCGCAACGTCACCATGGTGTTCACCATAAATCTCTTTTCTAATGGCAAGAGACTTCTCAAAGTATTCTTTGGCTTGATTGTACTGGTCAAGATCCATGGAAACAAGGCCTTGCACTCGAAAATAATTGGCCTTTTCCAGCTTATCTCTTAGCTCGTCATCAAGATAATTTACAAAATCAGAGCATAATGTACAAAAGAGGTGAGCGTCCGACATATTACTCAAGTCGCGACTGACTTCAGCAGTCGAGGAAAGCCAGGATACTAAATTTCTAGGAGCTATGGAGGGGAATAATTCATTATTATTTAATTCTGTGTAGGTAAAATTAGTCTTGAAATGTTGATATAACTCTTTACAATGACTGGTAGTTAGTCTTAACTTTATGCACGCACTCTCACTTGCAAGTAGCAGCTTCTTGTTGTCTTCAATTAATGAACTGAAAATCTTAACAGCAACAGAAAAGTACTCAGCTTTATGTGTGCGGTTCAGAACAGATGTTACAGTGGACTTAAGCACTTCATGAACAACGTTATGTACTCTTAAGTAAGTGGGTGTGTCGTCAACATCATACAAGCAAGTTATCATGGTGGATTCCAGAATTTTAGCTCTGATAAATTCTTCTTTTAGTTGTTTGTTACGAAATTTAACAAAGTCAACTGCCGCCTCAATAGGTACAGAATCAGATGCGCACAGCGAAAACAAACAAAATACTTCACAAAGAACTTTGTCGCTTTCCAAAGCTCGAGTTATTGCTATTCTGATTGCAGTAGCCGTTGTTTTGGGATATGCACTGTTTTTTTTCGCGAAAAGCTCTTCTCTGGCTTCGCGTTCCTCGCTATTCAATGTTTCCAGGTATTTTGTCCAACCGTAATTAGGGGTACCATAGCTGACAATTGTTTGCACGTAGACTGCAGCAGCTGCCAAGGCAAGTGGCTGATACTCGAGAACTTTAGCAACCTCCTCAGCTTGTTGTTGATTCGAAATTTGCGACACTTCTCTTAAAAGGTCTACTGCATCATCTGGGTGCATTCCTTTACTGAGAGACTCATGGTAAGTATGAGGGGAACTGAAGGGTATTGACTGAGTATCTTGAGTAGTTACTATCATCTGACCATGACCCCACTCTTCACTGGCGGTTGGAGGCAGATAACTACGAACCACGGATAGGTCAACAACATTATCCACAATAATCAGCCAGGTAGAAAATTGTTTCACCTTTGGAGAAATAAAGCGCATCAGATACTGAATTGTTTCACTTGACCTGTCCTTCTTTGAGGTTGCTACGTTGGTTAGGGCGTATTCCGTAACTCCCAGTTGTTTAGCTAGATTGAAATAGGAGTCAGCAAGTGAGTCAAGGGTTTCTGCATTCAGAGTTGAAACAAAAGTTAGACCTTCGTCTTCTTGTAAACTTTTGTCATAGACGTCTTGTCCAACTTGACGAGCGATTTGACTTTTGCCACAGCCCGGAATTCCTGATAAATAAATGGTGCTGATAGCCCCTTTGCTTTCATTATAAAGTTCCTCCAGCTTGTTCTTGATTCTTGTGACATCGTTGGAACGTCTGATGATTCGGTGCGATGGCTTGAATGTAAGACTACAGAAAGACTCGACTTTGGAACTGATTTCCTGAGTGAGTGTTTCTACTTCTTCCTGCTTGCTCTGTAATTCGGCGTTTAGATTTTTGACTTCTTCATCTTTTGCTTTTAAATCAGCTTTAAAACCATCAGACTGTATCTTTAAGCTATTTACTTCTGCTGTCGGAAAGCTGCTCTGGTTTTTTTACATCGTCAATTTCATCAGTTGAGAGTTTCAAAGATGTAAATGCAGCTATCACTCTTGCTACATAATTTTTGAATTCAGCATCAGTAAGATCAACCTCGTTTATGTGAGCGATGTCGTTTCGCACCTGTCGAAGATCCTCGACCTCTTTTCTGATTGTCGAACTCAGAGTGGTGCCAATGCTATCCGAGAACAATATCGCAAAAAGTAGGCAACTGCAGTCCCACTCTGCTGTGTTTCCCTTTTGTATTGTCGCATAATATCGAGCATTCTTTTTCCGACTTTTCCCCGTTTCGTTGTTGTAGAAATCGCTGCCATTTTGTGGAATGTCTTTCCATTCCCCAAATGAGGTTGTCATATAAAGGAAATTCCACTCTTGTTTGAAGACTTTCCGAAGTCCTTCGGGGACCAAGTTGAAAGCGATATAACATATTCTGAAATAGTTTAACTGTTGTGGAGTATATTCCATTTTGAATTGGGATCTAGTGAAAAGATTAGCGAAAGAATAAAATCAGACTAAAAACCGCTACACACTCCAAAGAAATCCTACATCGAAGTCCCCCCCCCCCCCCCCCCTTACTCATTGCCTGATTTTTCGCCTTCGTCATGCATGAAACAAAAGGGTGGAGGAAGACATAGGCAACAAAAATTTACTTACGCTTTTTTAGCCTATAAATCCGTGAAATTGTTGAAATTAGTTTGTTGGCCTGTTAGCCTGTGGGAAAGAATAGTGAAAGCGTTTTAGAATGAAAACCTGAAGGGAAAACGCCCTCAATGTTAAGTTTACCTTGCCTCCGCCCAGTCCCCCGATGTTAATACCCATTAATCTAATTCATTTGTAGCTTGGGTGGTAGCGGTCACACTCCGGATACCCTGCGGGCAGAGGCTAGATTTTCGCGGTATGAGGTGGCGTGCGAAAAGTAGCCTCTGCCGACAACTGTTCAAATCCGTCCAGAAACCTGGACGAATAAATTTTAAAAAACGGGTTTTAACCTGTTCTCGACCGGCTTAGAACATTTGTGAGTCTTGTGTCAGCGAATGAACGCTGACCATTATTGCACCCTCATGCATCGCTTCCTATACTGATGAGACTGTATCCCTGTTTATGCAAAGAGCGTTGTCAACTTGAATACCGTAAATCCTCCAGTATGCCCCCCGGGGGCTTATTTATTTCAAACGGTTTGAGGGGGGTTTAATAGAGGCGGCGGGGGGGGGGCTTATTTAAGAGGGGGAGCTTATTTCATTTAGCAAAGACGACAGTATCAGTTCTCTATAAAGAACTAGAATACAGAGTGGAAAAGCTAAAGTACAAGAAGTTGGAGATCATTTAGCTTCTTACTTGACACGGTAAATCGTTAATTTATCAGATGGTAGTTCTTGTCTGCTAGGAAAAGAACTTAAAATGGTTTACTGCGATGATTTTTGTTGTGTCTCCTCTCAATGCAAAGTTAAATGCACTGTTTTAGTGCACAGATGGAAACGGAAAGATCAAAAGAATCATTGATCAGTTTCTTTTAGTGGAGGAAGAAGAAAAGAAGCTTTTAGTGGAGAAATTTGCCCTCACGGACTTCAACCTTGTAGGTTTCTTTGCGGTGGAGAGTTTTCCTGTTCTGGAAAGAAACCACAGCTGAAACCAAAACAGCAAAGTTTTAAAAGAATTTTCAGGTACATTTAGGAAATTTATGTATTTATAGTTGTTTGATAGATGTTTTATACATTTGACTTCCAATTGCAAAATGCGCCGGCCGCTCTTACTTTCGTGAAAGAATCCACGATCCAGCTAGTGTTACGTGAATTGATTTTTAAGGATAAATTATTGGTTTTGTTTCGTCTTTGTTTGTTCATAAAATTAGTTTAAAACACAGTCGTGAGACTGCAGCATCCAATTTAATTCAAGCATCACTTCTGAGTAGGGTGGTCGGCGAATTTCATTTTTCATTTTGAGCACAATTATGGTTTACTAGTTGTTATAGATTGAAAACAGACAAAATAAGAAAATTTTTTGAAAGCCTATTTGCATTCTAATTTAACTGCTTAAATGGTCATTCAGCTAACGTTTTTTGAAATGAAAAGTTTGTAAAAACGCGCCGGTGGAATAGTCGTTTATGGGTTATGCTCCGTGAAACCTTTTAGAACATTTTCAGGCTTTTGATCATAGCATTTGTCTGTAGCAATTTTTACAAAGGCGTTAGGACGGTTAAACTCTGCCTTAAAAGACTTCTTTAACATGAGTGTATTGCAACTATAATAAGCAGAAAAACTACTTTTTTAGTTAAACGTGTCCCCCGCAAAGCAGAAAAACCTTTTTTAATACTGCAAATGGGAGCATATACTTTCCTAAAAAGGACCATCCGAGGAAATTAGAGGCGCTTATATCTGCGACCAAAGTCCTGAAATTTTTTTAAACCAGTCAGGGAGAAAAGCAGGAAAAGAAAACAAAGCTTGAGCAGGTTGGTTGTTTGCAAGTTTGATTCCCGCAAAACTCGCGCAAAATTGACGAAAGACGTGACGAATTTCAGTTCCTTGCGAATCGCGTGACGAATTTTTGCCTATGCACAATAGAAAACTGAACGGTTGTCAGCAGATGCTACTTTTCGCACTCCAACTCATACCGCGAAAATGTAGTCACACTCCGGAAATAGTCGGGCGTACACATTTGTCTCGCACTCAGAAGTTTTTTTGGCTCTTCACGCAAACACTATTAAAAACTTCAGTTGAGTAGAGTCTACGAAGGAAGACGGACTCTTCAGTAACTGAAGAAATTGAAATAAGGGGAGTCAATTTAATTAGTAGGAAAAGAAGTGGTAGACCTGTATTTATGTCCATGTGGACGGATGTGTTTTCGGTGATTAGGCTTAAACACTGACTGTTTCGGAAACTCCATAGAAATACTATAAAATAAAGGCAAAGGGAACACAATTTGGAAAGAAAAGAAGTGAGAAAATAGACCTACATTTATATATGTTTCGGACGGATGTGTATTCGGTGATTAGGCTTAAGCACTGACTTTGAATGGTTATAGCTTAATTTATTTTCTGTTTCGGAAACTCCATAGAAATACTATAAAATAAAGACGAAGGGAACACAATTTGAAAGGAAAAAAGTGAGACAATAGAACTATGTTTTACACTGCTTTGAGGTCGGTGGTTAATTCATATTTACTGTTTTGAAAACTCCATAATGGTGTAATAAAATTAAGGTTGATTGCACCAATTGCTCCTCTAGTGTAGACAGGTTAGGCATAAACCGGTTTCAGGGCTCCCCTTGGCTCTCATTTACATAAAAATCATGTACTTTACTTTTTTTTTCTTTTTTGTGGAAAACGTAAAAAAAATTAAGATAAGGTTTTCTCAGTGTGTATGGTTCATGAAGTGCCCGGCCTCCTTCTGAGCTAGAGAATGTAGTCTCAAAGAACGTCTGCGTGAAACGCGTAATAGGACATTTTCACGATGACGATTTTTGACTACAACTACCACAACTCATTTCGTTCTTGCTTGCCCAGAAAGCAATAAAGTGAAGGATTCTGGTAGTTGTATAGACGTTTATAAAAGTGCTCTCAAATTTAGTACATAATGTGAATATAGAATGTTAGAAGTTCCTAAAGACTGTCTGCGCGAGGCGAGAACGTTACGCGCGAGCCACCGTGCCAAAAGCACGTACGAGGAGAAGACACGTTCCCTCTTTAATAGAAAAAGAAGTCGTTACGTCACGTTGCCATGGTAACAAAACGAGAAAAAAAGAAACAAATGACATGTATATGTATTTATCATGGGTTATGTAACCTTTTCTTTGGGGTCAGTTACATGGTATACTGTTCTGTTGCTTCATTAGCGGTAGGCGATATATATTTGAGTTGTTCTCATTTATATTCATTCGCGTCTTACGACCGTCCCTACGCTCTCAAAATTAAATATCCAGTGACCAGGGGTTTCTCTTAGACGTAGTTTTTTGCATGCTGCTATATGAAAGGTTTAGCACGTTTTGTATGTTTACTGAATCATTGTTATACGAGCATAGTTTAGACCACTTTGTAGGGTTGTTTTTCTTGCTGTAATTTTTTACATTTCCGAGTTTTCATTCTGTTTGTTGTATTATTTCCATCCATTCTGTTGATGAAAGCATAATAAAGAGGGTCGCACACGGCTCGTGTTGACACACCCCAATTGAGGTTGCTTGTTACATGATAAATGTTTTATATTCGTTTGAGTGGGGTACCGAATTAGAATATAAACAGTCTTTCCTGTGCATGATTGCACTCAGGAGCAAAACGGTAGCCCATACTTTTTTCTATCTTTCGACAATGCAAATGGCCGTCTCTGTCAAGATTCAGAAATTTTGCTACCATGGTAACTTGACGTCACACTTCTCTCTTTTGAGAAGAACCGCTTTATTGATAATTATGCAAAATACAGCGGAGTGTTGAAAAACGTATACAAAGATGAATGGTGTACTTACTTTTTTTATTTTAGCCGAGAGCACTCAGGTTAAATGGTACAAAAGTCTTCGTCTCTAACCTGTAACAAAGGAAAGTGAAATTAAGTCAAATTACACATGTACACAAACAAGGCAGGCGGCCAAAAAAGAGGATTACCAGAAGTTCTAGGGTTTACCTGATTCTAGGTTTCATGACCTTTCGAGAGTGTTGTGTCTTTGGTTGTGCTTTTATTCTGACTAAATGATTCTACATGTTTGAATGGACTGTTCTCAGAATTTCGGAGAAAGGTGACGGGAAAGAATGAAAAAAGAGGGATGAAGTAGGAGGCTACATAGAACTACACTTATCAACGTCTGAGTCAGCAAAATCATGATCAATTTAGATTCAATCAACTCTAACATTTACTCAGAAATCACTTTTTTACGATGGGACATTATAATATCAAAAAAAACTTTTCTATACTACGTTCCTAAAATCCTTCAAATGCCGTACAATTTTAGTTTTGACATTTTTTTTCAGAAAGGCAGGAAAAAATTTGACCTAGTGACTCCGAGAACGTAAAATGAAAAATGATAAACCCTTGGAATCCATTTAACGCTGTTCGAAGTATTGCTGCCGATCTAAAAGCTCGCCGATTTGAAGGTCATTTAACGCACCGAAAAATTGCGAGAAGAAAGTTAAGAGTAAAGGCCTTCGTAGCGGTTCTTTGGGTTGTTATGTATGAAGGGCTCCTGTTATTGACAAAAATTATTCTATTTCCGGCTGCCTAGAAGTTGTGTATGCCTCATCTGTTTTGGTTTCAAATAAAAGACTAGTAAAAATAATCAATAGTCAAAGTTTCACAGACATAAATGGGTTAATATGATTTGAAATATGATGGTCGAGTTTGCAGAACCGATCGAGCAGCGCACCAGCCCTTCTTAAGTCAGATGAAAAGGAAATATTCTCATTTGGTCAGATCTCAAGTTGAAGGAGTCGAAAATTGAGCATGAGTTCCAAGATTCTACAGAACTTTTGGGATAATTCTTTCTTCGGATTGCTCTTTCTTCGAGAAATTCGCAACATAAAGACACGAGCTATAATGGTGAAAGACCTTAAGACAACCCTGATCCAACCAAGCTATGGCAATCTGAGCTAGACTTCCATCTTCACTAAAATTGAATGCCTTCGGTGGGCCAGGATCAAACGGTCAGTAAAATTGATCATTACCATACTGATCTATACTGAAATAAGTACTCACGTTTCTATTAACGCTCAGAAATTGTGCTATAAACTGTTAACTATTGCCGGCTTTCCGAATGGTCTTCTCTCCACCTAAAACAGGGGAAATTGAAAGTGAATGTGCCAACAAAGCGCTGTATCAAGTGTCTAGACAAAATTTATCCTGCCGATAGGCGTTTGCAGAAATATCATGACCTTATGCTACAGAATAACAAAACCCGGGGACGGGAGGTTAGGGAAACTTATTGGGGAGGTATCGACAGCACGGTCCAAGATAAAAACTAACGATAGTTTATACTGGTTTAGGCTGTTCGAGACCAGGCGTTCAGATATACATGTAGGTTGAATATAGTGGCGAGTGGCTCGAACTGAAGAACACGGATGAAAAGAAATGGAGAGGAAATATCTCCCTACCCCTCCCCCTCCTCTCCCTACCCCAGCTCCCCTGGCAGTTTTTTCCTGTTCACGTCTCTCTACCCTGAGAGCAGAGGCCCTTCGATCCCCTCCCCATTATAGTCAAAGCCACTTTGTTCTGAGAGTTCGTGAGTCTAGGGACTGTTGTCGTAAAACAACGGGCAGCAAAAATGACTTACATGGAGTAGAACCACCATATTTAGTGCCTCTACTTCCCCTAAGTTCAAATATTATCAGAGTTATAGTCAGGAATGTTCCGGTCTGGGAAAGTTATATCACACATCTATCACATGTTAGATTGCGTGCAGCGTAGTACTTCCGTCTTGATACATGATCTTTAAAATCCAAGTGAAAACAATCTCAAAAAATCAATGTCACGATTTTTAGTGCGACCTTTAGCATTAAAGCATTCTTTAAAATAACAGTTGAACAACATATAAAAACATCAAAGGGATCACGATCAAACTGAATGTTGAAGGATGAGCATAAGCATTGAAAGGTCAAAACCGTAACAGCACTCCCCCATAGCGTTTATAGAGCATGTATAAGAGATCAGATGACCGATTAGCCTGCGAGTTGAGGCTCATAATTGAATTGGGGGAAAATTTTGGCGGCCGCCATTCATGAACCCGCTGCATGGCGGATCCGCCACAAAAATTTCCCCTGAATTTCCACAAGTCAGCCTACCAGCAGGCAAATGAGCGATGGGAAAGCTTAAATTTGAAAACTCGATCCTGTGGTTGCTTTGGATCCAAAGGACAAAACATGGACCAGGGGTCCATGGACCCCCACTTCGGACCGGTTCCATGGACCCCCTCTCATGAACCAGGTCCATGGATATTTTCTTATTTTTATAGAAAGGTTTTGGACCTAGTCCATGGACACTCTTTTTTAAATAATGAGAATTGAACGATTCAGAAATAGCGCAAAAATATGATTTGACAAGACGCTGTCGACCACTAATTTAAAAGTTATCCCCAAGGGATGAGGAATTACGCGCTCCAGAACAAAGAATTGTATTATCCTTAGAAAACAAGCTGGAGTTTAGAATTCATTACTTTTAGAGTAATCATGACTTAGTCACTTCCAAATTCTCCATAGTTGATGTTAAGCTTCAGTTGAAGCTACAATCCACTTCTTTGAGATTTGGATCTGTAAATCACTATCCGTGAGAATTATAACTCCTAAAAATTCGATAAAAATGCTAACAAGCTCGTCCCAGCGTGACGAAACATTGCAGGAAAAAGTGACATTGATCACGGACAAGAGAAAAATGGGTTAGACCTATTCAGATCCAGGAGCCACTTTGGAGAAATTAGACAATCTAAACCCCTTAATTAGCCGCAATGAAGAGCTTTACATTTAGATGCGTGTCACGACCTCTCAGTATAAAATAAGAGGCAAAAAGTCACATTTAATCAGTCAAAACGTTTTCCTCCAACGCATAATCTACCCGTCAGAGAAAACAGTTCATTGGAACAAGCATCATTTTGCCATAAGGTAGAAGTCGTGTGTTGCCTGCCGACCCCCTCTTTTTTACACTATGTAAGCACCCTTAATTATCACTGATCAATCGAGCATTGTTTGTTGTTGTTGTTTTTAATCTTATTTTTACACTTTTTCTGTTTTATTGTTCATTTCTATTAAAAAAAAACTGTTCATGAACCCGGTCCATGACAAGGGGTCATCCTCTCTTTTGAGAAGAGCCGCCACGATTGATAATTATGCAAAATACAGCGGAGTGTTGAAAAGTACTGTATACAAGGATGAATGCTGTACTCACGTTGTTTGTATTAGCTGTGAGCACTCAGGTTAAATGGTACAAATGTCTTCGTCTCTAACCTGTAGCAAAGGAAAGTGAAAGTCAAATTTGCAAACAAACAAGGCAGGCGGCCAAAAAAGAGAATTAAAGGAAGTTCATGGGTTTGCCCGATTGTACAATGGTTTTATGACCTTTCGAGAGCGTTGTGTCTTTGGTTTGAATTTATTCTGACTAAATGATTCTACATGTTTGAATGGACATGTTTTCAGAATTTCGGAGAAAGGTGACGGTAAAGAGTGAAACAAAATGCGATGAAATACCAAGCCATATAGAACTACATTTATCAACATCTGAGTCAACCAAAAACCAATTTAGATTCAATCAACTTTAACCTTTACCCAATTTTCAATTTTTTATGAAGATGGGACATTATTATGTCAAACAAAAAACTTTTCTAGGTTCTATAGTATGTTCCTAAAATACGTCAAATGCCGTACAATTTTAGTTTTGACAAAAAAACCGACCTAGATCTAAGAAGTGACTCCATGATAAAAGTAAATGCAAAATGATAAACTCCTGGAATCCATTTAACGCTGTTTGAAGTATTGCTGCCGGTCTACAAGCACGCCGATTTAAAGGTCATTAATTAACCGTATTGAAAAATTGTGAGCAGAAAGTTAAGTGTGCTTTCGTAGCGGTTCTTTGGGTTGTTACGTGAGGGGCACCTGTTATTGACCAAAATTCTCCTATTTGTTGTGTACGCCTCTAATCTGTTTGGCTTCAAATAAAAGACTAGTAAAAATAGCCGAAGTTTCACAGACAAAAATGGGTTAATATGATTTGAAACATGATGGTCGAGTTTGCAGAACTTATCGAGCGGAGTACAAGCCCTGTCAGATGAAAGGGGAATATTAGTCAGATCCCAAATTGAAGGAGGTGAAAATTGAGCATGAATTCAAAGCTTCTACAGAACGTTTTTGGGATAATTCTTTCTTCGGGTTTCTCTTTCTTCGAGAAATGCAGCATTAAAGACACGAGCTATAATGGTAGGAAAGGCCTTTAAGATAACCCTGATCCAAGCAACCGTTCCGTGGGCCAGGGTCAAACGATTTTAAAATTGATCATGACTTAATACAGTTCTATACAGAAATGGGTACTCACGTTTCTATCAATGCTCAGAAATTGTGCTGTAAACTGTTAACTGTCGCGGGCTTTCCGAGTATACTCTTCGCTGTACCTAAAACAGGGGAAATTGAAAGTAAAATGTGCCAACAAAGCGCTATCAAGTGTCCAGACGAAATTTATCCTGTTGATAGGCGTTTGGAAAAAAATCATGACCTGATGCTACAGAATAACAAAACCCGGGGACGGGAGGTTAGGGAAACTTATTTGGGAGGTATCGACAGCACGGTCCAAGATGAAAACTAACGATAGTTTATACTGGTTTAGGCTGTTCCAGACCAGGCGTTCAGATATACATGTAGGTTGAATATAGTGGCGAGTGGCTCGAACTGAAGAACACGGATGAAAAGAAATCCCTTCCCTCCTGCCCCTACCCCAGTTTTGCCTGCTCACGCTTCTTTGCGCTTATCCTGAGAGCAGAGGCCATTCGATCCCCCTGGGGGGACACTTGGGTATTTTTTGGGTGGGTATGTGCCGCCCAGGACTCCAAATTGGCACCCTTTTATAAAAAAAAATGTCCCCTAAAATTGATACCCCGTTCTAGAAATGGACCAATTTTTTATACTCCGTTCTAGAAAGTTTGTAAATTGAAATAGCCCTGTCTTTCTAAAAAAGATATTTCTTTATTTATTTGACTTATACATCAAATAAACGCTTCTTCATAATCAGCAACAATTTTAAGCAGAAGATAAAGCCGTGATTCACAATTTTTTATATCCCGTTCTAGAAAACGCCTCTGAAATGGATACCCCGATCCCCTCCCCATTATCGTCAAAGCCACTTTGTTCTGAGAGTTCGTAAGTCTAGGGACTATAGTCGTTAAACAACGGACAGAAAAATGACTTACATGGAGTAGAACCACCATATTTACTGCCTCTACTTCCCCTAAGTTCTAATATTACCAGAGTTATAGTCAGGAATGTCACGGTCTGGGAAAGTTATATCACACATCTATCACATGATAGATTGCGTGCATCATAGTACTTCCGTCTTGATACATGATCTTTAAAATCCAAGTGAATTAACAATCTCAAAAAATCAATGTCATGTTGAACAACATCTAAAAACATCAAAGGGATCAGGATCAAACTGGATGTTGAAGGATGAGCATAAGCATTGAAAGGTCAAAACCGTAACAGCACTCCTCCATAGCGTTTATAGACTTTACATGTATAAGGGATCAGATGAGCGATTAGCCTGCGAGCTGATGCTCATGTCACTTGTGTGAATTGGGGGAAAATTTTGGCGGCCGCCATTCATGAACCCGCTTGATGGCGGATCCGCCACAAACATTTCCCTCGAATTCGCGCAAGTCAGCCTGCCAGCAGGCAAATGAGCGATGGGAAAGCTTAAATTTGAAAACTAGATCCTGTGATTGTTTTGGATCCAAAGGAAAAAACATGGACCAGGGGTCCATGAACCCCCACTTTGGACCGGGTGTCACAGCGTTTTGGGCATCCCCGCGTTTTGGGCATCCCCATTCCCAAATCCCTAGCGTTTTGGGTATCCCCTTCTCATATTACTGCAGCGTTTTGGGCATCCCCCGGTACCCTACCGGGATGCCCAAATCGCTAGTGTTTTGGTCATTCCTTCCAAAAAAATGCTGGATTTGGCGGGAAAATCGAAAACGTTTTAGAGATGGCTTCCGCTAAATATAGAAATCTTTTCCAGTATCTTAAAAAGAAGGCTTATCCGGAAGGCTTTACAAAGCAAACAAAACGACTCTGCGAAATTTGCCGAAAAGTTGGAGTATGACTCAAAATTAGAGTCCTTGTTCTAGGTGGCCAAGGAGAAGGATGGCACAGCGCTACGACGAATTGTTCACCGAGGAAGAGAAAGCGAGGGTCTTCGAAGAGTGCCACTCTGCTCCTTTTTCTGGACACGCCGGCCGCGGTAATACTTTTGCACCCTGTGAAGGTTGTTCCCAAGGTGTGGTACTCGGTCGGAATTGATTTAATAGAAGCCCCTACTACATCTCAAAACGGCAACAGTTTAATTTTTCTGTCCGGTAGGTGCAAGAGGCCTCTGTATAAATTGTGTGACAGCCTTTTGTGTGTCAAGTAGCGCTGCGGGGTTAAGTTGTACAGGCCTCAAATGTCATGCATACTATGAATTCAACACCGCAAAACGCAGTTTTATTCATGTCTGTCTTTTGATTGTTTTGTTTAGTATTCTTGTTTTTGGCTGTATGGAATCAGACGATCGCAGCTGCCGGTGATTGCGGCAATTCTTGCTGGTGAACAGTTCTATTAAATAAAATTGAAGCTTTGCAAACAATGAAGCGTTGTACAGCGAAGGGATGTTATGCGGTTGTAAATTTCAGTTTCGTCCCGTTTTGAGCCAACGTTTACTGCCTATGGGTTTTTTTCTGCGCAATAAACCCGGCGAAAAGTGTCAGACGATATAATTCTAACATGCATCTACACTATTCAGCCGTAAGTTCGTGATTGACAATCCCGACTTTCCCCAGTCTGAAATAATTTAGGCAAAGTCGAAGCGACCAGCGTTTTGGGCATCCCCCACCGGGGATGCCCAAAACGCTAGGGATTTGGGAATGGGGATGCCCAAAACGCGGGGATGCCCAAAACGCTGTGACACCGGCTCCATGGACCCCCTATTATGGACCAGGTCCATGGATACTTTTTTATTTTTATAGAAAGGTTTTGGACCGGGTCCATGGACACTCTTTTTTAAATAACGAGAATTGAACGAAAACAGATAGTGCAAAACTATGATTTGACGAGACGCTGTTGACGGCTAATCACCAAGTTACGGGCTCCAGCACAAAGACTTAATTATCCTTAGAAAACAAGCTAGAGAGTAGAATTCATTGTTTTCAGAGCAATCATGACTGAGTCACTTCGAAATTCTCCATAGTTGATGTTCAGCTTCAGTTTAAGCTACAATCCACTTCTTTGAGATTTGGATCTGTAAATCACTATCCGTGAGAATGATAATCATCCTCCTAAAAATGCTAACGAGCTGGTCCCAGCGTGACAAAATATTGCAGGAAAAAGTGACATTCACGGACAAGAAGAAAATGGCTTAGAATTATAAAGATCCAGGAGGCACTTTGGAGAAATTAAACAACCCAAAACCCCTAATCAGCCGCAATGAAGAGCTTTACATTTAAAAAGAGGAAGAAAATCAATATGCGTGTCACGACCTCTCAGTGTGAAATAAGCGGAAAAAATTCACATTTGCTCAGTCAAACTTGTTTTCCTCCAAAGCATAATCTACCCGTCAGAAACAATTCATTGGAACAAGCAGCATTTTGGCATGAGGTAGAAGTCGTGTGTTGTCTACCGAACCCCTCTTTTTTTACACTGCGTAAGCACAATTATACATCACTGATCGATCGAGAATTGTTTGTTGTTTTTGTTGTTTTTTTTAATCTTATTTTTGTACGTTTTCTGTTTTTGTTCATTTCTCATTATTTAAAAAAAAACTGTCGATGAATCCGGTTCATGACAGGGGGTTCATGGACCCGGTCCATATGAAAGTGGTCCATATGGACCCGGTCCAAAGTGGGGGTCCATGGACTCCTGGGCCATGTTTTGTCCTCACCCTAATAATTCTGGTAATTATAACATTGAACTTGCTCACGATGAATCGTTGAGGAGAATCTGGGGAGAGGGAAGACGATTACACAGTTTTTCAGTATTTCTTTCAATCGAAACGAAATGTTAAGATGTATCTTTGAGACGTGATTATTCAGACCATTTCAAGAGCTATCTTTAACTCTATAGTC
Organism: Porites rus; assembly: GCA_964035705.1. Lineage (NCBI taxonomy): Eukaryota > Metazoa > Cnidaria > Anthozoa > Scleractinia > Poritidae > Porites > Porites rus. The sequence goes on along the minus strand of OZ038005.1, from coordinate 13,188,593 downwards.
TACTGTAGTTACTCACGAAATTACCTGATCTTGACGAGCAAGAGCGATTTTCTCACGTTCATACCCAGACTCCTTGTTAATTGAGGTTAAAAAGAAAAATTGTTTACCTTGTTTCATACCCTGTTCGGCAGTAACAAAGCCGTCTAGGCCACATAAGGCAGTACCCCCGGCATGGAAATCATCTCTCCCTGTTCAATTGCAACCAAATTCCTTTTTCCTGTCTTGTCAGTTAGAACATAGAAATTACTTCATAGCGCGACGTACAGATTTTTATTAACGAGTTTTGCAACGAGTGAATGAAACTCCGTAGGCGCTCTTTCTATGATGTAATTTCTTCGTGATTTAATTGAAACCGTGAATTAAACACGCCCATTAACCGTCTGTACCCAAGGTTTTTGTACCACAAAATCGAGTTTACGTTCAAAACACCAGGGTGTGTAATAGCTGAAAGCATGCAGAGTACAGAGTAACGCAGACTTTTCTTTGTCTTAGAAATAGCCTGCTGAACATGGCGCTGATTATATTTTGCTTCATTTTAGGTGTGCGAAGGGAAGTGGCGATGGCGCGCACTCATCTCGCGCTTGCCTTTGCGGGGGAATGAACGCAGCTCTTCACAAGGCCACACAGGATTAACTGTGAAAACAATTACCATAGAAATATAACAATGACTCTGTCCCTAAAACAGTGACGGAGCTGCGTGTTATGGAGAACCAATGAAATTAGAGGTTTTTAGGAGCTGCGTACTATCCCCGCTTTGCGGCGCCTGAAAACGCGCAAACTTGACGAGTTTTCATGCTAAGCTCTTGGTTTAGGGCTCTTGTTTAGGGGTAGTCTGGTAAAAAGCCTTTTATTGATTATAATTTCTTACCTTCCTCTTTCAAAACTAGCCATAACCTGGACCATTTAATCAATAAATCGAAGTCATGCATTGGTTAAAATAATAGAAAATTGGAAATAATTGGATTTAAGGGTTGAAAATTAAAAATGAAGGGAATAATTGGTAAAGAAATAGCAGATAGTCTACAGGTGCCTCTGAGCTCATTAGCGAACTTACTGGTTTATTCGTATACCTTTTCTAGCCTTATTTCTTTCATTTTCAAATCAACATCGTATCCCGCTAAAAAACTACTAGACAACCCCCATAGTTGCCCTTTCGGCTTTCATTTGACAATTCAATTTCGGTATGTAATTACCGTCAAACTTCCTCAAAACGGACACCAAAGCGACAGAGCCAAGTGGCCGCTTGGCTTTCTATATAATAGAGGTGGAGGTACGAATGGCATCAGTCAGGGCTCAGGAGAAGTTATTTTAATTTTAAGTCAAGCTTTTCCGTATCTGATGATAAACTCCTAGATTCTCTAACATTAAGGCGAGGTTTATATAAGAGGAGATTCCTTCGGATCAGTTTGACGGGTTCTTTTAATTTTGCCATTTACACGCACAGGCGTGAATCCGAAATAAAACGTCCCAGTTTAGTCGCGCGTGCAGAGATTTTGAACCCTGATCTAAATTGAAATTGCCATGAACGAATTGAAATTGCCATGAGTAAAACTGAAATTGCCGTGACACTTCTGGGCCACCGTACCGAATGCGAGGGGAAGTTTAATATTTTCTGTAACCGCGGTACGTTACTCATTTGCTAGTCATGTCATAAGGAGTCATGTCAGTTGTAAAGTCAGTACTTTGGGAAGGTAGGAGACATTTAAGTAAGGATTAGAGGGGAAGACAATGTTCTTTCATGTGTTTCGAAGCACTTTCCTTCTATCGCAGAACCAGTTATAGGCTGTGGATGATTCGCGAACACAATCGATGATATTTACGAGGAGACAATTTGTTTACAAACAATCAACTCAGTGGAATCGTTTTTAGGAGATACTTTTCCTAATGTAGTTCACTAATTCTTCTAACGAGGTGAATGGAGCAACGAGGCAAACAAACTTAATTACAATTGAGGTCATAATTTAACCTTTAGTCGCGCGTGCGGAGATTTTGAACCCTGATCTAAAGTGAATTTGTATCCGATTGAATATTCTAGGATTATCTCAGTAATGTGTGTATACGCGCGCTAATCCACGTATATACCTTTTATTATATACATACTGAGAAATACTCACCAAAAAGCTATGTCTTAAATTTTCGTATGCAAATTAGTTCTAGCCAATCAGAGGAGCGAACGATGGTTTTCATACGTGAAAAAAGTGATACGTCCAATCAGAATCACGAGCGATGTTTTTTCACGTGTGAGAAAAATGATACGTCCAATCAGAAGCCACAGAGGTGTGTGAGTTTCGCGCCAAAATTCCCGCCTTTTATAACGAGAAAGGTTTTACTCAAAGAGTTTTTCTCGCTAAAAAAATGAAAAACATTTCGGAAATGGAGTGGAATAGTTTCGTTTGCTTCACTGTCGATAAAGAAAACGGTAGAGAGCCGGCGAAACAACAGCGGAAAGGGATAAACAGAACGAGACGTAAGCTTTTGTTGTGCTTTTTGTCGGAGCTACTTTGCCTTTCATTTAAGCTTAAGCTTATATTGAAACGGGCCATTTTACTTAAATTCACTCATTTTCAATTGTGCATTGAGAACAAACAGTTAAGGTTACTTATAGTTGTTGAATTACCTCATATCTTCACCGTCATTTATGTTTTTAACAAACGTTTTTACTATTAAAAAAGCTGATACTTCGTTTTCGTTGTCATTTTGCGGTAAGTGTGTAGCGGCAAATTTTAGCATTTTTGAAAGATTTAAAATAAAAAGGCCGCCAAAATGATGAATGTCTCAGTATGTATATAATAAACACAATACCACATGGAAAGTGCTTTGTACGGTATTTACGCACTCGTTGTTTTTGTATCAGAAATCTTACTCGTTCGCTGCGCTCACTCGTTCGATTTCTGATACGTCAACAACTCGTGCGTAAAATACAGTACGCCAGCACTTTCCATGAAGTATTCTAAATATATATAATATATCCGCAGACGTTTATGAATCCGGAAAAACGTCGTCTATAGCAAACCTAGCCTTTGTATCCGAGTGAAGTTCTCCAATTGAACTGATGCAGTGAATTAGTGGTGTATTAAAGCGCCTTCAAATCCGAGTGCCATAAATATAATCATTCCGGAAACATTTATGAATCCAGAAAATCTCCTCTGGTGAAAAACTAGCCTAAAAGGAGAAATATGGCTCAATATGATGGTAATTGGTATTGGAGGGTTTTTAAAAGTTGAGGAGTCTTGCATTGCCGTCCCGTTTTTATTGCCCTCTGAGGGCAGCGATACTTGAACATCAAGATAAGTTTATGATGAGTTTTCCTGCCATCAGTTTAATGCTTGCTCAAATCCCTGGCATCAAGTTCCAACTGTATTAATTCTCTTTTTGACAATTTTTACTTTGCATTAAACATTTCTCTTTAATTTCCATTTTAATTCCGGCGTGTACGAATAATGTGACGCATTGTTTTTTTTTTATCGTGGGTCAGTCATTATTCACTTAAAAAATTGTTTTTTCCCTCTCTTTATAATTTTTCGTTATTTGGCCATAAAAATCCCCTCTTTGGCTTTCAGTATTATCCACAACATATCTTTGTCAACATGTTAGCCTTCTGCATTCTGGAAACCGTAGGCGTTGAAATTTTTTGTGCTCGGTGAAATTTTTGTTTTTCTTCGTGGTTTGCTTTCTTGAAAACGTATTGTTGGATTAATGATCCCATTAATTTTCCGCGTTAAATCCACGTTATAGCAGGAAGAAAACCGATCATAGTCTAAAGTTTAGTCATGAATATAATGACCAGAACTATAATTATGCACGTTATGGGACGTTTTTTTGTTACTGTGACAGCATACCCACCTTGTTTTGGCAGCAAAAGGATTTTCACATTAAAATTCAGTAATGACCTGAACCTGTAAAGAGCCTTTAATGATAACGGAAGTAGTTAAAATTCACCAAAGAACATTAAAAGAACACTGCGGTCCATGTCCACACGAACTGATCCGGGAATTTTCGAAAACGCATTTTTTTATCCGGGTTCTGTGTTTACGGGGCCTTAACAACAGCTCCGGAAAGCTGTTTCCAAAACAATGCGGTTTCGGTGTCCGGATTCACTGCTGGTTTCGTGTGAACGGAAGGTCGTTTCGTGTAAAAAAGTATGCGGTTTCAAAAATATAGGGATCAGTGTGGACTAGGGCCTAAGGCCTGGTTCAGACGCCGTACTTTTCATGTGCCGGTCCTCATTGAACCTAATTCGACTTTGGAGCGAATCTGATTCAGACGCCTTACGTTTCATGTGCCGGACCTAAGTTAAGTTCGACAGAGTCTGTCAAACTTAACGCTTTTGCCGCACTAAGCTAAAACTGCCGTACCAAATTGAGACAGATACCGCTCCTCGGCTTTCTGGAAAATGACTGGGTATAACTTGCAATTGCATCTGTGATACAGAAACAGCATTTAAATTAAAGAAACGGACTGATTAAGATATTACTCAATGCATAAAAATGTTTTAAGACAAGGAAGTGAATTTCAAGATTTTCAAGGATCAGGATACTTCCTTTCATCAACTTAATTCTATCAAAGTGCTAAAGTTTTCCGATCTTTTAGCAGACCGTTCACAGGTAGCCAACGGAATGTCCTCATTTACTCAACCAAATAACAACATCAAATTACACTGAAATGGCAAGAAGCTAACGACGTTTCTCTGTAAAAACTACACCGCAATAATACCGTCGCACGCAATTGAATAAGGAAAGGTTTGTTGATAACACTTTTGCAAATAAAATTCAATGTATTCTCAATTGAAGAATTTTTAGAAGTATTTCCCTAAACTGCTAAAAGGAAGCTATTAGGCTGATTTAGCAACAGATCAAGAACGTCAGTTGACCACGGGAAAGTGCGCGGAAAGGACTGGACGTGACTTCCGGGGGTCAATTTGCCGCTCTGTTATGGACAAGAGTCGATGACCACGCGATATTGGACCAAGCATGAGAACTCTTACATAGAAGCATCCATCTGTGAGATTCCCACTTCAATACTGTCTAAACACAGATGTTCACTTTTAAAGATGCGGATATTTAGTTGGTGTCCACTGTTCGTGGTTATGCCAACGACCTATAAGCGATAGACTTTCAGCAGAAAGCGCCTTGTGTCATCTTCTGGACGTCGCCGCTTTGACTTGAAGTCTACTTTTCATTTGCTTGTAGAGTTAGACACAATGAGCTGTTAATCACCTTACAAGGTCACATGATCTTACAATTATCCATATCGCACGTACCTTTCCTTTATTTCCTTTTGTGTCATCTCCAGGATCGGAATCGATAATATTATTGGTACAACACAACTATAGCTAACTATTCTCATTCTGTGCTGCTTCACTTCTGTTCTCGCTACCCACACCGTCACCAACTCTGTGTTGATTATATATATATAGCCGTGTCCGACAATTCCCGTTGTGCGGTTTTTTTCTGGTATCTGCCTCTGATCTTGGTTTACCAAAACATCACTGTCGGGAAAGGAGTCACCTCTCACAATTTTTTCTTTTCTGTGTGGAGCTTCTTTTGGCGAACTTCTCCTTGGATAAGCGGGTGAATTCTTGAATTCACCAACTGCATTAAATGCTGCCGCTAAAGCGTGATCTTGGTGGCGGCCCCGGACTATCAAACTGTCCAACTAGTCTATTGCTTCATTCATCAGCTCTACTTGTAGGTGGAATGGTTTGATATTATCTAAAGCAAAATTAGATTATTTGTTCCCTCCCGCTAGAAACTTTGCTTATTAGCCTCGCATGCACGCAGACGTTCTAAGGACTTCGTTACGAGTCCCTCCTGATGAAGAAAACCTGAGAACATTGTCTTGGGTGTTTACCTCCTCAAGAATAGCCTGCGTGGCAGGTGCAAAACGGAGAGAGGGAGGGGGAGAGGTAGGAAAGCACGAAAGGGAAAAGGGAGAGCGAGCCACCCCCTAATCCCTTTTCCTCTTGTTCCCAATCCCCTGCCCCTTGACGCCTGCTACGCAGCCTAGGCTATGAACGGTCCGCTGCTACATGGAAGGTAGGCTTACACAGCCCAACCCCTGTGCAAAGAATGCTCGTCTAATATCACAGTATTTCCAACAAAATATATTGAAGAGATGACACGTTTAAGGGACAGGTTCAAGATTAAGCGCATGCTCATTAATCAACATACTTTTTTCCAATTTATTTTTAATTCTATCTTATAATAATTCCACTCAAATTTATTTGTATTTCAAGCTAGAAGTGTATTTCAGAGTAAAACGAAGTAGGATTCAGGAGTACTAAAACCGCAGAAAAAATTAGTGGATTATGCCAACACTACCAACGTTGAATTTATTGTTCACCTGAAGGTTTTATTCCAAGGTTAATTAATTTACAGCTATTTGCAAATATTTAAGTTGATCAAGTGTAAATGACTGCCAGGGGAGTGTGCAGATTGGTTCCTTGACAACATTAATATATGACATGATCATATTACTTGCATAGATGATACAGCAAGTCCCGGAAGGAAACCAGCATTTTGACGAATGAGCATGCGCTCAACCGTGAACCTGTCCCTTTAAGGTGTTGTACTAACTTGCACATCGGTATCGTAAAGTAAGTGTTACCAAACCGGGTGAACATGACTTACCTGAAGGTCCAATTACTGACAAAGGTGAAGTAGTTTTCAGTTCATCTCTACATGTATGCTGCTGTAATAAATCACCAGTTGCTCTACTTACCTCAGATGCTTTTCCATGGTTTAACTTTTCCCAATTCTGGACAGTGGTGTGCATCTCTCTGAACCACTACAGTTTACTAACCCTTCAATACTTGACGAAGCGGCATCCTGACTAACTGCGGTAGTTGCTGTAGTTTCAGTGTCAGTGTGAGAATTGCAATTAGCCTCTGTTTCGCCCAGTTCCGTTTTTATTATTATTATTATTATTATTATTATTATTATTATTATTATTTTATTTTTCCCAGCAATCGGATATGCCAATTTCCCAGAAGTATCAGTGTCACTTGAATTTTCAGTGGGTGTCCTGAGATGGTTACTTTCAGTCACTGGGTAGGATAATTTTCCAAGAGCCTTGAAAGCATTTTTCTTTTCCGTAGTGTATCGCTCACTACCTTCTTCAGGAACGCGCTCAAAGGTAATTTTTCAGGGTTAATAACACTGAATAAAAATTACCCCTTCAACATACCTACTTAGTAAAAAAATCGCTAAAACAATAAGTCTTCTTGTTATTTTCGCGAAGCTTTTTATAAACTAAAGTGATTGAGCCATATCGCCCATCTTTTCGAAACATTTTGATTAAAGGCCCTTTTAAGGTGGCTCGATGGGATTTTTCAGGGTCAAGGCCTTTCAAGTTTGAGCATAAACTACGTCGTCAAAAACAGAGATTTGGAACCATTGCCACCACAGTTGTATTAGATCTCTCTTGATTAGATAAAGATGGAAATTTGTTATGACAAGGGTTGCAATAACATCGGAGTTGCCATTAAAAAAAATATACAAATTAAATTAATAAATAATGATGTGGAGGAAACACATCCGCAAACTGGTTCTTCCTCTACTCGATTCCTAGTCCAACTGGAATTTGGAAGTGTTGGTTTTTGAGAGGAGGAGAAAACAGGAGTACCCGGAGAAAAACCTCTCGGAGCAAAGGAGGGAACCAACAACAAACTCAACCCGCATATTTGCATCGACGCCAGGATTTGAATCCGGGCCACATTAGTGGGTGCTCCCCGAACGAAATGGCGCCATTACCTATTAGTGACGTCGTTTATGCCCGAACTTGAGAGGTGTTGACCCTGAAAAACCCTATCTAGCCACCTGAAATATACTTCAACTCGTCCTTTCCTACCGTTTGCCCACCTACCCCTCCCCTTAGCCAACATTTTGCCCTAAGTGAGAAGTATGCGTTTATTAATATTGGCTTAGGGGAGGGGTAGGTGGGCAGTTTCCCATAAACGTATAATGATCCGCCATTACACCTTAAATCTTCGAAAGGTAGCCCTGTCGGGAGGAGTATCCCCTCATAAGCCTTTATGGAGAGTGGCCCCCGGGTTTCAGTCGTACTGAAAAAATAAATAAATAAAAATGATTGTAACATTGTACCTGAGAGAGCGAATTATAGAGCTTAATTCTTTCTTCTTTGATTAGCATACATTTTAAAAGAGAATGTCCAAAACTGAGGAGACTTGAACTGACAAAAAAAAATGTACATTAAGTGGAACATCACTGAATTTTTGGTTAGTTTAAAAAAAAGAAAAAACTAAAACCATATCATATACTTTCAATTCAATAATTTTTGTGTGCATTTTGGTTGTTCTCTTAACATTTAAATAAAATCAGCCGACAAGGTTATCACAATATGTAAAAAGTGAAAATGATAACCTTTAATAGCGATTTCTTTGGCAAATTAATCTCGTTTGATGGCTGTTAATATGTATACGGAAAAAACATACAGATACGTTCGAATACACCTTAATCAATATTGCGAAATGGATTATATGGCAACTTCAAAACACAGCAACGCCAAGTTACTTTCCCTTTAGACAAGCCCCAAAACTGCTACTTTTACATTAATTCCTTGAGCCGGGTCTTGAAGCCTTAAATAGCTACCATCATGCTTTCTTGCACTTAAGTAGCTTTAATTTTGTTAGAGCAAAAATACATTATGCGAGGGAAAACTTGTTCAATCAGGTTCAGTTGGCTTTAACGTTGCCTCTGATTGGTTAAAAAAGTGGTGCAAAGTTTTTTGGCAATGCACTGCAAGGTGACCCGAAGCCAAAGTAATCACGAAATGTTTTCCCATCTGAAAACTACTACAATCCTCCTTTGATTTGACTTATACAAAAATGAATTTTTTTTGCAGGCTTTGGTAGCATTGTCCCAAAAACACTTCAAGGACGTCTTTTTTGTGTGTTATACGCACTTATCGGACTCCCTGGGACATGCTTGACTCTTAAATCCACCGGAGATAAAATAACGGACCTATTTATAAATTTAATTACAAACTTTGAGAAACACGTTTTGGAAAGGTCACATCTGACTCAAAAAGTGGAGCTAAAAGTTGCGTTGACAACGACTGTGGTAACTGTGGTTTGTCTGATACCATTAATGGCTCTCTTGGTTTACTTGAGACACTAGGAATGGTCATATATCGAGTGTTTTTACTTTACTTTCACGACTTTGAGTACAATTGGTGTTGGTGATTACTTGCCGCAATTTAAGAACAACACTGATTACTCACTTGTACTTCTGGCGTTGGTGGGTCTCGTTTTCGTATCGAGCATATTTTGCTCAGTGAACAATGTGCTTAAGCAGTATGGGCTTAGTGCTCACTGCGCGAGAAGAACGCAAAGAAGTCTTCAGAAGAAAAATCAAGTAATAACAATAAACTATTACCCTGTAACGGGAGTGAAATAATGACGGAAGCTTAGAGTGATGGCAAAAAAGGTGATTTGAACAACAGCCTTCTAAAGACAGGCGACAGTACCAAGCAAGATAATGTGCCAATTTTCCGGTTCTGGAACAAACAGTTTTGCGGACGAAACAACTATGAAAAGCAAAAAGCGTGAAAGTTCAATCACCCTTGGAATATTTACTTGCTAACTAGGGTTGGTTATTGGGTCTGGAAGCTTTGATCCGGCTGTCGAAATTTTTTCTTGGTTGTTTAGCGGCGCTTTAGTCGATTTTGTTGCACGGTATTACTGATAACTCGATGGAAGGTGGATTACCGAAATATGGGTTTGAAACACAAGCATGACAAGAAACGTGGTGTAAAAAGAGAAAGCAAATCAAGATAGAGTAGCCACCAGCTCAGTATGTTCGAAGATTGGTTCCGATCAAAAATAGGGTGGGAAAAAGGAAACCTTTAGTTCAAAAAAAGGTAGGGGGCTAGAAGCATGACGCTCAGCCCGGCCACTTACGTAACTGCATTAGTAAACAAATAATGTACATTAAGGGCTTATTTACATTGAAGTGGGAGACCCCAGAAAAGTGAGGTATGATGTGGCGGGTCACCCCACCTATCATGTAAACGTGATCATATTAAAAGGAGAGATTATATGGACAGACGGGTTACCCTACCTAAGCGGGTTACCTAACCTACCTGGCGTCCCCACCGGCCCTTAATCGGACACGAGCCAAGGGAGGTAAAAAATTTTCCCAAGCAGTAGAGAGGGGGCGGGGTGGGGGAAGGGCTGCTAATGACCCGAAGTGGGGAGGCTGAGGAGAACTTCTACTTAGCAAGTATTTATGTTTTCCGATAAGGTGATGGGGGATAGAGGGAAGGGGCTAATAAGCCTATTTTTTCAGCCTCCCTGGATCCGCCGTTCCTTACGAAGCCTACACAACTAGAGTTCTACGAGGTTTTTGCAGAATGAAGCATATTCCCCCCGGATGGGATGCTAGTCTAAATAATCCATCGCAAGGGTGCTTTTCAAAGCCCATGTTTTCTTCCGAAGAAGAGGATCAGAAGAAGGTCTATTAATACTACGGCTCCAAATAACGCCAGGGGCTCATTATCTTGTCTCGGCCGGCGAAAGAGAGTCGATCTCCAAGATTTTTTTTAATGAAAGAAAGAGGTGACATTTAACAGGTGAGGATGAAACGTGCTTTTTGGTAGAAACCCCAAATTTGTGCGTCTGTGGTAGAGAGACTTGTCTTTTAATCTTCTGTCGTTAGTAAGTTCTATGGCTATCGTTTTTTAGCACTATTGTCAGAGGAGCCGCCTCTTCGACGCCCCACAGTTTGATATCCTCAATTAGCATATTCTCTAGTAATTGTACTTCTCTTAGAATGCATTCATTCGCCACTGCACATCTTCCACAATTCACCTTGATTCCCCCCCCCCCCCCCCCTTAAATTTGCATAAGCTTTGTCTTCAATTTCTCTTGGTACAACAAATACTTAGGGGGAAATATATTGTTTATAGCAAACGCTTTTCCGTCTATGGATCCAAACAATGTTAACTGGCTAACATTCTTCTTTGTAAGAGCGGTTCCTGATTTTAAACGATCCCACTTAAATAGTTTTTTACAATGACACTAGTCAATTTTAAAAAAAAAAAAACATTACAGCTGAGTTCGTAACAACAAGAACAACAACAACAAGTTTATTTCAAGTTAAGTATAACTTACAAAGCTTGTTCATGCACTTAGCGAAGGCTCTTCGAGGCGGGCACAAGAGGAAAAAAAAGAAAATTCTATGACAAATACATATATTTATTAAAAACTGAATCACAGGATAAGGCAATTCTAGAGCGCTCTGATTGGCTTAGCCATCATGCTATATGAGCTATTATACCATGCTCTCCAAATATGGTAACTGTACGCGTCTGCTCAAAATCATAAACAAGCTTAAAATCGGTTGTTTTGACAAATAAGTCGGAGAGAATTCTCGATATTTTGTGGACGTTTTTAATTAAAAACAATTATTCCACTCGTGCTTGTTGGACAGTATGACATATCCAACGCCCACCCGTGGAATAATTATTAAATATTAAACGAACAATCCAAGAAGCAATCTAGTTTGTCGTGTGGTTTATACTCAGAGTGACACAGGTAGGCAGACTGTTAGTTATATTATGATTTTGAGAATTGTACTCCAATATGAGAAATTCTTATATAATCGTCCTCTTTTTCCAGAATTTCAAAGAGTTTCCCTATAGTTCTCTTTTAAATTGATTTTTTAAAAGTGTTTTGATAGAAAGTGGAATACTGTTCCAAATCAAGACACCGGAAATAGAGTCCATAGGCTTTCTTATTTGGCAGCACTTTGATTTGAGCTTCGACTTCTGCAAGGGCAAAAAGGTCAAAGTAAAAAGAACTTTGCATTGGCGGATCTAAAAAGGTACTAAAATCATGATCTGGCGACGACGGAGGGATACAAGAAGCCAAGTTATGTAAGGAGAAACACACGTGTAGGGAGAGGTGGGAATTGTTGGTAGTAAGTTCCAAACAACAGAGGGAATCAGGTCGATCACGTGAACAGTTACCATAGTTTCTTGTTTTCCTCTTTTTCTTTACCATTTGTTATTCCAGTCTTGAATGCTTTCAACAGTGTTTTCATGAATTTCTAAGCAGCTTAACAAAGTACATACTAATGAAAATAATGATTTACAAAAGCTCTAGGTATATTATAGAAAATCTGTCTATAAAAATTATAGCGATAATGTCAATCAGGATTTCGAAAATTATGAAACAATGAAGAAGAAAACTGAAATTTAAATGCAAATAGAAAAAAAAAAAGAAAAGTTGCGTGAATACTGACCTCTGATTGGATAAAATTACGCGGAAGTCATGAAGTAAACGGGATTTACGTCACTTGCTGCAAAATAATTTTGCCTTGAGCCGGTGAAACGCGCATGAGTAGATTTTTGTTGCAAAAAGTAGAACTACTCTCTACTACATACAACAATGTTTCGCAACCTGCAACAACCTGATTTGTGCCACTAGTAAGGTTTGATTCAATTCGTTTTGAAGCAATGTTGCATACTGTTGCCCATTTTACCGTAATTTTGATTGGTACGAGCCATCATTATGAATTTCGTGACATATTCAAAAATTTCGGAGCGTGATAATTTAATCGCTGATGGAATTGGCATGAAGTAATGTGGCTTATTCAGCAGGCATTATACATACCATCACTTATAATTTTGAGGCGTCTTTTAGTTGCAATAAATATCGGCCATATTTTTGAAAACGTTATCGCCAAATGGACCTTTTTGTGTCCAACAGTGTTTTGGCCAAAACTATCTCCTAAGTAGTGATTATAAAAACTAAGAGTGCAACCATTGCTTTTTTTTTCTTCTCCTCCTTTCCTTCTCCTCGCTCTTTCTTTTTCTCCTTTCCTTTACCTTCGTTACCGTGATTTTGGAACTTCTCGGTGGGTTTCCGTTTCACTCAAATGACTGGAAACGTCGTTGGGTTGGTTTTCAAAAGTCAGCACCGATTTTTTACCCCATGCCTAGTCTGCGCAGCCGCCGAGAGTAGCCCTAATGTTGTTGTTGTTGTTGTTTTTTTTTGCGGCAGAGCCGCGAGATGTTGGGCAAAATTCTTCGCAACTCCACCGCCAAGACCTTACCACGCGCATAACAATCCCGCAAGGCTAGGCAGGGTATCGCCTACATGAGTCCTCATTTGCAAGCTTTTCCTGTCGTCAATCTTAGGTTGTTTTTCAACAGTAATCGTTGGCCATAAACGGCGTTATTTCTATTTTTTTCTAAAAGTATCATTTTGTTAAAAGGTTACCATCATAACACAAATGATCGATGACATAGATAACTTCTTCAAAATCGATATATTTTGAGAAAAATAAATGAGCAGTTATCCTTTTACACTTAAAACGTATTATATACATAGGGCCTGTTTACAAGGAGAAAGGGTTACCCTTGTGCTAGGGTTACCCTAGAAAGCGGGTTAAAGTTAGCTCTGGTTTACCAGCAAATTTCACAGGTAGCGTTACCCATCACCCGGGTCAGCTTTAACAGCTTTACTGACGTTTTTCGTCATGCGTGTTATTCTTTGTAACGTCCAAGATTTGAAATAAAACTTAAAGTTCTCTGTGGAAAACACGTTGAATTCACGAAAAAAGGGAAAATATTAGCATCGTATACAAAAAATACCTTATATTGCTCAGATGTTTATAATTTAGCTCAGGAATTTGATAATTCCTTTCAAGATTAATGGGGTCACGCATGACACAGGGGCACCCAACGAGAATATAGTTCAAAACCACTTAAACATAGCAATGTTAAACGTATTTTAGTATTTAAACGGTAGATATAGGCATATTTTTATCCCCTAAAATTTTTTTACCAGTTTGGATTTTCTATCTAAAGTCTAGTGATCCGAAGATTATAGGGATCAAAACTTACCTTTTCGAACATTTCGGCCAGAAAAAAGGCTCCCGAAAATTCTAGGTGACCTTTTTAGGGTAAAAATCCGTTAAAAATGGGCAATTGTACAATTTTTTAGATGTTCGAAAATCCTAGGAGAGGCAGGCAAGCAAGAAATTTTACACAAATGTTTCGAAAGTTCTAGATCTCACATCGTCTTCCGAACAGTTATTTTCCGAAAATTGACGTTGGGTACCCCTGATGACAGACAAAAGTCAGTGCCCCGGGTGGGCGAGTTATCCCTAGCAGAGTGTTTACAAGGCAGGTAGGGTAACCCTCTTGTTAGGGTAACCCTAGCATTCAAATAGGGTTATCCTGGCGCTAGGGTAACCCTACCTGCCTTGTAGACACATCGTGTAAAAAAAAAAAAAAGTGCGAGTGCTAGGGTAAGCCTAGCACTAGGGTTAGCCTCCCTCCTTCTAAACAGGGCCCTAAACAACCGAATTACTACGCACACCTCCAGCTGGTGTTTCAAATGATTAATTCAAAGAGGACAAACGGCAAATTGCTGTTGTTGTCTAATAAATGAATGACTGGAAAAACAACTTAAATTTAGGTATGATTATAATTACAAATTCCGGTGGAAGTTGCTCAATCCAGTACTGGTGCTATAATTATCTCGAGAAGCAACATGTAATCCAGGCTCGAATACGCCGTCTTCTCTGTTTCCATTTAACGATCCGTAAATGGTGACGGGTTCCTTTCACAGCAGCATGGCGTTTGCCGTGAACGTTTTTGTAAACATCCAAAGCTTTTTTGCAACACTCATGAGAACGAGAGTATTTTTTAAGGAAACCGTAAGTGACTCCAAGACTGAAATAACTCGTCGCTACAGAGGGATGCTCCTCGCCGTAAATTTCTATGTTAATATCACGAGACTTCTCATAATATTTTTCAGCCTCACCGTACTGTCCAAGGTCAAGGCAAACAGCTCCCAGATTGCTGTTGCTTTCCGCTAAATCGTCATGGTGTTCACCGTAGATCTCCTTTCTAATGGCGAGGGACTTCGTATAATACACTTTCGCCTGTCCGTACTCACCAAGGTCACTGTGAGCAGTCCCCAGGTTGTTGTAACTTGCCGCTACGTCACCATGGTGTTCACCATAAGTCTCTTTGCAAATTTCAAGAGACATCTCATGGTATTCTTTAGCCTCATCGTAATTACCAAGGTCTCTGTGAAGAAGTCCAAGGCTTTTGTAGCTTTCCGCTACATAACCATGCTGTTTACCGTAAATCTCTTGTCTAATTTCGAGAGACTTCTCATAATGTTCTTTAGCCTTATCGTAACAACCAAGCTCCCTATAAACAAGTCCTAGATTGTTGTAGCTTGCAGCTACTTCACCATGGTGTTCACCGTAAATCTTCTTTCTAATGGCAAGTGACTTCTCATTGTATACTTTAGCCTGATCGTACTTACCAAAGTGTCTGTAAACAAGTCCAAGGTTGTTGTAACTTGCTGCTACATCGCCATGGTGTTCACCGTAAATCGCTTTTCTACTTGCGAGAGACTTCTCATAATATTCCTTAGCTTTTTCGTGCTGACCAAGAGCACTACAAACAGTTCCAAGGTTGTTTTGGCTAGTCGTTACGTCACCATGGTGTTCACCATAAATCTCTTTTCTAATGGCAAGAGACTTCTCATGGTATTCTTTAGCCTGATTGTACTGACTAAGGTCCCGATAAACAAGTCCAAGGTTGTTGTAACTTGCCGCTAAGTCACTATGGTTCTCATCACTATGGTTCTCATCGTAAATATCTTTTCTAATATTGAAAGACTTCTCATAGTATTCTTTAGCCTGATCGTATTGGTGAAGCTCCCAGAAAACATTTCCCAGGTTGTTGTAACTTGTCGCTATGTCACCATGTTGCTCACCATAAATCTCTTTTGTAATGGAAAGAGACTTCTCATGGTATTCTTTAGCCTGATAATACTGACCGAGGTGACTGTAAACAATGCCTTGCACACGAAAATAATTCGCTTTTACCAGCTTATCATTTGGCTCGTCAGAAAGATCATTTACAAAATCAGAGCATGATTCACAAAAGAGTTGAGCGCCCGATAAATTACTTAAGTTGCAACAGACTTCAGAAGTCCAGAAAAGCCATGAAACTAATTTGCCAGGAGCAAGGGAAGTAAATAATAATTTATCGACTCTCAACTCTGTATTGGTGAAATTAGTCGAGAAAAATTGGAGCAACCCTTTGCAATGACTGATAGTCATTCGCAACTTTATGCACGCTTTGTCACTAGCAAGTAGTTGAGCCTTGTTGTCTTCGATTAGCGACTGAAAAATATTAACAGCAACAGAAAAGCACTCAGCTTTATCAGTCAGGTCCATGACTGATCCTACAACGGACTTTAGCAAATCATGAACAACGTTATGTACTCTTAAGTAGGTGGGAGTGTCCTGTTTGTCATACAGGCAAGTTATCATGGTGCATTTCAGAATTTTTGCTCTAATCAAAGCTTCTGTTTGATGTTTTGTACGAAATTTAACAAAGTCAACTGCAGCTTCAATAGGTAGGGAATCAGATGCGCACAAAGAAAACAAAGAAAAAACTGCACGAAGAACTTCGTCGCTTTCCAAAGCTCGAGTTATTGCTATTCTGATGGCAGTAGTCATTGTTTTGGGATATGCTCTGTTTATTTCCGCCAAAACCTTCTCCCTGGCTTCGCGTTCCTCAATGGTAAACGTTTCCAGGTATTTTGTCCAACCGAAATTAGGGGTACCACAGCTGACAACTGTTTGCACGTAGACTGCAGCAGCTGCCAAGGCAAGTGGCTGATACTCGAGAACTTCAGCAACCTCGTCAGCTTGTTGTTGATTCGAAATTTGCGACACTTCTCTTAAAAGGTCTACTGCATCATCTGGGTGCATTCCTTCACTGAGAGACTCATGGTAAGTATGAGGGGAATTGAAGGGTATTGACTGAGTATCTTGAGTAGTTACTATCATCTGACCATGACCCCACTCTTCACTGGCGGTTGGAGGCAGATAACTACGAACCACGGATAGGTCAACAACATTATCCACAATAATCAGCCAGGCAGAAAATTGTTTCATCTTTGGAGAAATAAAACGCATCAGATGTTGAATTTTTTCACTTGGGTCGACCTTCGTGGAGGTTGCTAGGTTGGTCACAGCGTATTCCGTAACTCCCAGTTGTTTAGCTAGATTGAAATAGGAGTCGGCAAGTAAGTCAAGGGTTTCTGCATTCAGAGTTGAAACAAATGTTAGACCTTCGTCTTCTCGCAAACTTTTGTCATAGACTTCCTGTCCCACTTGACGAGCGAATTGACTTTTGCCACAGCCCGGAATTCCTGATAAATAAACGGTGCTGATGGCCCCTTTGCTTTCATTATAAAGTTCCTCCAGCTTGTTCTTGATTCTTGAGACTTCGTTGGAACGTCTGATGATTTGGTGCGATGGCCTGAATGTAAGACTACAGAAAGACTCGACTTTGGAACTGATTTCCTGAGTGAGTGTTTCTACTTCTTCCTGCTTGCTCTGTAATTTGGAGTTTAGATTTTTAACTTCTTCATCTTTTGCTTTTAAATCAGCTTTAAGTCCATCAGCCTTTAGCTTTAAGCATTTTACTTCTGCTATGGGAAAGCTGCTCTGGTTTTTAACATCCTCGATTTCATCAGTTGAGAGTTTCAAAGATGTAAATGCAGCTATCACTCTTGCTACATAATTTTTGAATTGAGCATCAGTAAGTTCAATTTCGTTTATGTGAGCGATGTCGTTTCGCACCTGTCGAAGATCGTCTACCTCTTTTCTGATTGTCGAACTCAGAGTGGTGCCAATACTATCCGAGAACAATATCGCAAAAAGTAGACAACTGCAGTCCCACTCTGCTGTGTTTCCGTTTTGTATTGTCGCAAAATATCGACCATTATTTTTGCGACTTTTCCCCGTTTCGTTGTTGTTGAAATCGCTGCCATTTTGTGGAATGTCTTTCCATTCCCCAAATGGGGTTGTCATGTAAAGGAAATTCCACTCTTGTTTGAAGACTTTCCGAAGTCCCTCGGGGACCAACTTAAAGGCGATATGACATATTCTGAAATAGTTTAACTGTTGAGGAGTATATTCCATTTTGAATTGGGATCTAGTAATAAGATTAGCAAAAGAAAAAAATGAGAGTAAAAATCGCTACTCACCCCAAAGAAATCCTACATCGAAGCGCCAATCCCCCCCCCCCCCCCCATCCTTTCTCATCGACTGATTATGTGCCCTTGTCTTGCATGAAACAAGAGGATGGAGAAAAATATAGCCAACAAAAATCTACCTAGTACGCTTTTTAGCCGACAGCTCCGCTTGAAGTTGTAGAAATGATCTGAGGTTGTTGGCCTGTTAGCCTGTGGGAAAGAATAGTGAAGCCCTTTAGAATGAAAACCTGAAGGGAAAGCGCGCTTCAATGTTAAGTTTACCTTGCCTACGCCCAGTCCCCCGATGTTAATGCCCATTAATCAAATTCATTTGTAGCTTGGGTGGTAGCGGTCACTTTCCGGATACCCTGGGAGCAGAGGCTACATTTGCGCGATATGAGGTGGCGTGCGAAAAGTAGCCTCTGCCGACAACCGTTTAAGTCCGTCCAGAAACCTGGACGAATAAATGTAAAAAAGCGGATTGCCGAGATTCGAGATTCGTGAAAGGATCCACGATCCACGGATCCAGCTAGCCTCCCACGCAGGCGTTTTTAGACGATCCAGCTAGTGTTACGCGAATTGCTTCTAAGGATAAATTATGGGTTTTGCTTTGTCTTTTTCATTCCCAAAATTAGTTTAAAACACAGTCGTGAGACTACAGCATCAAATTTATTTCAAGCATCACTTCTGAGTGGGGTGGTTGGCTAATTTCATTTTTCATTTTGACCACAATTATGGTTTACTAGTTGTTATACAAAATTTTTTGAAAACCTATTTGCACTCTAAGTTAACTACTTTAATGGTCATCCGACTGCCATTTTTTGTAATGAAAACTTCCGGCAAAAACTTGCCGGTGTGTTACGAAAAATTGTATTGCGTGACTAGCGTGACTTTCTAGAAGCTTCGCGAGAGTTCATTAGTTTGTTCATTTTAGGATCTTATGTAAGCGTTTCTAAAGCGGTACTAATTTCGTAATCTTTCTATAATTAGACTATTTGGAAAGTTCTAGAATCTTATTGTAAAAGTATATAAGTAGGCTAGTCTAAGTTAAGTTTTAACTAGTTTTCACAAGCAAAGAGAGTTTGACGTTGGTCGTGTTTAGTCAAGTTTGACGAGAGCAGTGTTTATTCAAGTTGGCGGCGGCCGTGTAAGTTTATCAAGTTAATTGAAGTTGGCGGAGGCCGTGTAAGTTTAACGAGTTACGTGCTGTTGTGGAGTTTTACTCAGTGGAAACTACGTTCATTCTTAGAATAAATCATCTTGTTACTGTTCCGACAACCCTGCGTTCAGTTTGGTTTGCAAGCTACCCGTCCTCCGTCCTTCGTTTATGGGTTATGCTCCGTGAAACTTCTTAGAATATTTTCCCGGGTTTTCATATATTATAGCATCAATGAATCTGTAACAGTTTTTACAAAGTTAAAAAAACTCTTTAATATGAGTGTCTTGCTAGTATAATAAGCCGGAAAAACTGCTTTTTTAGTCAAATGTGTTCGCAAAGCAGAATAATAATACTACAGTTGGGAGCTTACAGTTTCCTAAAAAGGACGATCCGAGGAAATTAGTGGCTCTTATATTTGTGACCAAAATTCCTGAAATACTTAAAACCAGAGGGACAAAAGCAGAAAACGTAACAAAGCTCGAGCAGGTGAGTTGTTCGCAAGTTTGATTCCGGCGCAGAATTGACGAAAGACGTTACGAATTTCAGTTGCTTGCTAATCGCTTGACGAACTTAATTCGCGCATGAACAATAGAAAACTGAACGGCTATACTATTCGCACGCCAGCTCATACCGCGATTTGTAGTCACACTTCGGAAATAGCATGGCCGGGCGAACAAACTTGCCACTCACTCAGAAGTTTTTTTGGGCTCTCCATGCAAACACTTCAGTCGAGTAGAGTCTACGAAGGACGACGGACACTTCTGCAGTAACTTAAGAAATTGAAAAAAGGGAAGCCAATTCAATTAGTAGGAAAAGAAGTGAGAAAATAGACCTGTATTTATGTTTTGGACGGCTGTGTATTCGGTGATTAGGATGAAGCACTGACTTTGAATGGTAAGCTTTTATTTTCTGTTTCGGAAACTCAATAGAAATACTATGAATTAAAGACGAAGAGAACACATTTTTTATGGAAAAAAAGTGAGACAATAAAACTATGTTTTCCACTGCTTTGTGGTCGGTGGTTATTTCACGTTTACTGTTTTAAAAATTCCATAAAGATGAAATAATTGATTGCACCAATTGCTCCTCTAGTGTAGTGGTTAAGCATGAAGGAAATGTGGTAAACCGGTTTCAAGGCTTCTCGATCCTGGCACTCATTTACATGCAAATTATCTACTTTGCTTTTTCTTCGCAAGTTTTTTGTTTAAAACGTAAAAAAATTAAGATAAGGTTTTCTCATGTGTAGGGTTCATGAGGTGTCCGGCCTCCTTCTGAGCTAGAGAATGTAGTCTCAAAGGACGCCTGCGTGAAAGGCGTAATAGGCCATTTTCACGATGAAGGCTTTTGACTACAACTACCACAATTCTTTTCGTTCTTGCTTTGTTATTTAAAGTTATTCAATCCTTTTGAGGTTTAAAAAACATACCCCTAATCTGCACCAGAAGGCAATGAAGTAAAGGATTGTGATAGTTGTATAGAGGTTGACCACTTTATACATTAAGTACTCTTAAATTTAGCATGTAATGTGAATATAGAATGTTAGGAGTTCGTAACGACTATCTGCGCGAGGCGACCTTGTTACGCGCGAGCGTACGAGGCAAACGCACGAGGGGAAAACATGTTCCCTTCCTAATAGAGAGAGAAGACGTTGCGTCACGTTGCCATGGTAGCAAAATTTCTGGACCTCAACAAACCGAAGTTCTGCAAAGTGGGGGGTCATAATCTCTCGCTTCCCGTACCCCATTCTCCCGCCTCCCGTACTTTTTTGTCCCTTAGTCACCCGACTCTCCCCGTTTATTGTGTTTCTCCAGTATCATGTAAATCACGCTGTTTGACTCCCTATTCTAACAGGGAGAGCTTTGGCCTTGTCCAAAATAAAAAATGGTGTTGTAAATCGAACCACTTCGCACTCTCCAGCGCGATCATTGAAGCGGCATTCCTTCGACACAACTTTACACCACACAGCAAAATCTTCAATGTTTTGTGAACTAGAGTCGTACGGATCGAGCTCCCAGGAAGGTCTTCCATATGGAAGGATTTTTCCCCACCACACCGAAGAATCCGAGACCGATCAAAATGGTCTTTGACGACATTTTATCTGGCTCGCTTTGTTGTTCTTACGAAGAATTTCGACAGCTAGCGAGACAGACGAGACACTGACACGACTGACACAGTCGACACACGTACCGCGTGTACATGTGTCATATGCCATCACATTCATGTCCTATGATGTAAGCGACTTGGAAAAGTTTCCAGTTTCACAGAAGGTAATGCTGTTTTTTTTATTATTTTTTTTATTTTTATTATTATTATCCCGAGTACGACCTTTCGTTTTTTGACTTTTCTGGCGTATAAAATTTTGCTTTAACCCTCGGAGAACGTTAAATGGAAGTCAAGAAACGTTGTTGGGTTCGTTTCTTTGACTGGCTGTGAGCAGTAACAAATAACGAAAGCTTGCCTTTCTGAATTTCTCTCCCGCTTCCCGCCATCGTAGAGATCCCGCTTTCCGCCCTTTCTCCTCCCGTCTCCCGTACCTCTCCCGCCCCTTGTTCTCCCGGGCTCCCTCCCCCCTGCAAATATGGCATAAAAATGAAGGTCTTTCCTGTGCATGATTGCACTCAGGAGTAAAACGATAGCCAATACTTTTCTTCCATCGTTCGACAATGCAAATGGCCTTCTCTATCAAGATCCAGAAATTGCCATGGTAACTTGACGTCACACTTCTCCCAGTCTCTTTTTAGAAGAGCCTCTTTAGTGATAATTATGCAAAATACAGCGGAGTGTTTAAAAACGTATGCAAAGATGAATGGTGTACTTACGTTGTTTGTATTAGCCGAGAGCACTGAGGTTAAATGGTACAAATGTCTCCGTCTCTAATCTGTAGTAGAGGAAAGGGAAAGTCAAATTTGCAAACAAACAAGGCAGGCGGCCAAAAAAGAGGATTACCGGAAGTTCTAGGGTTTACCCGATTTTCTAGGTTTCATGACCTTTCGAGAGTGTTGTGTCTTTGGTTTGCATTTATTCTGACTAAATGATTCTACATGTTTGAATGGACTGTTCACAGAATTTCGGAGAAAGGTGACGGTAAAGAGTGAAAGACAAATGCGATGAAATACCAAGCCATATAGAACTACATTTATCAACGTCTGAGTCAACCAAAAATCAATTTAGATTCAATCAACTTTAACATTTACCCAGAAATCAACTTTTTATGAAGATGGGACATTATTATGTCAAAAAGAAAAACTTCTCTAGGTTCTATAGTATGCTCCTAAAATACGTCAAATGCCGTACAATTTTAGGTTTGACAAAAAAAATCCGACCTTAATCTGAGAAGTGACTCCAAATGGAATCCATTTAACGCTGTTTGAAGTATTGCTGCGGGCCTACAAGCTAAGCACGCCGATTTAAATGTCTTTAAACGCATTGAAAAATTGCGAGAAGAAAGTTAAGTGTAAAGGCCTTCGTAGCGGTTCTCTCGGTCGTTATGTGAAGGGCTCCTGTTACTGACCAAAATTCTCCTTTGTCCGGCTGCCTAGAAGTTGTGTATGCCTTTAATCCAGTGTGTCTAATCTGTTTGCTTTCAAATAAAGGACTAGTAAAAACAGTTAAAGATGGGTTAATATGATTTGAGACTTGATGGTCGAGTTTGCCGAAATGATCGAGTGTAGTACAAGCTTCGTCAGATCAAAAGGAAATATTAGTCAGATCTCAAATTGAAGGAGATGAAAATTGAGCTTGAATTTAAAGCTTCTACAGAAAGTTTTTGGGATATTCTTTCTTCGGGTTGCTCTTTCTTCGAGAAATTCAGCATTAAAGACACGAGCTATAATGGTACGAAAGGCCTTTAAGATAACCCTGATCCAACCAAGCTATGGCAATCTGAGCTAGACTTCCATCTTCACTTAAAATTGCATGCCTTTCGGTGGGCCAAGATCAAACGATTTTAAAATTGATCATGACTTAATACAGATCTATACAGAAATGGGTACTCACGTTTCTATTAATGCTCATAAATTGTGCTGTAAACGGTTCACTATCGCGGACCTTCTGAGTACTCTTCGCTCCACCTAAAACAGGGGAATTTGAAAGTAAAATGTGCCAACAAAGTGCTATCAAGTGTCCAGACGAAATTTATCTTGTTTATAGGCGTTTGGAGAAAGTATCGTGACCTTGATGCTACAGAATAACAAAACCCGGGGACGGGAGGTTAGGGAAACTTACTTGGGAGGTATCGACAGCGAGGTCCAAGATGAAAAACCAACGGTAGTTTGGACTGGTTTACCCTGTTTCAGGCGTTCAGATGTAAATTCAGTTGGAATATAGTGGCGAGTGGCTCGAACTGAAGAACACGGAGGAAAAGAAATGGAGAAGAAGTATCTACCTACCCCTCGCCTCCACTCCCTACCCCAGCTCCCCTGGCTGTTTTTTCTTTGCACCTACCCTGAGAGCAGAGGCCTTCGATCCCCTCCCCATTATCGTTAAAGCCACTTTGTTCTGAGATTTGGTGAGTCTAGGGACTATAGTCGTAAAACAACGAGTAGGAAAAATGACTTATATAGAGTAGAACCACCATATTTACTGCCTCTACTTCCCCTAAGTTCAAATATTATCAGAATTATAGTCCGGAATGTTCCGGTCTGGGAAAGTTATAACCCACATTTATCAAATGATAGATTGCGTGCAGCATAGTACTTCCGTCTTGATACATGATCTTTGAAATCCAAATGAAAACAATCTCAAAAAATCAATGTCACAATTTTTTTCTGAGTTTCACGGCTCGGTTTAAAATATGTCCAGCAGGGGAAGTTTGTGTAAGTTGAGTAGAACCTTTAAAATGTACAACACACAATTTATTCACTTCGCGCGTATTCCTGTTGAATTTGTTGCCTGTTTACAAGATATGTCTACTCAAAAATATCAAAATTTTCCTTAGCTGCTGTAATCTTAGGTATCCGCTTTTGATATTTCCGTACAGTTTAGGTTTACGCGATCTCACAGAACAATGTTCAGCTGTACACAACATGTTTTCTTTAAATGTACGCAGATCTGACACTGCTTTTGGGCAGGTACGTCTTTAGTAGAAGCATGATTTAAATACGTTATGATGCTGTGTCCTTTGAATGTCGGTTTGTGAATTTGACTTGTAGTTTTAACATCAGAGGAGAGTATTTTTAAATACTCTATTTATTGTTTGAATACTCGCATTTGCCTGAATCAGAAATGTAGCGGGTTTTTTCTTTCACATATCAAGGGCCATTTTTCACAAATGTTTATATTTTCCCAAAGGTTTGCGAAATTAGATAACCTTCAATAAACAACAAAACTTATCAAAAGTTTTAACTCTTCGTTTCATTTATTTTAGCTTGAACCTTGAAACCAAATCATGTCGCCTTTGTACAGGTGGAGCTAAATATAAAAAGATGCGGACCGATCGTCTGTACAAGAAGTTAGGTAGCAGGCGTTTTTAGGGGAGCTCGTATTTCGTCCCTCCCCACAAAAACGCCTGCGGGGGGGGCTATCAAAAAAAGAGGATTACCGGAAGTTCCAGGATTTACTCCATTCTACTGTTTCATGACCTTTCGAGAATGTTGTGCCTTTGATTGTGCTTTTATTCTGACTAAATGATTCTACATATTTGAATGGACTGTTCTCAGAATTTCGGAGAAAGGTGACGAGCCGTAATGGTAGGAAAGGCCTTTTTAAAAGATGACCCTGATCCAACCAAGCTATAATCTGAGCTAGACTTCCATCAACCTCGTCCCCAGGGCTTTTCCCACCCATTTTTTAAGGGAAAAGCCCTGGGAACGAGGTTGAGACTTCCATCTTCGCTAAAATTGCATGCCTTTCGGTGGGCCAGGATCAAACGAATTAAAATTGATCAAGACTACACAGATTTATACAGAAATGGGTACTCACCAGTGCTCAGAAATTGTGCTGTAAACTGTTAACTATCGCGGGGTTTTCGAATAGTCTTCGCTCCACCTAAAACAGGGGAAATATAATTGAAAGTGAAATGCGCCCACCAAGCGCTATCGAGTGTCCAGAATTTTATCCTATTGATAGGCGTTTGGAGAATATAGTGATGCCACAGAATAACAAAACTCCGGGACGGGAGGTTAGGAAAACTTACTTGTAAGGTATCGATAGCGCAGTCCAAGATGAAAAATTAACGGTGCTTTGGGCTGGTTTAGCCTGTTTCAGGCATTCAGGTGTACATTCAGTTGGATATAGTGGCGAGTGGCTCGAACTGAAGAACATCTCGCCCCCTCTCCCTACCCCAGCTCCCCTGGCTGTTTTTTCCTGCTCATTTTCCTTTACGCCTACCCTGAGAAAAGAGGCCCTTCGATCCCCTCCCCATTATCGTCAAAGCCCCTTTGTTTTGAGAGTTCGTGAGTCTAGGGACTATAGTCGTAAAACAACGAGCAGCAAAAATGACTTACATGGAGTAGAACCACCATATTTAGTGCCTCTACTTCCCCTAAGTTCAAATATTATCAGAGTTATAGCCAGGAATGTTCCGGTCTGGGAAAGTTATATCACACATCTATCACATGTTAGATTGCGTGCAGCATAGTACTTCCTTCTTGATACATGATCTTTAAAATCCTAGTGAAAACAATCTCAAAAAATCAATGTCACCATTTTTAGGCGACCTTTAGCATTAAAGCATTCTTTAAAATAACAGTTGAACAACATATAAAAACATCAAAGGGATCACGATCAAATTGGGTGTTTAAAGGCTTAAAATGTATAAGCGATCAGATGAGCGATTAGCCTGCGAGCTGATGCTGATGTCACTTGTGTGAATTGGGGGGAAAATTTTTGCGGCCGCAATTTATGAACCCGATGGATGGCGGATGGTCCTGCAATGTTTTGTCACGCTGGGACTGCCCGTTAGCATTTTTAGGAGGATGATTATAATTCTGACGGATAGTGATTTACAGATCCAAATCTCAAAGAAGTGGATTGTAGCTTAACTGAAGCTTAACATCAACTATGGAGAATTTCGAAGTGACTCAGTCATGATTACTCTAAAAGCAATGAATTCTAAACTCCAGCTTGTTTTCTGAGGATAATGCAAGTCTTTGTACTGGAGCGCGTAATTCCTCCCTTGGTGATAACTTTAAAATTAGCGGTCGACAGCGTCTCGTCAAATCATATATTTGCACTATTTTTGTTTTTATTCATTCCTCATTATTTAAAAAAGAGTGTCCATGGACCCGGTCCAAAACCTTTCTATAAAAATAAAAAAGTATCCATGGACCTGGTCCATGACAGGGGGTCCATGGAACCGGTCCAAAGTGGGGGTCCAAGGAAAAAGTGACATTCACGGACTTAGAATTATTCATATCCAGAAGGCACTTTGAAGAAAACAAACAATCTAAAACCCTTAATCAGCCGCATTGAAGAGCTTTACATTTAAAAAGAGGTAGAAAATCAATATGCGTGTCACGACCTCTCAGTACTGGGAAATAAGCGGCAAAATGTCACATTTGCTCAGTCAAAACGTTTTCCTCCAAAGCATAATCTACCCGTCAGAGAAAACAATTCATTGGAACAAGCAGCATTTTGGCATGAGATAGAGTCGTGATTTGCCTACCGACCCCCTCTTTTTTTACACTATGTAAGCACGATTAAATATCACTGATCAATCGAGCATTGTTTGTTGTTGTTGTTGTTGTTTTTTTAATCTTATTTTTGTACTTTTTCTGTTTTTGTTGATTTCATTCACTCGTTGCTGAGTCAGCAACGAGTGAATGAAACTCCGTACGCGCTCTTTCTATGATGTAATTTCTTCGTGATTTAATTGAAACCGAGAATCAAACACGCCCATCAAACGTCTGTACCCAAGGTTTCTGTACCACAAAATCAAGTTTTCGTTCATAACACCAGGGGGTAAAAATTCAAAGATTATGAATAATAGCTGAAGGCATGCAGAGTACAGAGTAACGCATATTTTTTTTTTGTTTTAGAAATAGCGTGCTGAACATGGCGCCGATTAGTTTTTGCTTCATTTTAGGCGAGCGAAAGGAAGCGGCGATGGCGCGCACCCATCTCGCGCTTGCCTTTGCGGGGGGCGGAACGCAGCTCTTCACAAGGCCACAAAAGATTGGCTGTGAAAACAATGGCCATAGAAATATTAACAATGACGCTATCCCTAAAACAATGACGGAGCTGTGTGTTATGGAGAACCAATGAAATTAGAGTTTTTTAGGGGCTGCGTACCATCCCCGCTTTGCGGCGCCCAAACACGCGCAAACTTGACGAGTTTTGATGCTTAGGTCCTGGTTTAGGGCTCTTGTTTGGGGGTAGTCTGACTGGTTAAAAGCCTCTTTTGGTCATAAATTTCTTAGCTTCTTTTTTCAAATCTTGCCATTCGACCTGGACCATTCAATCAATAAATCGAAGTCATGCATTGGTTAAAATTATAGAAAATTGAGAATTATTGGATTTAAAGATTGAAGATTAAAAATGAAGGAAATAATTAGTAAACAAATAGCAGATTTTCAACATGTATCCCTGAGCTCATTAGCGGACTAACTGATTTATTCGTATACCTTTTCTAGCCTTATTTCTTTCATTCTCAAATCAACGTCGTTCCCCCCCTCCCCCCCCACAAAAAAAAAACAAAAAAAAAACAGCTAGACAGCCCCCTTAGTTACCAAAGCGACACAGCCAAGTGGCCGCTTGGCTTTCTATATAATAGAGGTGGAGGAACGAATGGCATCAGTCAGGGCTCATGAGAAGGTATTTTAATTTTAAGGCAAGCTTTTCCATATCTGATGATAAACTCGTTCATTCTCTAACATTAAGGCCAGGTTTATATAAGAGGAGATTCTTTCGGATCAGTTTGACGGGTTGTTTTAATTTTGCCATTTACACGTACAGGCGTGAATCCGAAATAAAACTTCCCAGTTTAGTCGCGCGTGAGGAGATTTTGAACCCTGATCCGAAAGTGAATTTGTATCCGGCGATTGATTACTAGGATTATCTCAGTGATGTGTGCATACGCTCGCTAATCCAAGTATATACCTTAAGTTTAATATATCCGCAGACGTTTATGAATCCGGAAAAATGTCTTCTATAGTAAACCTAGCCTTTGTATCCGAGTGAAATTCTCGAATTGAACTGATGAATTAATTGTGTATTAAAACGCCTTCAAATCCGAGTACCATAAATGTAATCATTCCGGAAACATTTATGAATCCAGAAAATCTCCTCTGGTGAAAAACTAGCCTAAAAGGAGAAATATGGCTCAATATGATAATAATCGGTATGGAGGGTTCTTAAAAGTTGAGGAGTCTTGCATTGCCGTCCCGTTTTTATTGCCCTCCAAGGGCAGCGATACTTCAACTTCAAGATTAGTTTATGATGAATTTCCCTGCCATCAATTTAATGCTTGCTCAAAATTCCTGGCATCGAGTTCCAGCTGTATTAATTCTCTTTTTAACAATTTTTACTTTGCATTGAACATTTCTCTTTAATTTCCATTTTAATTCCGGCGTGTACGAATAATGTGGCGCATTGTTTTTTTATCGTGGGTCAGTTATTATTCACAAAAAAACTGTTCTTTCCCTCTCTTTGTAATTTTTCATTATTTGGCCATGAAAATCTCCTCTTTGGCTTCCAGTATGTCCATAACATGCTTTTGTCGACTTTCTTCCTCGTTGATTGCGGAGTTGTAAATGCTGGCCTTCTGCAACCCATAGGTGTTGAAATTTTTATGCTCGGTGAAATCTTTGTTTTTCTTCGAGGCTTGGTTAAAAATTCGCCAGGTTCAGCATTCTGTGTTTGCTTTCTTGAAAAGGTCTTGTTGGAAATGATCCCATTGATTTTCCACTTTAAATCCACGTTATAGCATGATGAAACCTAATCATAGCCTAAACGGTTTAGGCATGAATAAAATAACAAGAAATATATGCACGTTTTGGGAACAATTTTTTTGTTACTGTGACAGCTTCCCCACCTTGTTTTGGCAGCAAAATGATTTTCACATTAAAATTAATGACCTGAACCTGTAAAGAGCCTTTAATGATAACGCAAGTGGTTAAAATTCACCAAAGAACATTAAATGAGCACTGAGGCTATGTCCACACAAATCCGGGCATTTTTGAAAACGCATATTTCTATCCGGATTTGTGACCGCTCTGCTGGAAAGTGATTTCCAAACAATTCGGTTTCGGTGTCCGGATTCTTTAGGGAGCTTAAGCAACGCGCCGGACGACGGCGACGGCAATCAGAACGGCAAACTGCAAAAGGTTTAGATAAGCAAAACAACAATTTTGCATGTGCATCACGCTTGTTCATACATTCCTTTGCCGTCGTTGCACGACTACGACTTGAAAGTGCCTAATTTCGCGTTTTGTGAAGGACTTAAACACAAGACAACGATTTTCTTTTTCTCTTCCTGAACTTCGATCCATCCAGTCCTTTAGAATTCATCTTCAGAAGAAGTCGCCAACCTTTGTAGGATTGAACGAGGTGAAATAGACGCAGTACAGTTTGAAACTAAGCGCAAATTCACTTTTTAGGTGACCTTTAAGCCCTAAGAGTGATCAGCATCAAATTTCTCCTTGTAATATCAAGCTTTTTAAGACACAGTGGTCATGAGAATTACGGACGTGATCACACGAGATGAATTTACTTGATATTTTATCCACTTCTTCCCACTACTTCTGAGCAAATGAATAGGGGCAACAAATGAGAATTCAAATTTTGATCTTAGAGTTTAAAGGGTTAAGCTCGAGTAGTCGGAAGGCCGATTCGTGTGAAAGGGAAGCGGTTTCAAAAATTTAGGAATCCCTGTGGACGTAGCCTAAACGATACGGTATCATACCAAAGAAAGGTACTTCTGAATTGTCAAATAGGACTTCAGACATAAACACAAAATGTAGTACCATCGTTAGGCCCAGTTCAGACGTCGTGCTTCTGCCGTGCCGAACTTAATTGTAATTTGGTTCGACTGTAGCACGGCAGGAAAACAACTTCGATTCAGACGTCGTGTCAGAGTCGAACCAAATTCAGGATTTACTGATGCCTCGTAACAATTCTTCTCCCAACCCCCCGTGGGAGCGCAATCTCGCCAAAATATTTAATATAATTTATCAGGAGCCCATCATGAATTTATGAATTTTGTTTAGCGCGGCAGAAGCACGACGTTTGAATCGCTGCCGTGCCAGAGCCGTGTAGCACGGCAGCGCTTGTTGAACTTAATTGCTTGCCGAACTTAATTCAAAAGTTTGATTCAGACGCCGTGCTTCTGTCGTGCTTTTGTCGAACTTAATTCCTGAATTTAGTTCGCCACGGCAGAAGCACGACGTCTGAACTGGGCCTTACTCTTCGGTAACAGATCCGGCTAAACCCCCTCCCTTGCGTTCTGTTGGGAAATCCGGATTGCGGATTTTGCAAACGAACACGAAATCCGAAAACGGATTTCACCTCCGAGAAAAATGTCCTCAGGGTGGATTTCAATTAAGAAATCCAAATCCGGATTTCATGGATTTCCTTTTTGCCGTTCGATGGGAAATCCAAAAAAGGATTTGCAAAACTGTTCTCGTGAACAGCGGTGTTCTTTTTGTTAATTATGCGTTCGCGTGCAAGACCGCTGTTCTTAAGAACAGTTTTTCAAATCCTTTTCGGGATTTTCCAAGCGAAGGGTAAAAATGAAAATCCAAAAATAGATATCACAGCATGATCTCAGCGTTAAAACTAAAGAACTGCATTCTTGATGTGAAAGGGACTGCATGTATTAAATTAACTAAAGCTCGTAAAAGTGAGGGGGAGTCGTCCGCGGTAGATGAATGACATTCCAGAACAAGTTCCACATTCAACTTTAGCAAGCAAAGGTAACATAAATTACAGCTAACTAACTGATTTATTGAATAGACTTTGTCTTTTTACCGAGTAACACAGCACATTAAATCATATGATGCACTTTAAGTGCTTAACAAATTCTTCCAACCATTCACTGTTTTCATGCCGGTACTTTTCTTCTATGAAAGAGACCATTAATGTAAATTTCTTCGTCCGTGTTCAAAAAACTAACAAAAACAGTAAGATATCTAACTTTTTTTTTGCGAGCAAGCCATTTCTAAGTTTGGTACCCCTAATTTGTAACAATTAAAACCACACCAATTTGAAGTTAAACAGCTTTGTAAAAAAGTTGTTAAGTATCCTATTGTTTAAAATTCAAACAAATTTATCTTCTTCTTTTCCCATGGTTAAGACAGTTTGCTTCGTCGTCACCTTTCTTGGAACATGTCTTATGAACAGGGTATAACCTATGCAAATATCCCAGTCAGCTATAGAATAAACGCCAACCTACTTAAATAAAAATATCTACTCTTCTTAAATAATAATAAACTTTACATTGACTTTTGCAGGTTCTTACAAAAAGCCTTAACTAACATTTATAACGCCATCTATCTTTCTTTATGCATACAGGTCACAGGTAGCCAACGGAATGTCCTCATTTACTCAACAAAACGCCAACCTACTTCAACAAAAATATCTACTCTTTTTAAAAAATAATAAACGATGTTAAACGCCGGATTCACACTGATTTTTGTAGGTTCTTATAAAAAGCCTTTTCTTACATCTATAACGGCACCTATCTTTTTATAAACCGCTATAAGGCTTAAAAATAGCCTAGACAACACCACTTAAATTTTACCATCACAATTTCTGAAATGTTTTCAGGATACTTCCTTTCATATAACACCTGTCCATAAAAGTGCAGAAGTTTTCCGATCTTTAAGCAGACAGGTCACGGGTAAACAACGTAATGTCCTCATTTACTCAACAAAATGACAACGTCAGATTATTACAAAATACTGAAATGGCACGAAGCTAACAACGTTTCTCTGTAAAAAGAACACTGCAATAATACCGTCGCACGCCACTCAATGACGAAAGGCTTTTTGACAACACTTTTGCAAATAGAATTCAATGTATTCGAAACTGAAGAAAGTTTTTAGAAGTATTTCTCTAAACTGCCCAAAGGAAGCTATTAGGCTGATTTAGCAACAGAACGGGAACGTCAGTTGACGACGGGAAAGCGCGTGGAAAGGACTGGACGGGACTTTCGGCTCTCAATTTGCCGCCCTGTCATCGGTCAAGAGTCAATATGTCCACCCGATATTGGACCAATCATGGGAGCTCTTGCATAGAGAAGTCCACCTGTGAGATGCCCACTTCACTACTGTGTAGACACAAACCGATGTCCACCTTTAAAGGATGCAGTTATTTAGCCGTGTCCATTGGTCGTGGTTATCCAAATGATCCATATACGATAGACTTTTAGCAGAAAGAGCCTTGTGTCATCTTCTGGACGTCGCCGCTTTTACTTGACGTCTAGTTTTAATTTGCTTATAGAGTTAGACACAATGCGCTGTTAATCACCTAACAAGATCACATGATGTTACAATCCTTATCGCACCTTTCCTTTCCCTTTGTGTCATCCCCAGGATCGGAATTAATTGGTACAACACAACTATTTTCATTCTGTGCTGATTCACTTCTGTTCTCGCTACCCACACCGTCACCAACTCTGTGTTGATAGCTGTGTCCGACAACTCTCGTTGTTTGGTTTGATTCTGTTATCTGCCTCTGATCTTGGTTTACAAAAACATCACTGTCGGGAAAGGAGTCACCTCTCACATATTTTTCTTTTCTGTGTGGCGCTTCTTTCGACGAACTTCTCCTTGAAGGTGCGGTTGAATTCTTGAATTCACCAACTGCATTAGATGCTGCCGCAAAAGCGTGATCTGGTGGCGGCCCCGAAATACTACATTGTCCAAGTAGTCTATTGCTTAGTTCATCAGCTCTATTTGTCGGTGGAATGGTATTCCCTGCTAAAGGCAGTTTGATGTTATCTAACGCAAAAGAAAATAGGATAAGCCGATTCCAAAATTAGTTTGTTTGCTCCCTGCCCGTAGGAATTTTGCAGCAGTGGAACCTAGACATAACGAACGCCCAAGGGACCGGCAAAATTGGTTCGCTACACAGAGGTTTCGCTATAACGAGGTTCTTTTTCATATATTTTTCTATTACGGATCAGTATAAATTTATTGGAAACTGCCCACCTACCTCTACCCTAAGCCAACATTAAAACTTACTTCTCACTTGGGGCAGAATGTTGGCTTAAGGGAGAGGTAGGTGGGCAGTTCCACTATAGCTGATACTGGGGTAATAAGCCACGCACGCAGACGTTCTAAGGACTTCGTCACGAGTTCCACCGGAGGAAGAAGCCCTAAGAACATCTGCGTAGGAGGTTACCTCCTAAAGAATAGCCTGCGTGTCGGGTAGGCGCAAAAAGGGGAGAGAGA
Organism: Porites rus; assembly: GCA_964035705.1. Taxonomy (NCBI): domain Eukaryota; kingdom Metazoa; phylum Cnidaria; class Anthozoa; order Scleractinia; family Poritidae; genus Porites; species Porites rus. The sequence continues at coordinate 13,155,064 of OZ038005.1, read as the reverse complement.
GGGGGGAAAAGCACAAAAGGGAAAAAAGAAGGTGCCTCTCTCCCCAATCCCCCTCCATTTTCGACACCGGCTACGCATGCTAGGCTATGAACGGTCTGCTACCACATTGAAGGTAGGCTTACTCACTCCAACCCCTGTGCAAAGAATGCCCGTCTAATATCACAGTATTGCCAAAAAAATACATCGAAGAGATGACCCTCTAAGGTGGTGTACTAACTTGCACAACGGTGTAAAGTACCCAGACAAATGAACAAGGCTTACTTGAAGGTCCCTGCATTGCTGACGAAGCTGAAGCAGTTATCTTTTCATCTCTACATGTACGCTGCATCTGTAAATGAGCAGTTGCTCTACTTTCCTCAGACGCTTTTCTGTGGTTTAACTTTTTCCCAATTCCAGACAGTGGTGTGCATCTCTCTGAACTACTACAGTTTACTGAACCTTCAATACTTGACAAGGCGGCATCCTGACTACCTGCAGTAGTTGCTGTAGTTTCAGTGCGAGAAGTGCAAACAGCCCTTTCTAATTCGCCCAATTCCGGTTTTTTATTTTCTTCAGGAATCGGATATGGCAATCTCCCAGGGCTATCAGCAGCGTCACTTGAATTTTCCGTGGGAGTTTTAGGATGATTACTTTCAGTCACAGGGTAGGACAATGTTCCAAGACCCTTGACAGCATTTTCCTTTTCCGAGATGGATCGCACACTGCCTTCTTTAGGAACACTCGCAGGTAATTTTTCAGAGACGCTCTGAACATCGGCTGAGTTTCCAGAGGGACTTCCTGAGTTTTTTGTCTCTGGAACAGGACTGCACAATGCTACGCAAGAACCAGTCGCAACTGCAATCTGCTCGGAAGACCCTACACTGCCTGCTTCAGGAACGCTCACAGGTAATTTTTCAGGGACATTAACATCGGTTGAATCTCCAGGGGGGGTTCCTGAGTTTTTTGTCTCTGGAACAGGACTGCCGGACAATGCTCCGCGAGAACCAGTAGCAACTGCAATCTGCTCGGAAGATCCTACACTGCCCACTTCAGGAACTGCCGTAGGTATTTCAGGGGTATTTGAGATATTTTCACTTTCTGTAGGGTTTCCTGAGCTAGCAGTCACGGGGTTTGTACCACTCCTACTCTCCGGAAACCCAAATGGAGATTCGATACTTTCTGCAGTACTTGGAGTTCTGAAAGATATAACCAAGTGAACAGAATGCTAATTACAATACAGGACATGAACACTCTGTGACTACATAAAAGCCGTTATGACAAGCTCCTTTTTTTACGATTGTTAAGTCGGAGGTTGTGAGCAAGAACTATACAGCGTTTTCACGGACCGGCTTATCTTTAGATGGAATTTTAAAGCAGTTTTTCCGCGAAATTGGAAGCTGCACTCTTTCTAGAAACGCATTCATTTGAAGTATATAAGGCATGAATATGCAAAACAAAGCGTCATTTAAAGGTAAAAAAAAAAACATTTTCAGCTGACTTGTTTGAGTCATATTCTCAATTCGCGTCACAATCGTTCTGAAATATACGCCGTGACACAAGAACATGGACATTGCTCGATCTGTTTTATGGGCTCCTGCTATAGACCCGCAAAACAAACCAAGTTGGTCCCTTACGAGCGCTTTGATTGTATAGGGTCCTTTAGCGATTACAGTATTAAAGAACAGTAACGTAGCACAACGGTCATTAAACAATAAATAATATTTGGTATACGTCACCTTGGTGTTGCTGTTCCCACATTGGTTACACTGTGGTCACCAATACTGGCATGTCCACCAGACATGTTGATAATGTAGCTACTTTCACCAGTGGAAGGAAGCTGGGGCTGAACACTGTACAAGAACAAATCAAAATTTACATTCTCATGAGTTTTCTTTTAGTGCCCGAATCTTTCTGCTCTTGTAACCGCCATAATGAGAAAAACGTCGAAGAGTTGGGGAAAGTCAAAGCGGGCAAGAAGGATGGGAGAATTCTTTCCCACCTCGCCCGTCTTCTTCTTTCCTCGTCCCTCTATTCCTGCTCACCAAAATATCCCTATGTTGAACATTGTACATGGTGGCCACAGGGATACGAATATAACAAGGCAGCTTTCACCTGCTCAAAAATACGCCAGCATCGCAGACTATAGTTTGTACCACAAGTTGCATTCAGTGAAAAGAAAGGAGCGATATAACGATAGGTTGCATAAAAACGGCCTGTACATTACTTCTGAACATTTTTTGCTTATATGTTTCGTTTTGACATTGCGACAAAATCGTCAAATTACAGTCAATAACACCCCGAAGCAATGTCATTAGTTTATAAAAGGGTTTGCTAAATAGTCGAACGACTATAGACCATTTTAAAGTTGTGGGCTTAGTATCCTAGCTTTTGAGTGGACGTGAGGCTCAGTTTGACCTTGTCGTGATACAAACCTCCTTCTTTTTTATGGAAATTTAAATGAAAAAACAATAATTAGTATAACAACAACATGATTTACATAATAAAGCAGGAAGGGTTGTATCAAAACAAGGTCAACTCCAGCATCGTTTCCACGAGCCGACCCGCACCTATTCCAAACAACGATTGTGATTGGCTAGGAAATCAACAGGGATGGTAACATAACAATGCCCCTATCCTTGAAAACAATAGGTAGTGCAGGTTACAGGCACCAATGAAATAAGAGGTTTGGATGAGTGCAGGTCAATGGCGTTTGTACCTGTAACATACTGTAAAATGGGCTATTTCCCCATGACCGATGCATATTACTGGGTCAGAAGAGGGTTATATGCTTTTTTCTCCTTGGCTAGACAGATATTGACATCGACTCATAATCACCTCCCCCTCGGGGGATAGTTGTATACTGTACCGTAACCAACGACTCTGTCTCGTCTGGGACACCCAACGACAGAATCTTTCCAAATACGTCAGAAGTATCTCATATGGTTGCCTCTACGATTCAACTCATTTCAAACCACCACTGACATCTTAAGTCAAAGATACGCAATTTCCCTCCCACACCGCTTCCACATTTCTGAATTTCAAGGGAAAACCGTGCAAAGCAAACAGATTCAAATTAACATCACAATGACCTACGATAAGATCATACACTAACCCAGTAGTCACAGCTGATTGTCCCACATGAAGCCTACTGTGGGGTCCAATCGCTGCATATCCACCATTGCCAACTTTAGTGTGGTATTCATTCTTAACTGTAACTTGTGGTGTTGTTACATACATTACTGAAACAACAAAATAGTATCAGCTACAAACAGATTTTGATTCAAGTCAGGCTCGATATTCACTGCTCTCCAGGGTCCGGTCTGGTTCCTTCCCTTTTCGATGGGGAGAAACTCAGACTTATTATTCGAACAAAGGCTGGAAATCTAGCTTAGTCATTGCAAATATATCGGCTGAGGCCAATTTGTTAACCTGTGGGATACTCACTCACTTTCAAGGCCGCCATTTCACATTACAACAGTCCGGAAATGCTTGTTTTGTATAGTTATGAAGCCGAAAACTCGAATCCCGCGTTAACTCGCATTAAAACCGCATCATACATTTCCCATAATTTTACCCTTAGTGACTCAAACCTTCCTGCTGACCCCAAATGATATATGTTTTGCCCCTAGTTTATTTTTGTTTCAACCCTATATAAATCAAACTTATTTTTATAACTGTTGTAATCAATAATAAACATACTCCAAAACAACCACTTGACAGAAAAGAATCAAATAAGTCGCTATAGGGACAATTTATAAATTATTTATATACATTTTGTAATACTTATGTATATTATTAATTAACCGGTGTAGTTATAATTAAATTTCGACCCTGCTCATTCGTCGCCATAGAGCCGGCCTCCAGTAGGTCAGTGGTTAGAGCGTCCTAACTAGAACTCGGAGGGTCGTGAGTTCGATCTCACCCGGAGCAAGCATTTTTTTCTGAGCTTTCTGGTGTTAGAAATCTCCTTCTTCCAAACTATACTATTTCAGTGAAAATAAAGCTTTGATACTGCACTGCAGCACCTTGCTGTATTATTCTTAAACTGCCTTTCATTGTTTTGTCTATTATTCCATGAAACTTTCACTTGGTTAGCAAACTGTCGTATCGTTTCTTCTGATCATTCGTAACAGTCCTGGGGCCGGTTGCTCGAAGCCTGGTTAGCGCTAACCGTTGGTTAAGAGGTATCAAAATGTATAGGTTTCCATGGTATTTAACGCACTAACCATGCTTCGAGCAACCCGGGCCTGGTTATTACGTTGTTTGAACTACATGTACAACTTTTTTTTTAATCCTCAAATTCTTCGTTTTCTCTTGAAAACTTACAAGAGGTGACAGGCCGCACATCTTCACAGGGGTGAAACGTTTGAAAACCTTTTACATATTGCTCCAGTGAGGAGAACTCTTTCAGGGATCTTACACTTTAAAATTTGAACGATGTTATAGCTTCTATATAGCGGACCAAGATACGGCTTGGTACAGTTTATGTTCAGCAGGGGAGAATTGTGTACGAAGAGCAGAACCTTTAAAATGTACACCAGACAATTTATTCAGTTCTGTAAAACCTGAATATCCTGCGTTTTAATTTTAAACAAGCTTATTTAAAATATCGCAATTTTTTTTCAAAGTTATGATTAATTCGTGGCTTTTATTTCGTGTTGTCCAATTCAGTCTGTAATCATACTCGTGATTAAACAAATCGGATACGTATGATTACAGACCGAAACGGATTCCACCCAGTCCTATTAACATTTACTTATTTATTTTCATTTATTTATTCAACCATCTACTTAATACACAACTTACTGGTTGGTTGAAAGCCAGGTGTCGCTTGTGATAACACTGTTGTAAGTGAAGTACTGGTGGGTTGTGATACAATTTGTTCTGTTACAGGATAACGATCTAGCGTGCAAAGGTATAAGATGGCTTAGGCCTAGGCCAAACGTTGAACTTTTCATGAGACGAACCAAACCCTACTTTGGATCGACCTAAATTAAGTTAAAATCGTCTGTTGGGTCATCAGACGTCCAACTTAGGACGCGTCGAGCCAATCAACTGAATCAGACCAAAAAGCAATTTTAATACATTTTCTATCGAACGAGGCTAAATATACATTATCAAACAAATTTTTAATTTATAAGTTTAGTTCGTCGCATGTGAAGATCGACGTTTGACCCGGAGACGATCTTCTGGCGTTCAAAAGCAGACTGATAGAACGACGGTATTAGACGATCCAAACTCATTCAGACGAACTTAAGTTTACTTCGTCTCATGGAAAGATCGACGCTTGGCCTAGACCTTAGATAACAAAAAATGCTATACGAGATATGTAGCTCGATAGTCATTAAACTGTGCTGGGATTAAAATAAGGAATAAAATACCAAGAGAGAGAAAATTCAGGATTCACTTATTAAGTTATAAAATCCCCTAAGGGAAGGATACTGAAGAACGTATCATACTTTGCCGAAAAATGCACCTTTGAAGTTACATTTACTTGCAAAAACGAAGAGTCCTTCTTTTTAGGTCTTGTACTGGAATGATGAATATAATTATGACTTTCATAATTATTTGAACTACGGAAAGACGAAATAAATGCAGAAAAAAAATTATATTTAACTGTGATGATCTTCTGTGCATTTATGGTCTTGTATTTCTAGCAATTTCGATAGGGGGAGAGGGGGTAGACGATCATAATGTAGATAAGAAACAAGTGAGTCCAATTAGAAAAACTCGATTATGCTCAAAGTGGAAATGCTGTACATAAAAAAAATAACCAATACTAGGATTTTTTTAGACATGTTCTTGTGGCGTGGAATGTTTCTTAGATCTTTGTGGGAAGGAACGAATTACAAAACCCTAAGAAGGTTGCATACAATGTGTTGTATCAATAGGAAGTCAACTAGTTTACCGGAAACTGTTTCCACATGGTCTGCATAGTTTCTAAAAATAACTTTTTTGAAATTCAGATATCCCAGAGGCATCACTGCCGTGGGACACTCCCTCTCTAACCTGAGATCAGGATCAATTTTCGTTTCGCTTTGTAAATAACATTCCGGTGGGTAAAGAGAATGTATGAGAACCGCTAAATTTGGGCCTGATCTCAGGTTACTCCCTCCCTTGTCCTGTTATGATCTCTTGGTTGTACCACGTAATTATATTACTGTCAAACTCAGAAAACCGTGAACAACTGAAAAATTTCAGGAATGTTGATTGTGTACTGGCCAATCACAATAAAGTTCAGGATACACAAGCAAACCTCAAAACCACAAACTAATTACCGTTGCTGTTTGCGGTTTAGTTATCTCACGCCTTATTGGCTTATTTCTCGCAACACAATAACATTCCATAAATATTTCTGGTGTTCACGGTTTTGTGAGTTTCATAGTAAGTGCAATGAGTCTAAAATGTACCACTATCAGCTTCCACTGAACCACCTCTTCCAATCTCTTTGACAACTGGTCTGGTCAGTTCAATTAAATGCTGTACATGCAAACCAAAACAAACCAAGTAAGTTTTCTTTTATAACTAGGACCATGGGTGGAGATAACACCCGTAAGAGAAATGATGTTTCATGATGCTAA
>OZ038005.1:13118504-13143504 GCA_964035705.1 Porites rus | reverse complement strand
TTGTTACCCAACTGATCAAGAATTTATACTGTATTAATACACGGTTAACAAGAATAATAAATAATCACTGAACCAATATAAGTGGGTCTTACCCAAGAAAACAATCTTCCAAATTCAGCTCAATGTAATATTTAAAATAATAAATTGATTTTGAGTACATTTTACATATTGGGCTCAATAAGTGAAGTGGTTGTTTGGTATTTTTTCCTTTATGAGAACCATAATACTTATTTATTTGTTTCTTTTAATATTAGAAATAATTTAACTAATGTACATGTCTCCCCTTGCCCAAGAGAGAAATTACTGTTTATCTCAAATTACAAGCTGTCTTCAAACTGACATTTAAATTAAAGAAGTGAGAACCAAAGGGGTAGCAATTTTACTATGAAGTGATGACAAGACTTGGAAGCTGTTAGATGAGATAAATGATTGATCAATAAGATCCTTTACCAAAGAGCCAAAGAAAAATCACATACAGTGAAGAGAGTGCAATACAGTGTCTTATCAGAGGTCCAAACCCTCTAAGGTAGCCTTTATTATTATGGACCTTTGAAAGCTTCACCCATTCTCATCTCAGCTCACAAGAGCTATTTTATTGCATTTACCAGTATACAAGAACAATCAAAATTAATGTGAAAAGAGAAAATAGGTAAGTAACACAATCGATGGCTGCTGGTAAAAAGGTATCAATGACTTGAAGTTTTCTCAAAGCTTCATTACCAGGAGAAGTACAATCTGACTCTCAGTAAACTCTCTTTATTCCTTTTTTTATATTCTTTTTATTCTTTACTCTTTCTTAATTTTTCTCTTTGAAGTCTAGATCTTCATTCCTTGATTCTTCTGCTTCAGTCAAACCTGTTATAAATGGTAAACTTATAGTTAATACGAAAACTCACACGGAACTCAATCAACTTGTGTTTCCTTTGCTCAACACTTCACAAGCTTTAAACTTTAAAAGTACAAAAAATTAAACAAATGAACAAGCTTAACTAAATAAATAAATTCTGCAGCTCGGCCAGTATCTTTTTGTTCTAGGACAAGCCAGTACACAAACAAAATTAAGTGCACAAGCTTAGTGTAAGAAAAGGCTTCTTTGATTGCACTAACATTTGTGTATGTTTAAAAGGTCTATAACTAAGCATAAGTTCTTGTGTCTGATGGCATCATTGCGCTCATTGCCCGCTTTCGTGCTACAAAGAAACGACCCACAAGAGTCATCGCTCGGCTATATTACAAAGATTTGCTCTTCTTCAAACGTGATAAGGTAATATAATATCAAAGTAACTCGTTTACGTACCATTGAAGAAAGGTCGCCAAAACTCCAGCAATGCTCTTTTTCTCTCAGTCATCTTTCTGATCAAACTTACGATCAAAACAATGAAAAACCTCGCCGAGAGGGTCAAAAGCGTTTTCCTTGATTCCTGGTTTACTTAAAATTCCTTAACAACACTTGAACTTTTAACTTATTCGCAGAATTTCTCCTTAGTGAGTTTATCAGATGATTTTCACGTCGCAAAAGGTGCATTCCCTCCACGGCTACGCTTGGTAAACAAGTGATGTCACGGACATGCGCAGTACGTTATTCAGCCCTGTCATCAGGCTTAATCATCAGGCTGGTATATTCTGTTCAATTTTTTTGCTGGTCAGTTGAAATAAGTTTTGGGCCAAGGGTTTTGACCCAGTCCCTTTGCATAAAATGGACCGATTTGAAGCATTAATAAGTATTGCCATTTCACTGTCCTGTTACAGACAGTTTTCAAGATCTGAATGTTTTGCATGCAAATCAGAATATAACACTCAAAAATATGATAAGCAACCCAGGCAAAAACCCAGAGCAGTGAATCCATCTTTTTATTGCATTTTTTTTTTGCATGTCTTATACATGACTATCAATTTTTGTAGTTCTTGCTAAATAATAAAAAAGAATTACAAGCATTTAACAGTTTTCAAGTTTTGAACATCCTCCATGCAACTCATGCAGTAAGTATAACAGGCAAGCTAGGCAAAAACACAGCCAGTGACCCCATCATCATCGCTTCTTCCATGTCCTATACATGACTTTTAATTGTGCCAAGTTTGAAAAACTTCTGGATAGTACATTATTATCCATTTGAAGTGAATTACCTTAAGGTCTCTGATTGAGCGAGGTCGAAGGAGGAGTCAACATAACAGGGTAAGTAAACTTTATTGCTTGGGGAGAAAGGCTGTGGATTTAATTGATACCTCCTTCAATCTGCTCCACTCCCCATCCCACTACCCCCATTGCCCCAAGAAGAATTTAAAACCTGTACCTTATTTTGCTTGCCAATGATCCCTGGATTCTTAGCAAAAGCTACTGATGATAATAACAACTGTAGCACGCCATAGTGCCCCTTGTCAGCTGCAACATGAATGGCTGTGTTGTCAACCTGAACAAAAAAGGGACCAAAACTTATTTAAATGTACAATTTAACAGCCCTGTATATTCAAGGGAAATGGTAATCCATGGCCAGATAATTATGGTCTTAATGGATTCTGGATTCAATAGGGAGACTCTTGCAAACAATTTACTTCTGGATCAGGTGTGATTGTACAGAGCATCGCCATCCCTACAGCAAAAGCAGAATGAAGATGATGACTATCACTTTTTTATAAAGAATATTATCATTCCTGGATAGTAACAGACCTAAGGACTAATCATGACATTTTTTTTAACAAAAAGTATTTTAAAGTATTTTATATTTTTGAAGAGCTAAAAAACGTTAAACCTACTGAGTCAGCTTTGGTTATGTCAGCTTCTTTCTCAATAAGCCATTTTACTGTCTGTTGATTTCCTTTCTCAGCTGCCAGCTTTAGTGGAGTATGCCCATACTACAAGAAAATTAATACAAGACAAAAATACAATAAAAGTTTTCATGAAACACTCAATTTCCTATGGAAATAAGAAAAATAATAATGTTTAAAAAATTACATTTTACATTCTTTTTTTTACGCTCAGAGTTTTATCGTCTGCAATAGAAGCTGCAGTGAGATTTCTTCAAATTTTACCAACTGGTTGTTATAATTTACAGCAGGCTGTTGTTAATAAAAATTCACATTTTTAAATAAAATCAGGGGGTCTCCTTATTCGTTTAGGAGCAGGAGCCAGTTGTATATATGTTACAGTTCAAAATTAATTTCAGGTTAAGATTTTTTAACCTTTATGGTTGATTCTCGATTTCCTTTGTCTCATACTCCTTATTATTCATGAACTTATAATCAATTTTTATATTAATTATTAATTTATAAAGTTTATCATTTCATCGATTATCTAGACAACTTTGATTCTGGCGCAAATAGCCCATATAGAGAATAACCTGTGATCCTCACAGAGGGAGAAAAATCTGACAGAAAACTTCCAGTTAAATTATCAGCCTCAATTTATAGGAAATGGGATGCTTGGTAAAAAAAAAACATGAGTGACTTGTGATAGAATGCTATAATTCCTTGAAACACTTCTAGAGAACACAAGAGACTCAGCTGTGTAGTACTGTATAGGCACATGTTGTAGTTAATTATTTATTTCAGTTAATTATTTCCTTTTATTTTATTTTTTTCCAAATTTGTTTTTGGGTATGGAAAATTATGTATGCTAATGAATTTAAAACAAAGGAAAAACAAAAACTTACTGAAGTAAAAAATTAACTGCAACATACATATATCTCCCCACTCTTCACTTCAATGTTGGTTTGACAGGTTTACTTGGACGTCATTACCTTATCAACACCAAGTGCCAGATCCAGACCTTGAGATAAGGGGGGGCGGTCCCCCCCCAAAAATTTATTTTCCTCCCTTCAGGCCTCAGTTTGGTCTAAAAATAAGGGGGGGGGGGGGGTCCTCCCCTGGATCTGCCACTGAACACCAACATTTTAGAGGAAGAAGGCCAACAATCAACGAGCATTTCAGAAATTGTTATGACTGGGGCTGTAGATTTTTTTCTGATAATTTTTTTAAATCGTTATGCTTGTGAAATGAAGAGAGAATTTGACGTAATTTCACATCACGAGTCACCTATGGCTTAAATTATTCCACACATCCCTTATATTATTCATGTGCCTTTCCAGCTAGGGGTGATTTAAAAGACATTTTTACAACCTTACAGGGCAGGCATAAAAGTGAAGATAGGAAAAAGTTATAGGCAATGAAGTAATTTATATAGCACTTGATGAAAAAGGGGTCATAATGAAAAATGATAAATGCATATCATCTACATTTGTCCATTGATCCCACACATACATGTAAGTAAATGCAAATGTTAACTTCAATTATTTTCACTTTATAAACTGACCTCATCACATGCATCGACATTAATTTCTTTTCGTGACAAAAGCAACTGAATTATTCCATTGTTATCTTGCTCTACTGCCATGTGAAGAGCAGTGAATTTGTGGGGCTGTGGAGCAAAAAAAAAAAATCATTAAATCTTAAGGGCCTGTGACATGCTTTTGAGCATTTGCAGCCGTTTGATTGCTGGTGCAGGTCTCAAGGTTTTTCCGTGAAGAAATCCTTTTCCATTGACCTTGTGAGGCTTGAGAAAGTTTCAATAATCAGCATTGACAACCTATTTGGTCATCGATCAATTGTTTGTCCACTGTATTTTTAATAACGTAAACATCAGCAACAAATTTATTTAACCGGGACCACCTAGACAAAGTTGACTGATTGGATACAGGTAAATAACATTTACATTCCAGGAAAGTTGGTTGTGGGCCAATCAGCAGCTCATAAGAAAACAAGAAGGGACTCGCAGCATGATTTCAAAAGTTTTTCAAGAAAGCAAAAAAAAAAAAAAACAAACAAATGTTTCAGCAGACAATGTTTTTCTATTCAAAACTTTACATATAACACCAAGGAGACATATGTCGGACACAAGCTGTTATTTTGTCATCCACCAGCAATTTCTTCCCTACCATTGCCACATTTTGCAATAACAACAAAAACTATGTAAAAACTATGCCTTAAGTTTACATTTTCCACCTCTGCCAACACTCTAACTGACCTCTCAGGAAACATAGGCACTTTTCAGGTCACGTCTGTAGGAACTTGTACTTGGCTGATTTCCATCCACATTGTTTATTTCAATCCATCTTGTTTATTTTGTTTTAAGAAGCTTGTCAGTTTTGGTACAAACAGATCAAATGCGAAATTTACTGTGGTGATCTGGCATTCATTTTCTAGTCTAATAACAATCTTGAGTCAAAAATCTACAGCGTACCTTTGCCTGACATTATTTTTTAAAATGTTACAAGGAAAAAGGGAGTGGAAATTTGGTTTTCTTGATTCAGCCGTGGACTTTTAGATGTGATTGACTGGCTGATCTGAGACATGACTTCAGATCACCTGCAAAAATTTAACCCTTAAAGCCCCAATATCAACATAAGTAATCTCCTCACTGTTCAATCTCCATATTTTTTTATTATAATGTAATTGAGGAAATATTATTTCAAACAACAGGACATTTCATCACAGCTAATCATTTCATTCTTTCTCTTGATCTTTCAATTGATCTGGCTGTGATACTATTGGAAGAAATTTAAAATTGGTTACTATGGGGGGTGCCTGGAGAATCACACTTTACACCCCAGCCCTGATGCAGAGAGATTCGAGACTACAAATATTACAATGTCACAGAAAATTAATCAATTTGGAGGACCAAGCAAGGTGAAGAAGAGGAGGAACAGGTTGCACAAATCAAAAAACTTGAAAAAGGAAAAAAATTCCCAAACATGATTACCACTGATTAAATGCAAAAGACGAGAAACCTTACTTGACTAGTTGCATTCACATTGACTCCATTGTCAAACAGTAATTTCATGATCCTCTCTGCACCATTTTTTACTGCTAAATGCAATGCTGTAAGTTTTCCCTGGGAGATAAAAATAACAACAAAAAAGTGATGACAGATCTGAACCTTTTTTAATTTTAAAAATGTTATTTTTTAAAAAAGCTTGACTTATCTCTGAAAACATACTTCTATTTTAAATTAGGAAAACAAATCCCTAAGTTGAATTGCTTAACGTGAAAAAGGTACATAATTTACAACTTAACCCAGTTAGTTTCCATTGATAAATTGTGAACAAATGAAAAAGCACTTGAGAATTTAAGGTAACCCTAAGATCTTCTTCTGATCTGACTATACACTGTAGTGTAGATTAACCCTGCGACATACACATGAATTCATAACCCCAACGTGGTACAAGGGGAGGGGGGGGGATGGTTGTTGATGCAACCCCTCCCCAGAGTTTTTGATATGTTGCTGCAGCAGTATTTCAAAACAATTTTGCCTTCAGTGGAAAGCCTTTTACCTTCTCAACAAGATGAGGTATATTTTATGGGTGGTGACACTGCTGGAGGCCTGTGACATCAACAACAATGGTCGCCAGCTTGGAGTTTACCGAGAGTAAGAAATCAGTTTAAAACCGCAATGCTTGGCATGTAAAATATTACATAAAATTAATAAGCACTTTGCATCATTTCATCCACAAGCTTTACATTTATTGTTGAAAGAAGTTGAAAAAAACATGCAATATCACTTAAAAATGGCTTGACAACCTGCTACTTATAACGTCATATCTTGGAACCATAGTAACCGACTATCACTGAACTTGTCTCAAAATGCACGCGAGGGATAAATGGACAGCTACTGACAGCTACTTATCGTTAAGGAAAAAAGTTGAAACTGCAGGCAGCCCAAGCTCGGTGCATCATGTGTTAATTCTAGCTGTTTTGCATATTTAACGAACAATTTATAGATTTTGTATGAAAATTTAATATAGTTGTTCAAACGTGGCATAAATATAGAAATAAATTTTTACTCTGAACGCAGGCCTGTAGGAAGGGGGGTGCAACAGATGCTAGCGCCCCCCATAGGTTCCGGAGGTCCACTTTTCAGTGTTGATCAAAGATAAAACAAGTGAATTCAGAGTATTGTTCTGTTCTAATTCACTGATTGTGTGGTAAAATTGAAAACTGAAAATTGAAAGAGCTCATAAGCCTGGCTCACCCATTATACAAAACATGTTTTAGCCTTCGTAAACTATAAAAAAGGGGATTTGGTATACCTACAAGGCATTCACCTTTTGCTAATATGTCACTAGCCCCTTTATTTTGTCCTTAATTGGTAAAGTCTGTTTTGGAGGATTTGTAACTTGTGGATTTAGCAAACGTTTCTTTTACTGAGAGGTCATGTGATCTTGTGCTGTACAGTGATTTCCTGTAGTTTCTTATCTTTGCTCTATCACAAATTGACCAGCAAATCTTAAGATTGGAGTCTGAGAATGTTTTCATTCCTCCATTTGCAGTTATTATGCCATGACAGTTGCTATCTAGGGAGAAACATTACTTTTAACCAACTTTGTTTTCATTTTGTGGTGAGAGCGGTTCAACCATTTCTGACTGGATGCATTTATCGGGCCATTTCAGGGATTGGGAATTCTCATTTTTAAATTTTCTGTTAGACAGCCAATTACAAAGGGTGGATCTCGGATCCACTTGTGCTTGAAGGAGATGAAGACATCCATTGTTCATTTTTTGAGTAGCCCTTTGTCTTTGAACACAGTTTAAAATAGCTACTGTTATCTGTGGCAAAAGAAAAACACTCGCAGCACAAAAGAGGCTCTCTTCACTGGCTCCTATGCACGTACATCCATCTTCTGACAAATAATAAAGTTGTCTCCAAAAAACATCAATTTGGAAGTTCCAACATTTTAGAAATATCCATGTTTTTTTTTTTTTTGGTTTAATTTCAAGTAAAATTATTATTCCTTGTGGCCAAGTGGCTTGGTATTCAGAAGTTGCCCCAGAATACAACTCCCCCTCCTTTTTTTCAAGAAACCCACAATCCTGATCCTTGGGGTAGCGGGGTGGGCGAAGAAAAAATGGATCGCTCAATTACGTCATGGCTCTTTTTTCCATGCATGACATGCGATGCAAATTAGTGGTCGGGTACGTGACGTAAATTCAAATATAAGATACGATACTTTATTTAACGTGGAGTTTACGCTTAGCTTAATCAACTAATTTACAATATATCGACTCGGTTTCCATTTTTTGGGCAAAATGCACTTTCCACGTTACATAGTTTGTTAACCCTTGAAACGATGAGATATTCTTACCTGAGTTGTTGTTATTTTTCGCGTCAAAAATTTGGTCTTTCCTCCACCAAGGTTAAGATTTCTTGTCTCCCCAAGAATTTTCCCCACTGTATCTTCCTTACAGTCCCGTATCGCTTGCAGAAATTCGTCCCAAAGCTCTTCCTCTTGTTGACTCATTTTGAGAAAAACAACCTCGAGGATTTTTCGCTATGAATGCAAACAAATCAACATTTCCTCAACTCCAAACGTTTATAACAAAACGTGAAGTGAGGGCCGTTAACTGATGAAAGGTTCTTTCCAGTAAAATTTTAGGAAGTCCCGTTTTTGTGCGTTTTATACACCGTATTCACAAATGGCGGACACGCGGGAAAAGACTGGTGCCTAGTCATGAAAGCGAGGCGTTGGAAGATAAACAAAAATCGCAAATGAAGACTTTCGGAGAACTTGCAGAGTGTTTAGCACGGATTCCACCTAAAATAATTCTGTATGGACTTCTTTTTAAATACAATTACGTGGGATGTCTTCAGCTTTTAATGTTTAGTAGTGATTTGCTGTTTGCAATCAAAAGGGACGCGTATATCTTCAAGGAAACAGGATGATTTTGTAGGTTTCCGAAGCATCAGAAGCTCGACAAGTGGGCGATGAGTGGAGAAAAGCGGCAAACATGAGGGCCCAAACTTCACACTGGAACCGAATACGAAAGCCAGATCACTACAATTCAGTAAAACAGAAATAAAAACAGATATTGGTGCCGAGAACAAGAGAAATAAGCGATGGATATATGGCCTACTTGTCAACGGAATGTACCTCCGCCATTACACAAAACAGGTCGAGAGCGGGTGAAACATTCATTCACGAGGCTCATTCATTCATGTCAGTGTCATTTTATACATATCTATGTATATATGTTATCTGTATTTACAGCTTCCTTTGGATCATATTAATTCCGTCGGTTTGGAGTGAATTGTTAGAGGTACGTTGGCACAGCTTAGCAAAAATCTCATGATTTCTTTGTCATTGCAAAATAATTAAAAATAATTTTATCAAACTTAGAAGCTGTAGTGTGTGAATCTTATGGCTTGCTATTTGCCTGGTCTCCTCTAGGGCATTATCTCAGAGAGCTCTTGGTAAAAAAGTGGTATAAAGCTTACATTTTACTCAGTTAAACTTTTAAAACAATGTTTGTGTCAGGACTGAACACGGCAAGCTTCTGTTTCGAATAATGAAATTCGAGTCTGGATCCGTTTAACTTGAAGAAGACCACCATTTTATTTATTTATGTATTCTTCAACTTTAAAATATTATAGAACATAAAGTTAAAACTCTTAACAGCCAAAGATAAGAGATACGAAATTACTCGCTGAAATGATGTGGCCGGCTTACCGAGTCTGCCGAGTAACAAGTTGAAATTTTGAGCGTATATACACCGATTCAGCCTAAGACCGGAAGTTGCATGAAAGCGAGGCCTAAGGGCTATCGTTCGCGCGAATCTCATAAACATGGCGTCTTCAAGTAAACAAAAGAATTTGAGTCACAAGTGTTGCGCGGCTGCTCTTTGCAATAATCGTTCAGATAACCGCCCAGATTTAATTTTTCATAATTTCCCTCTGGACGAAAACCTTAAGAAAATCTGGGATCAAAAAATGAAGCGTGGCGACAAAAAATTTGCCTCGAACAGCTCACTCTTCTGCTGTTCTGAGCATTTTGGTGACAAGGACTACAGGAAAAGCCTTACCGGCAAAAGACGTGATCTTGTAAAGAGTGCTGTTCCTTCCATTTTCCCATGGTCAGTTGGCAATGACGAAGCCTCTGAAAGGTGCGAAAGAGCCAAAAGTCGGGAATGCCAAAGGATTAAACTTTCTGCGATCCCATCCAAGAGTATGGAAAATAAACATCACCCATACGATGCACCTGACATCTCTTCAAAGGATACTCAAGACGAAGATTCAGGTGAAAAACCATTCGATGAAGAGAGAGACTTGGTTGCCGAGAATTATGAACTTAAACAAAAGCTGTTTCTTTCAAAATTTGGTTTGGAGAGGTTTGGATCGAATGATGATGACATATTTTTCTACACAGGATTTCAGAGTTACCGAGCTTTGATGGCATTTTGGAACTTTATTAAACCTTGCTCTGAGTCGCTGATGTCGTGGAACACAGCACGCGAAAAAGTGAAAGAAAGCTCCGCAAACAATGCCAATCCATTTCCTTTTTTGCAAGGACAGGAGAAACAAAGAAATAGAAAGAGAGAAATAGAGCCCATCGATCAGCTGTGGTTGTTTCTAACAAGGGTGCGTCTTGGCTTATTCGAGCGTGAATTGGCACACAGATTTAGTGTCTCTGTAAGTACAGTGTCTGATGTTTTTATTACTTGGGCAAACTACCTTTACATAATGTTGGAAGTTTGCCTGTATGGCCTTCAAGAGACAAAATAAAACAACACTTGCCAGATTCTTTTAAAGGAAGGTATGAAAACGTACGTGGAATTCTTGATTGCACAGAGCTGAAATGTGAGTTGCCCAAGGATTATCAGAAGCACTCAGAAATGTCCTCAGACTATAAATCTCACGACACATTTAAAGGGCTCATCTGCATTTCACCGAGTGGATGGATAACATTTGTTAGTCAGTTGTATCCAGGGAGAATAAGTGATAAGGAAATTGTGGAGAAGAGTAACTTCTGTCAGTTAATTGAAATGGGGGACCAGTACCTTGCAGACAAGGGCTTTGAGATCCATGACCTAATGGCCCTCAGAGGAGCAAGTTTATATATTCCTCCAAAGAGATTTTCTGCCAATGACCAGTTCACACAAAGCCAGTGTTTTGAGACCATGAGTATAGCAAATGTGCATATTCATGTTGAAAGAGCAATTAAGCGAATCAAGGCTTGGCATATTTTTAGTCAAGTTCTGCCTCTTTCAAGCTTTGGGTCCATAAATCAGATCTGGACTGTATGTGCTTTGTTATTAAATTTTCAATATCCAATTATTTATGTTTAAAGAAAGGAAGCTTTCAGTATTTTGGAAGGGATGGGTTCTTATATCAGGGAACTAACAAGTGTGTTTTTTAGGAATTGAATGTTAAACTAAAGATTCTGAAGCTGTTCAGGTCTTGTTACTTTATTTAAGTCTCTGGTTTGGGTTTTTTCAATAATTGGAGGACTTGATATGTGAAAAAGTGAATGCAAAAATAATATTATTCTATCAAATGCACATGGGTAGATTGAGTACTCAGATTTAAAACTGATGGAGACTGACTGTGCTTGAAGAAAATATATTTGTTATAGTAATGATGATGGTGATAATAATATAGAAAATAAAACCAAAATTTGTCTTTTCTTCAAACCTAAAAGTCTATCTGTAAGACAAATCCTAAAAAAATAACGGTCAAAATTTTCAAAAACAAGACACAAAAATATCTAGTTTCACCTTCCCTACCACCACCATCCCATCACTTGTAAAGTATAACTTGAATACCATTCCTTGTGCTTTAGAACATACTAAAGCTCTTATGCAGACATTTTGTTAGAGTCAACTTATATTTTCCAAGAAACTAATAGTGTTGCTTTGCAGTTCTAAAAACACTCACTGTTTTTATTTTGAGATATATTTCTTGTGAAAAGCAATTAAACTGGGCTTAATTTCATCCTCCCACCTTGAGGATGATATGACCTTGAGAACCAAAACTGGAAATGTGTTGTTGGTAAATATGACAAAGTCAGTTAATGGAATTCCACTGACCCCCATTTACATCTGAGTCTGAAACCAATATTTGTGCTTTTCTTTTACTACAAAGACAGAGTTCAGTTCCATAAATGGGAAACTGCTTTCCTTTTGATGATTATTTATTGCAGTCTCTGGTGACATATCCTGCTTGGACTCTAAACATTTTATTTCCACATTTCTGTATTCAATGTCACCATTGGCATACACTATTGTTGCAATTCTGTCAGGGCTTGCTGCAAGAACATCATTTTCTTTGTCTAAAATTAATCCAATCTCTTGAACTGTCACTTCCTTGATGTCTGGCAATGACAAGAGATATTCTTTGTACAAATCAGCTACCACAGGTTCATTTTCAATACCAAAGATCAATCCTTTACTTTTATAATTAAGATGTTTAGCTTGTGAATAGCTGACCATTTTTTGGGGTGCTCCTTTTGCTGTAATTTTTTTTACTAGATTTTCTGGTAATTTTGACCCCTGTTTTTGCATATGAGAAAAGACATCTTTACAGATACTGGCAGTTATTCTGTTTTGCTTTTGTTCAAACCAAGCAGGATTCGTTGATTGTCCTCTTGTTGCCATTTCAATTTGCTTTTGCTTGTCTGTAAGAGTTTCAATAAATAATGTTTCTGTTTGGACTGTTGGCTGTTGTGCTTCAGATGGATCAATTGTACTTTCAATAAAACTTGAAATATTCTGTTCTTGCTGTTGGTTATTAACATTACAATCTGATATCTGCTGAAGCTGTAGCTCATCATAATCATTAGAAGGAGTGATAAGGGGTACCATTTCTGATTCACACTGCACAGTGGAAGGTGGAGCAGATATTTCATGATTCAAACTTGAATTTGAATTCAGTGCTTGCCCATTTGAGACAGGATTCACATTTTCTTTACCAGCAAGGGAGGAACTACTAAAATAGGGTACTACCAAATTTGGAGGCTGCCGGGAATAATCTTGAAGTTGCTTATGAATTGTTGAACCTTCAGCAACAGTGCCAACTATAGTCATTACTGTTTGAATTGTCTTTTCCTCTGGTAACATAGCAGCAAAGGGTATACGAGCATTTATTTTCTGAAGATCTTGCCTCAGCTTGACAATTCCATCAGCATCAAGCTTCTGTGTTTTCAATGGTCTGGGATCGTAAAACTGAGAGTCAATACTCCTTTTCTTCCTACCAGGTAAGTCAGACGCATGTCTTGGTTTTGTTATTTTTAAAGCCATCACTGGAGAGAACTCTACTTCTCGTCTACCCCCTTTTCCCCATTCCCTCGGTTTTGATGTGCAGCATCTGTTGTCAGGAGTGATATTTTTTAGCTCTGACTTTCTCGTCATGTCCTCAAGTTTCCATATGAGCGCCATTACATGACAACAACACCCACTGTTGGAAGCCGGACACTGCCTATCACACTTTGCTGCCAGAATCTTTGGGGTCCCACTTTGTTTACGAACCATTTTCACCTTGTATTTAACATTCCTCTTATAGGAAGCCCAACAGCAGGCACGGACGTATATGATGTTATTTTCTGTGTTATTATACACCTGTAAATCGTGCACAAAATTGACCATACGGAGGCCTTTGTCATTTGAGTTTATAACAACTGCTGCATTGGTAAATTTTTTCATGGATTTACCAGAATTTTTTACCTGCTCAAAGGCATCCATAGGCACAAATGGGGGCAAAACAGAAAAGTCCTCTGAAAATTGAGTGTTTTCATTCGGTGGGAAAGTGTCTAAAATCGAACTACACGAGCTTGCTTGTTGGTCGATCAGCTCAGTCTGGACCGTTTCGATTTTGAGGGTCTTAAGCTTTTCAGCCTTTGCTTTCGTGTAGCTCTTCTCAGGATCAGGGTCAAAAACTTTCTCTCTGTAGTAAGGAATCGCGTTGAATGCCTTAACCCTGCCCCAGAAAAGAAAGAAATCTCAAATTAAAAGCAGAAAGAAAAGATTTTAGCGAAAACGAAATTTTGTTGACTAGCGTGGAAGGTTAGATAACAGTGTTTATATAATGCAGGTACTGCGAAACTTACTTTTCGACAAGATCTTTCTTCAGTCCCTGTTGGTTTAGTCTTCTGCATTTCAACCAAAATTTTAATTGTGGAATTGTCCATTTACTTATGTCTTCTCCGTTTTTCACGGATGAACATGGAATGTCTTCTGGTGTAAGGTTTACATCAGAAGACATTCCATGTCTTCCATGCAAAGTCTCGGTGTTTTCCCCCATGATTTTTGAGATTCGCGCGAAAGATAGCCCTTAGGCCTCGCTTTCATGCAACTTCCGGTCTTACGCTGAATCGGTGTATCACTCCTGCATTTATACTAATATATATATTTAGCCACAGCTAAAAGCGAAGCTCCCATTGATAAATTTATAACTTAAATCAAACAATAATTTTGTATTCCACAAATCAGTTAACGTAAGGGCACATTCATGTGACTTTTGAGGGGAAAGCTAAGTGATTTTGAAGTGAAACAAATTTTGTATCGAGTTGATATAGCCTTATATGTACACCCAAAAAATAGTCTTCGGTCACATTTAAGAGCAATGATGGCTCTTGATCACCGTAGATAAGGCGTGCAAAAAAAATTTCTTGGAAAACAAATCAGACCGAATTTTTTGCGTTCGACAAGTTTACAAATTCTTGCCAATAAATCTGGGTGCGTGCAAACCAATCTTTTATTTTTTTTTATACACCACATCTGAGGAGAAAGAGTACTATGAGGCGCTGTTTTTATCATACAGACCTCGTACAAAATGCAGTATTTCACAATTTTTCAAGACAAATTGCATTCATTCAATATTCAGGACCATAGAGGCACGCGTGCACTTTTAATTAGCGAAACCGTTCAAAAAATTTCCAAAATCTCCCATACAATTAGCCGGTTCTAACCTTTTGACAAGCGCCAAATTTGCGAAGAAATTTTAAAAGAGTTACGCTTTAACGTGATAAAGAATTTATTGAGTCTATTTTTTCTTAACGGTTTTATAACGATCTGTAATCTTAAAAAGCGTTTGATACGTACGCTTGGCACTCCTGCGAGCGATGTTTACGAACGCCTGAAAACAAACGGCAAAGCTATGAAAATTATACTCTTGAGACTACCAAAAATCAATAAAGAAAAATAATTCGATAGAAAATTTACAGAGACAACAATTTTCATTCACGAAAACAAGTGAGTATTTAAGTGTGTCTAAGAATCCTCAAGTCTTTACTAGTTAGCTTAAAGTTTATGTTTATGCCGCCGGCTTCCCGGCGTTAGCTGTTTTCAAAGATGAACTCACGAAAAGAAAATCGTTCAAAGCTTTCTTTCTACAGCCAAAATTATAACTAAATATTCTTCGGAAAGTTTTTTCTTTCTATTTAAGGTGAATTAATATCGACTAAAGGCTTTTGAAAGTTCTGTAAGCTTAAGCTTATATCAAACCTCATACGAGCTCAGATCAGTGTCTCAGTCAAATCTTAATACAAACGTGCATGAACTAGCTTCATAAACTGCGCCGCTGGACTTCATGAAATTAGATATAAATACAATAATCACTCAGGCTTACCATATTTCGAGATGCAGCTCCTGAAAGCTATCAATTAAGACAAGGATCGCTTGAGCCTTTATAATTCTCGTACGCATCCAGCAAGGTGAAAAACAAAAACGATGCCATCCGAAATCGGATTATCGGCTTTGACAAGCGACGCATTTTTCGACCAAAAACCCAATAAAGAAACCAGCCATGAATAAGAGAACACTCTTGATAGCAGCTGTATTTCATTTTGTACATCCAGTGGAAAAAGACAGTTAAACACATCACAGTTGACTCAAAACTCTGTCAGCTTCAGCTGTCAAAGTAAACAACTTTCAAGATGCTGCATAAATTTTACGCATGAACTCACCTGTCAAATTTTAACCAATCAGAGCATAAAAATTGGACGTGGAGCGTGACCAACACGTGACCATGGTGAGAAAAGGTCTTCCCCGCCTGTATTTTAAAAAAACTGGCTGAATTTTTGCGTCTGAAGTCAGTTTGAAATCAAAATCGTAATAGTGCGGGGCGATACTGACATAAACACAACATATTTGATATGAATTTAAAACAAAAGTAAACGTGAGCCTGCGATCATTTGAAAACGAGTAAATTGTCAGCGGATAACTTCAAAAAATACTCGACCTCGATGGGTCGACACCTGAGCCCGCGATTCGGTCAGGTGATGGTGGTCAGCGGATACCCTATTTTGACAGCTGTCAATTGATGACAACATTGATGTGCAATCAGCTTTCTCCTGGGCTTCCAAAGTAGCTAGAAAGAGTGAGAGTAAACATTGGTATGCCTTTGGTGCGGGCGGACGGTCGGTCGGTCGGTCGGTCGGTCGGTCACGTGATTACCAAATTTTCTGGGATGGGTAGATTTCCTTAGCTATGGGGCTCCGCCCACACGCGCGCTTCGCGCGCGTGGAGCTCCGCTAAAAAATTAGTTCTAATTGATGTCCTTCATCGATAAAGACCAGAGAATAACGTCCTGGCAAACAAAAAACAAACATAACTTCATCGAAACCTCAGTCACCTCTGCTTTCCTGTCTTCCTTTTTTCCATATGCTCGACTTGAATTGTTCAGCGGCAGACGTCTCTTGCGTTAACAAGTAGGCCATATACCTGTCGCTTATTTCCTTTTTTCTTGCCACCAAGATTTGGTTTATATTTCTGTTTCACCTAATTGCAGTGAGCTGGCTTTCGTACTCGGTTTCAATGTGAAGTTTGGGCCAACATGTTTGCCGCCTTTCCCCAGCCATCGTCCACTGGTCGAGCTTCTGATGCTTCGCAAACCTACAAAATCATCCTGTTTCCTTAGAGATACAGGGGCGGATCTAGGGGGAGGGTGCAGGGGGTGCGCACCCTCCCCTAAGATGACCTGCAGTTTTCTAATACAACTGGTATTCTCCAAAAAAAAAAAACTATGTGATTTATTGGTGTTGAAGTAGAGCAAGAGATGAGTGCAACCCCTCCTAAAAAAAATCCTGGATCCGCCTCTGAGATATACGCGACCTTTTTGATTGCAGACTGCAAATCACTACTAAACATTAAAAGCAGAAGACATCCCACGTAACTGTATTTAAAACGAAGTCCGTACAAAGTTAGTTTAGGTGGAATCCTTGCTAAACACTCTGCAAGTTCTCTGAAAGTCTTCATTTGCAATTTTTGTTTATCCTCCAACGCCGCGCTTTCATGACTAGGCACCAGTTTTTCCCGCGTGTCCGCCATTTGTGAATACAGTGTATACAGAACGCTGGCCGCAGAGGCTGCGGCCATGTTTGTGTCATGTGATGTACTGTAACGGAGTTACCAGTCCATCAAATTTATGCACGGACAAATTCTTAGCGATCTTATGGTTTCACAACTTGTCATTTTGTAAACATTTATATTCCTAAAGTTCATCGTCTATACGACCAGCACTTAAATGAAACTTTATCACTCGTTTATACATGCAGCTAAGTTACTGATGCAACTATTGCTCTAGCGAAATAGGAAAATCGATAAAACCCCTTTTTCTCCGGTTGACTGATAGGGGAGTTTTGGGGGGAACTGTATGACTGATATATACTTCATAAGTACGAAAGTTTGTTTAACATACTGATTAACATAATCAAATTTGTTGTAGCCATACAATACGCCTATGACCTGAATGCATTTGCCAAAATGTACCTGAAAACCGGCGAAAACTGTGATTATAAGGCTATACCGGACAGCGTTTCGTGTTGACCATGAGAGCGCGCACAGTTATTTCATCCCAACTATTTTGACCTCAAGAGCCAGGGTACTTACCAGTATGAGACTCTCCCCCACTAACTGCAGAGATCAGCGCTGAAGGGCTTAGCCTAGCCTGCGTGGAAGGCGTTTGAAGGGGAAGGGAAAGGGAGTTTTAGGTGCGAGAGAAACGCCCTCCCTCCTCGCGCGCCCCTCGCGTTTCCCTCGCGCCCAAAACCCCCTTTCCCAATAGCAAGTGGTAACGTTGCGAGTATGCGCGAGCCGCTGGACGGAAGTTTGTGGTGGTATTGGATCGCAGCGAATGCAGCAAAGAAAAATGGCGCCTCTTTTAAAAATTACCATCGTCTTAGTCATCTGTTCTATCTTTGTGGAGTGCAGATAAGTCTTCTTTGTAATATGCGAGATTGGTCTCAAGGCTAATAAGTCGCAGATCATTCCCAATTTTGCGCGGTTTGTGGTCCATGAGTGATTATTGTTTCGTGTTTTGGCTTGCGCGCGGACACGTCGATGGGGTTCTGTGTAACAGCTGCAAAACTCCTCTATTAAACATTGGATTACTGGGAAAAAATCTCTTCATGTAAGTTGTGACCGAGTACAAAACGTCCGATGCTTACCATTTGAATAAAACGCTGTGAAAAAAAATTCTAAATGCTAGTCTGTTTATATAGTCATAACTGCAGTTCTTGCGACAATTTCCTTGCAATAATACGATTTCACGTCAGTTATGGTTCAGGAACGCCCTGTTTTTCAGAGATGTGCAACCTTAGTGCAGTGATTCTGCCAGTGATTACTTTTCAGAGATACCCCATCCTAACCACCAGTGGCCAAAGCAGGTGCAGTGCCCTAATTCTGCGACTGATAAAATTTCAAAGATATCCCACCCAGGACTATGAAATTGTATGTTTCCTTTTTTGACTAGATGATATAAAACTTAAGACCCAAACTCTAGAAATGACATCTATTAAATCTATGTGATGCCTTAACTTATTCAGGGGTGTAGGCAGAATTTTGTAATATGGAGGCTCTTGACTCCAAGATGCCCCTTATACTTCTAAAATAAAGAATTAGATGAGCCAAAACAGGAGTGTGGTACAAGATGTTTCATATGTGTTTTTGTGCCCTAATTAAAAACTATCTCTTTGGCAGAACTCAGAGAGTTAAAGTTGGAGACACCTTTTAAACCTGAGAAAGCGTAAAGCGCGGGGTCCCGCAGGGGAGTGTGCAAGGACCTATGCTATTCAGCATCTTCATTAACGATCTTTTCTTCCACGTAAAGAAGGCCAAGTTGAATGCCGATGCGGACGATCATCAGGTGTACGACTCCCACGTCGATCCGGCAGCTTTAGAAGCATGCGTATCTCATAATGAGGGGGTGGCCAATCAGTGGTCCCATGAAAATGGGATGTTAGTTAATGAGAGCAAGCATCAGGGTCTAGTCCTAGGTGATACGGAGACAGCATGGATTTTCCTGGCCAGTAAAGGACACTTTAGAGATTTTGGAATGGAAATAGTTAAGAAACTGAATTTTTCTAGGCATATATAAAATGTAGGCAAAAAGATTAACAATCAATTAAATGTTATGATGCGCTTTCGAAAACTCATACGCAGGGAAATCTTATTTAAACAATATAAAGCGTAATATTTTACCTCATCTGTCTGGCACTTTTGAGGAGGGCGCGAAGCGGATAAGCTTGAAGCTCTAAATAAAAGAATACTTAGATTTATAATTGGAGATTACTCCTATCCATACACCACTCTTCTTTCAAAAGTCAACTGTACTTCGTGATGTAACAAGCGCGTTCAGAATTTTTCATATTATCATATCACAAATTGTGTTTCGCTCATTTTCCTGCTTATATAAAGAATAAGTTGTCACTTCGGACCTCTTCCTATGATCTTCGCGGCAACTACATTCTTTTACTTAATTAGTAAACCTAAAAAAGAACTACCTACGATCTTAACTGCTTTTCTTACTTTTCAGCTAGACAGTGGAATGCACTGCCGGACTTTTTTTCGTGCTAGTTTTTTTTTTAGACTTAAGACTAAAATACAGGGCAGGGTAGTGCAAAACAGGGTAAAGATAAGCCGGGGTTAGTGCGAAATTTGAATTCAGATATGAGAGCTTAAAAAGTAAATTCAGTTTTATTCTTTTTGCTTACAATTTGATTATTGGATGCTCTTAAAAGA
This sequence comes from Porites rus, assembly GCA_964035705.1. NCBI lineage: Eukaryota > Metazoa > Cnidaria > Anthozoa > Scleractinia > Poritidae > Porites > Porites rus. The sequence goes on along the minus strand of OZ038005.1, from coordinate 13,123,728 downwards.
ATAGAGAAAATAGTCCGGGAAAATGCTTTTGAACAAAAGAAAAAAGAAACCCAGGTTAAAATTTAACCCTGGATTAGCGCTAATCGACCTTCGAACAACTGGGCCCAGGACGTTATCTTCATGTAGATTCTTTTTGCTTGTACATACGTGAAATTAAAATTGAGAATTGTAAACAATATTTCATTCTCTTTTACATTGGAGGGAGCCGTAAAAGGGAATCAAGCTGAAATGGCATGTCCTTGATCCACAAATTGAGAAAACGGTTGTCATTACATAAACGGTATAACCAAATGAGGAGGGGGAACTTCACCAACCCTTCCCCACGGGGAGATAGCCCGAGTCCTTAAGAGATCAATCAATAATGGCATCAGAAATAAATTGAGCAAACGGTTTACAAGATGATGCGCTAGAAAAAATCCGATGCGGGGAACGCCGAATCAAAGTTTTCTCCCCTATAAGGTTGAAAGAAATCGTGTACATCAACACAGTTCTTGATCCACAGCAAAATCTTAGACGTAAGATCAAACGGGGCAATGTTGGCGATGAGCTCCCAGGCTGGAAAATGATTTTGTAGGTTACCAGCAACAGAAGAGTCGGGATCTCTGAAGGAGAGCATGGAAACATCCGCGCAAGCCTGGCCACTTATAACATCTACGAACTTAGATGCAATATGGATGTTGCCTTCTGCCATCCCCTGAGCCACCTCAAGAGGCGAGCCATAAAAGCCGACCCAGGGCACTTAAGGACTGATAACACTTGTAGGGTCGAAATCCGCCTTAAATTCCCACCGTGGAATGGTAGGAGAGGCACCCTAAAAACGCCTGGAAGGGGGCTAAAAGAAAAGGAAAAAGGGCAAATAAAATGGAGGAGGTGGCTCCGGGGATGGCAGTTTTGAGCCTCAAATAACTGAGAGGGAAATTGACTCCCTTTCAAAACTGCCACCCTAGAGCGGGTAAGGGAAAAAGGACACACAAAACTAGTAGCAATAAACAAATTTTATTTGTAGCTCACGACTAAGATAATGCCTCGACCGCGAAGAGCGCGGACCGCGGGAAAAAAGGAAAAAACACCAAGAAGGCAAGGCAATACGGTAAGAACGATGTCGGAACTAAGAGAGCGGAACTAAAGATCCGTGGAAATTACGCACAAAGGCCTAAAGGCAGAAACGACAAAGAAACAGAAAAATAATATATAAAGAACAATAAAGAAGAAGATACCGCGCACGGGACTATGGAAACGAAAGATAGCAATGCTATTGGCGTTGAAATCAGCAACATGTGACAAGAAAATGGTGCTATAATGGCGAAACAAAAGAAGGAAACAACACTAAAAACATAGCAAACAAATAAACGCAATTGCCGGAGAAGCAGAAATGAAAGATATGTGTTAAACAAAATAACAAACAAACAAGGGAACTTATCTTGCGGCAAATGCTTAAACAAAATTCTCGGAGTACAAAAGAACAAGATCGATTAATTACAATGTAAGAAGACGCTACAAAACGAGGCAACGGACGAATAAATAAAATTAAAATACCGATTGACCAAAATTCCATAACAGGGCAATGAATTACATGGGACAAGTTAATAAAACTTGTCATGTCTGAAAGCAAACCAAGTAAAATGCCCACTCCATTTTAGTAAAGCGTAGTAACTATGGAAAGCGTAACAGACAAAGATAAGAAACTTCTAACGCCGGAAAAAACTAAACCAAAATTGTCACCAAAAAATAATAATAATAATAATGTGACAAACACCAGTCATATACAACAAACAGAAAACAAATAAATAAATAAAAAGCCTACGAGATAAACAGCAGCAACATCAAGGAATAAACAACATCGGCCATGAAGCAACAAACAATTTAAAGAACTTAAAATGCCGGAGAAAGTAAAGCAAAGTTTTCACTATACCAAAGTGTGATAGTAAAGAAACTAGATGTCAGTAAAAGCAAAGCGAAAAACTAAAGCTGTTGTACCAAGGATTAAACTCTGTGGTATAAAAAGTAATAAAAATGCAATGAATAACATCGACCATAAGGGAACAAACGAATAAAAGAACTTCTCATGCCGGGAAAACAAATATATTAAAATGCCCTCGTGATAAACCACAGCAGCAAAGCAATAAAAAACATCGGCCATGAGGCAACAACAAATAAACAACTTCTCATGCCGGAAAAACTAAAGCAAAGTTTGCTATAAAAAGTGTAGTAAAGCGATGAAAAAAAAAAAAAAAAAAAAAAACCGGTAATAATGACAAAACAATAAACTAGATGCCGGCACGCAAAAGTAAAGCGAAAAGCTAGCTAAAGCCATTGTACCAGGCAAAATTTCTTGTATATAAAAGTAATAAAAATGCAATGAATAACATCGGCCATGAGGGAACAAACGAATAAATGAACTTCTCATGCCGGGAAAACTGAAGCAAAGTAGTAGCTTTCAGAGAAAATGTATAACAATGCGATAAAACGTCGGTAATGAGGAACAAAACAAATTGATAAACTAAAAACCAGCAAAACCGAAGCGAAATGCTAATTGCAAGAAAGCCAGGTAGAAGAACAGTGCAATGAATTACATCGGCTACGAGGTAATAACAAATAAAACTTCTCGAGCCGGAAACAAACCAAGCAAAATGCAAAGGGGACACAATAGATAACATCGGTCATGAGGCAACAAACAAACAAACCAAAGAACTTCTCATGCCGGAAAAACTAAAATAAATAACATCGGTCATGAGGAAACAAACAAACAAACCAAAGAACTTCTCATGCCGCAAAAAACTAAAACAAATAACATCGGTCATGAGGAAACAAACAAACAAACCAAAGAACTTCTCATGCCGGAAAAACTAAAATAAATAACATCGGTCATGAGGAAACAAACAAACAAACCAAAGAACTTCTCATGCCGCAAAAAACTAAAACAAATAACATCGGTCATGAGGAAACAAACAAACAAACCAAAGAACTTCTCATGCCGGAAAAACTAAAATAAATAACATCGGTCATGAGGAAACAAACAAACAAACCAAAGAACTTCTCATGCCGCAAAAAACTAAAACAAATAACATCGGTCATGAGGAAACAAACAAACAAACCAAAGAACTTCTCATGCCGGAAAAACTAAAATAAATAACATCGGCCATGAGGAAACAAACAAACAAACCAAAGAACTTCTCACGCCGGAAAAACTAAAATGAAATACATATCGGCACGAAAAGCTGATAACAAGGCAATGAACAACGTAAGCCAGGAGGCTAGATAGAGTGAAGAACGAACACTACGCAGGTAAACGCAGGGAGAACATGCAATGAGAACATGCCGACACGTGCACACGAAAAACGGGAGCAGCGCTAGCGAAGTATGAAAAAACGGTAGACACATTACCTCAAGCCCGTTGGTGTCGAGAATTGGTTTTTGCGGAGGTCGTTCGGCTAGAATGTGCTGGACCACATTGGCCTGTGGGACACGAGGTACTTGAGGTCCTTGGGGCTGGGCTTCGTTAGCAGCTGGAGCAGCCATAAAGTCACTTGAAGGGATAGACGAGAGGGCCCTTCCTCGATCCTGAGACTGGGACCGAGTTATACGATCGCCGAAGATTTTTCCGAATGGATCTTCGTACTTGAACAATTAAATCATGAGCTCTTTTGATATACGGTATGTGTGCAGAGGCTACAATTATCTCTTCCCTCGAGTTGAATTAAGGTGAGTTTTAAAACGTTGCTTGGTCGTTTGCAGTTCTACTGAATTCGTAGAAAATTCGATTCATAGCAATTGCTGATCAAGCTTTGCAATTAATTGACAATGGGCCCTGTGATCTATGTTCACGTCACATAGATGAAAGGTACCTCCAGTTTCAACGTTTTTTCTTTTGTTTAAAAATATGATAACAATAATAAAAAAGACATGAAGCTGTTGTTGCAGGATAAGAGATTGTTAAGAGAATTCCTATTCAGAGGTCACAAGGCCCATACAATGGATTATAATACTTAATTATTATTATTTTTAAGCTTATTCTTTTTTATTTTTGCCAATGTTGGCCGGGACCCCTCTTCTTTGACATCATTACCTGTTATTCCAATCTTATGCCATTTCACTATACTAAGTGACTACCAAGAGAATGTGCAAATTCTGTATTGCAATGTACAATCCCAGTTTGAAATGGACTATTGCATAATTGATATCAGCACTCCCTTTTGGTTAAGGAAGTGAGCAAAGATCAATGGAATTCTCTAGGGGGTATGTTGTAATAGTTTTGGAAATCCTTGAGGAATAGTCTTAAACATTGGAGTTATTCAGGGTAAACAAAGAATTCATGGAATTTTATTAGGAAAAAAAGTACTGTTCAATAAGTTCCTCAAGGGTAAATTCATATCTTAGGGAAGTCTCCCGGGTGAGTGCAGTCTAATAGAATTCGTCAGGAGTAAGAAGGAAGTTTATTATACCGGTATGTTGTCAACCGGGAAGAGGGTGTGGCTATTACATGTGATAGCCCAATTTTTTTCTGCCATTGAAGGAGGACAAAGCACACACAATGACCGCACACAACAGTATGCAAGGACTGGACAAAGCAAACATGATGTGATTTTATTTAGTTAGATATTATTATAGTAAACCTTTTATTCAATGGTTTACATTGTAAAAGTATAATGGACATGGGTGTTTTGCTCATTGCTCGCCTATACATGGAACCATCCAACACATGATTGATAGAATTCACATACAAAAGTTATTCAAAATAACTAGAAGAATCACGAATCACCAGTGCCACTAACAAAAGGAGGGATAAAACAATCTGTTAGTATGCCAAGTTGTGGTGGTTTGCATTACCTTGTATTAATTTTGTTTTTTCTGGCTTGACTGTTCATTAGCCACAGGCATGTGACTCATTGTTTGTGATAAATAAACAATTTTTTTTTCCTCTGAAAGGATTCATCAAAGAGAAGAGATTCTCCTAAGGCTTAAAATTCACATCCAATTTCTTCCTTAGATCCTTGGAAGTTATAAAAATTGGCAATTTTGGCAAAGTTTTTTTTAAAATTTTTTTCGTAACAGCTGAGAAAAAAAGTTCTGTCTCTGCTGTTTATTGAACTGATCAAACCAGAGAAAGAAGCTTTCAATGTATGTCAAGTTTTAAATTTACACAATATTTCTAGTACAGCCACAATAACCTAATCAATACTTTGTTACAGGTGTAAATATTATTTTATATTAATGTAATATAAGG
>OZ038005.1:13068504-13108504 GCA_964035705.1 Porites rus | reverse complement strand
CCTGTTCAGTGGTACATCCCTGTATACTTAGGTCATTTAAGGGAATACCCACCACGGGTTGTGCCCCAGGTCGGTAAGTGCAGTGCGTGTACAGGGAGCCCAGGCTCCCAACCGCTCTCAACAGCCTCTGAGGGTCTCTAAGAAGCCAAATTACATATATGTGAATTTATCGTAAGTTCTAAAATGCACATCACCAGACATGAAAATGTACATACCTCCAAAACAGACCTCTCTGTGCTGTTTTCTTGTTTTTTTTCGTGCCCGGCTACGAGAGAAATTTTACAGATCCCAGCAGAAAAAGAGAGTCTTCCGCTGGATGCTGTTTGTGCTAATCGTGTTTGAAAAATCTAGGAAATCAGTTAAAGAAACGCCTCTTCCTAAGGAGGCACGGTAAAAGAAAAATTAAATTGTTCCTCCCCTCCTTTCACAACTCAGGTAGTCTCTCATGTCTGACTCATGTCTTTTCCTGTCATCTGTGATCGTGGAGAGGAGCTGGCCTGTCAAGAAGCTAAAGAAGCCAGAGAGAGAAAAGATTAATTCTTGTTCGCCTCGTCAGATATATTAGATGTGTAACAAGAGGAACGAACTATCTACAAATAAGTCAATACGTTTAGGTGAAACGTGCATGTCTTCATTATCTTGGGTTAAATGGCTTTGAGTATCGTGGAGACTGTCGGATTTCCCTTCTGCCGGAAGTGCGATTTGAAGGTCTCTGTGACCTTGAACATATTTAGACACACAATATTGAATCAAAAAATGAACACACCCAATACAAAATATAACAACAATTATACTGGGTAAACCGGAAATATAGCTAACCAGTAGATTAAAAAGTATATAGTTGATTAGTAGCTATATATAAGTAGGTTTACTGCAATCAAGCTAGAATTTCTCCTCTGCCGAGGTTAGTCTTAGGCTCGATTACTAGCCACTATTCGGCGGGGAATTGAGTCACGTCCGCCCTCTTTCCATGAAAAGACTCTACTCTCGGGGAGGCCGAGAGAGCGGCGGAAATCAAGTCTTCATGATGCTCGTCACATTTTAGTGGAGACGCCTGTCACGTTGTGCCCTGATTCACGAATACCAAACCATATGCAAATAAACGCAAATCTCAACATTGGAGTCCGGATGGAGAGAAGAAGAAGTACAATCAGGGAAAAGTTAGATATCGATAGATAAGTTGGTTGAGAAGGCGTGACATAAAAAAATCGTCAGTTTCTTTCTAGAGGGTTCCCAATAACTTGAACTACTTGCAAAATAAGACATCACGACGCACGTATACGAACGTATACGAAATGTAAAAATAAAAATTGTCTAGAAGTTTTAAAATCCTCGAAATATATTACGAGGATTTTAAAACTTCCAGAACATTTTTATTTTTACGTTTTACATTTTGTATACGTGCGTCGAATGTGGTAAAGACGTGACGTCCTGTTTTGCAAGTGGTTCAAGTTATTCGAACACATTCCTAGTCTCGGCATTTACAATTTCTCAAAAAAAGGTCCACAATAGGTTTGGCGGGATGCGGGATTTGGCTATTTTTTGTGGTGATACTAGGGATGCGAGCTAAAAAAAAATGGGAGCGAAAAAGCGGGAATTTTGACAATCAACCTCGTTCCCAGGGTTCTCTCGCGGAGTATGAGAGAACCCTGGGAACGAGGTTGTTTGATAATGAGCGGGAGCGGGATTTCCTATGTTTATTGGGTTGGGATGCGGGAATCGTAAGGGAAAAGTAGAGGGATACGGGAATTAAGTTTTGTCGTGACCACAGTTTGACTCTTTTGTGTACACCGCCTTTGTACTAGGAACTACTAGTCCCCAAGGAAATGATGCCTGTGAATTTTAGCCATTATCATCTTTGCGTGTCTTCGTCTTATTCCGATACTTGGCAAAGACGGTGTGCGTGAACGGTCAATGAAAAGGTCTGGAGTGAGGCCAAAAAACGAATTGGACTAGGGAGGGACGCCAAAAATACGCGGTAATTTTATACAGTCTTCGCCCGTACTTCGCAGCTTTTAAAACCGATTGCGAGAAAAAACAAAGGACTGTTTTGCAAACTATTAGCTACTATTGTGGGCACAGGCACCTATTTTTGTGCGGATTTAAGAATGGAAGAAAATAAAGCGATTTTAAACAGGAATGAGTACAAGTAGCAGTACAAAAGAGGAAGAAATCGAGGACCAAGCCCAAGAAGCCGGTGGAAAAGTAAAATTTCTGCATGGGGGTTGTCTACATTTGGTTGTACTGTTTGATTCCATAGGAGTTTGGGTTTCCATAAAAGAGAATATTTTATCAATCTGTCCAACCAGTGTGTTCATGTACACTTTCCACGACCCATAGTCAGCGTAGACAATTCGCTTCATCGCCTAATGCAACCTATCAGTAAATAAATCGAAAAATCCATCTGCCCAACTCGACTGGCTGTTTCCAGCGGGCCAGAACTCAGATCGGGATGCGGACGTAAAAACAGGCAGGATAGCGGGATTAAGAAGAAAAAACAGGCGGAGAGCGGGGATTTGAGAACCCTATTGTGGACCCTCTGTCTAGTGTTTCAACGAAATTTGACGTGTAATGTAGGCTAGTCTTAAATTCATGTCTTTCGATGTCAACCGGCCTTAATTTATCGTTTAAAAAGATTTATTTTGAAGTCCAGTGGATCATTTTTCTGATATTAACCTTGTTTTTTAAGGTGACGTTACACGAGACGATTCGCAACGGCGATTTTTAGTGCAACACAGGGTTCAAATGTTTGAACAATGTTGCAGAATTTCGAAATGATGTCACAACAATGTTGTAACGTTGTGTTGCCCTAAAAATCGTCCTGTACAACATCACCTTTAAAGTGTTCGCAACGACGATTTTTTGAGCAACACAGCATTGCAATGCTGGAACAATGTTGAAACGCTGTGTTGCGCTAAAAATCGTCGTTGCGAATCGTCCCTTGTACCATCACCTTTAGCCTGAGCTGCGTGGCAAGCGTTTCAGCGCGAGTTCGAAGAGAAAGATGGAACGGGAGCAAAAAAGCTAGAGGAATTTAATTCAGTGTTTTTGCTCGATCTCGCTCCAACTTTCGCGCAATAACTCGATTAGAAACCCTTCAGTACGCTGCGCAGGTTGGCTGAGCGTGGTTACCCAGCAGACCACCCAGTCCAGCTATGTGTCATTCATTTCTTCAGACCGCTACCCTCCCTATAGTCTGAATATGTGTTTCTTTGATGGAAGATTATGTTCTTGATCTCTATTTTCTCACATTAAAACCTCTTCTCAGGTATATCTCAAGAATACGTCCATGCCCAAAGAAACGCACGAATCAGAATCGTAACAATCCGCATTTAGATTTGATTCATGAGTCCATTCGGAGTGAATCTTCCTTAGATTCAAACTTCATTTGTGGATTGTTGCAAAGCCGAACACAAAATTGGTTTCTGAAGTCAACAATCTGGATTTGGATAAAGAAACGTACCTGAAATTGTCCTAAAATCTTGTATATTCGTTCTCATCACGCTTTTCTCGTGTTTCATTGTGCGCAAAAAACACTCGTTTAGAAAGCAGGTTACGTTTTCATGAATGAGTAAGTCCTCATGATGGTAGAGTGGGCTAAATACGCCTGCGTAAATAGATTTAAACGCACGGGTAAATTTCTCACGGCACAAAAGTTTCAGCTCGATTGGACTGGCATATAAACCGAGAAGGTGTAGCAAAATCGTCAGCTCAGCGATAAAACTGGAAAACAAATCCAAAATTCATTCATTTGCCGAACTCAAACACCGTGCTTTTGACAGAAATCATCTTGCCCACCTTCAGATTGATGGAACCAGGCTGATGCACAAAGTTCCATTTACGTTTATGACGTAAATAACGCGAGCTAAATTATTCAAAGTGGCGCAGAAAATGCGGGCGTACGACGAAAAATACTTGCTGGAAAGGTCAGCCATGAGTACCACATGCTACCCAAGTAGCACAGGGATCGCAAGATTATGTATTGCGCCTACTAACGTCGAACGCAATTAAAGTTCAGGGACTTATGCTAGAGACTTAAAGTCTTCTAGGCGTTAGCCCGCGAGCAAGCTCTCCTGGGGTTCCCGCTATCTGGGGTCTTTTATAACGAATCTGAGAAGATAAAGTCGTCTGCTGTAAAAAAGACGACAACATTGAAAAAAACACAAACAAACAAAACACTGAATTCTCCTAGTCGTCTGCTCATAACAAATAGTTCACCTTATCAGCTGCTAATGACAACGCAGTTACTGCACAAACTTGAGAGATACTGTCCCTAAAAAATCCAGCAGTCAAGCCATATTAGTGCATTGTTTTAACCTACCTTCTTCTCTCCTTACTAGTTACCCTTTATTGCTATGTATAGGTATGTCACTATCTCTGCATCAATATTAGAAAATTTTCCGTTACAATAAATATTTTTTGGGGAACTGTCCCGCCAAATCCCTCCGTCCTTAAGACTTTCGAACAAGGGATAAAAAACATAAAAATAATTAATAATAATAATAATAATAATAATAATAATAATAATAAATAATAATAATAATAATAATAATGATAATGACAACAATGATAATAAAAAACTAATGATAATAATCATAACTATAACAAAATTGTCAAATCTGATTGGCTATCAACTGCCTTGATTTCAGCCTTAATTGGACAGTTTAATAGGACAGTACGCGTCATGCCTAAGTAATTGGACAGTACGCGCCATCACGCGCGCGCTTAAATGGCTTTTTTTTTCACTGCTAGCAAAACAAAATTTCGAATTTTCTTGTGTTTTGATTTAAAAAATAACTTATTATATTAAAAATTTTGTTAAAGTTTATGATTAATTGGTAACAGAACTTCGTGTCGTCCAATTCGGTCTATAATCATACTCGTGATTAAACAAATCGGACTCCCGCTACGCGGTCGTCCGATTTTGTTAATCAATCGTATGATTACAGACCGAATTGGACTCCACTCAGTCCTGTTATACCATTACTAATAATAATGATAATAATAAGTACAGGGATCTCGAAATAGAAATTAAGAAAACACTGAAACTAAAATCAACAACTGTCCCAGTCGTTATTGGTGCTCTCAGGCTTGTCAAGAAGGGTACTGAAATCTACATTTACCAAGATCCCAGGAAACAGAGCTTCAGAAGATTGTCCTCCTTGGGACTGCTCACATACTCAGGAGGTCACTGTCCAGCAAGTAATCCACGAGACTTATGATTGCCCTAAGTTCATGGAATGAACCCGGCTCCACAAGAGGAAAGAGCACGACTCCAAAGAGAATTAATAAATAACAATAAATAATAACGAGAGCTTTTAAGACAAAAAATTGCACGTTTCGTATCAATAACCGAGCCTGATCCATTTTCGTCGTTTTTACACATTGAATACTGTATTTACCAATGTAACAGGACGTCCTTGTAACACCCGTCCAAAAAATCTACGAATTTAGCATCAAAAACCACAAGGGAGAGTACTACAGAAATGCTAAACGTATAATGTGACCAGTCCCAGTTGTTCAAAAAGGTGGAAAATACTATCCACTGGATAAAAGCTGATAAATTTCTACAACGGATAGCGCAATTGGTTTTCCTAGTAATTATCCACTGGAAATCAGAGTACTCTTAAAAGGAGTCGAAACTAATGACCTTTTGGTTACTTGTCCAGATGCTCTACCACTGAGCTACAGAAGACTCGTGAGAGCTTAGGCCAGTAAACAAGGGTCATGTCACAAACATCCTGCATTCTGCTAACAGCAAGTGGTAATGTTGCGATTATGCGCGAGCCGCTGGACGGAAGTTTGTGGTGGTATTGGATCGCTGCGAATGTAGCATAGAAAAATGGCGCCTCTTTTAAAAATTACCATCGTCTTAGTCATCTGTTCTATCTTTGTGGAGTGCAGATAAGACAAAGTCTTCTGTGTATTATGCGAGATTGGTCTCAAGGCTAATAAGTCGCAGATCAGTCACAATTTTGCCCGGTTTGTGGTCCATGAGTGATTATTGTTTCGTGTTTTGGCTTGCGCGCGGACACATTAAGCTTCGATGCGGTTCCGTGTGACAGCTACAAAACTCCTCCATTAAAACACTGGATAACTAGGAAAAAATCTCTTCATGTAGGTTGTGTCCGAGTACAGAACGTCCGACGCTTAAGATTTGAATAAAACGCTGTGAAAAAAATTCTAAATACTAGTCTGTTTATATAGTCATAATTGCAGTTCTTGCGACAATCTCCTTGCAATAATACGATTTCACGTCAGTTATTGATCAGGAACGCCCTGTTGCTCAGAGATGTGCAACCTTAGTGCAGTGATTCTGCCAGTGATTACTTTTCAGAGATACCCCATCCTAACCACCAGTGTCCAGGCCAGGCGCAGTGCCCTAATTCTGTGACTGATAAAATTTCAAAGATATCCCACACAGGGCTATGAAATTGTATGTTTCCATTTTTGACTAGATGATGTAAAACTAAAGACCCAAACCCTAGAAGTAACATCTATTAAATGTATTTGATGCCTTAAGTTATTCAGGGGTGTAGGCAGAATTTTTGTAATATGGAGGCTCTGGACTCCAAGATGCCCCTTATACTTCTAAAATAAAGAATTAGATGAGCCAACACAGGAGTGTGGTACAAGATGTTTCTTATTACAGATGTGTTTTATTGAGGTAACGCTAACCATGAAAAATCCTTCCCTTTACTCCCCACACTTCTACATACTAGAAAATTGCAAATATGCACACAATAGTGAAAATACTTAAAATAGTAGGGGATCACAGTCATATCTAAAACTGCATTTTCTCTCTGAGATGTTGAAGTGAATTTCTGCTTCTGGTACTTCCATGCTTGCCCTCATTTTTGCTTTTCATAAATTTTGTTGTTGGTATTTTCTACTGCACATGTGTTAATTATTTGATATATAACTAATAAGGCTTAGCTCCCTTGACTAGACCATATCTATTTGGGGCCAAGTTCTTATGATTTGAAGATTAAAAAATTGAAAATGAGAGAAAATTAGCTCTAACTTTTCCTTTTCATTCAATTTCAACATGAGGAGAATTTAAGAATCTCAAAGCCTGATATTTATAAAGTCTGAGTTTATGGTAGCTTCAATTGAGCCAATGTATGACTCAAAAAAATTAAAGCTTGTCTGTGTGTCTTCTGGGGCACCAAGGCTATTTGATGCAGTTCAGGATGGAATGACAGACCCTCCACATTCTGCAGACAGCATAGGGTTAAATAAAAAACAGATAGTTGCCATTTTGTACCAGCTCTGCTATGGCTTAAGTGAAAAGTGCAACTGGTTTGAATGTGATGATGTAGTCGTCCTCAAGGACTATCACCTGGATCAACAAGGTTTAGTGCTGAGCATCTCATAGGGAGCTCCTGCAACAGGCAAAAGGCAAATGAAATTTTTCATAACTTGTCATCTTGCAACACCAAGAGCATCAATGAGCTTGTTTCAGGGGCAATTTGACATAAATTGCAACTTGTGCAGCCTCTGATATATGACTATATACACTACTACTGTGTATACACAGCCAAACTGACATTGGAAAGCAAAGTGCTCCTAAATTTATGTGCACAAACACTGAATATATGAGACCCAGAGTATCAAAAGAATTATTTCTACCGAAGAGTGAAAAGTTACCCCAATGGCATTTTGTTGTCGCCCACAACTAGTGATACCCCTTTAGATATTCAGGATTTCTAAAGTGTCATGGATACGAATTTATATTCAAGAAGGAAAGAAATCTTTTAGATACAAAAGGAATAATGACATTTATGTTTTTGTAAGTGTACAAACACATTGTATGTGATGGAGCTAATTCTTATTTGAATGCCAATGCAAGGAATCAAATTCAGGGATTTCATGTTCGGTGTTGTCTGTACTTCAAACAGGAATGGCAGTCCAGCAAGTGCAAAGCTCAAAAAGGGCAAGAATTGTTTTGCGCTTGAACTTGTGCTAGTGTCAAAGTGGGAGTAATCTCATAATGGTCATATGAAAATGCATTAAATCACACTTATCATATTTTATAGTAGGGCAGGGAAGAGAATGCACATATGTATATTTTCATATTTTATATTGATTTTAGTTCTGTTTCAAGACATTATGTAAACATTTTAAGCATAACATTAAAATTCTTTTTGGCGCCAATTTGTATGTATAAACAAATCATCATAGAATAAGTATCAGAATAAAATCATCTTCCAAATGGTGAGGGTTCTTGTCAATGAATCTGAGAGCTTACAGTGCATCATTATTAAAACGCAAATTCATCAGTGTTCCCCCCCTTGGATGTAAAATCAAACATTCAAGAATGAAAGAGTGTTCCGAAACAATGCTTTTACAAATAAGTTTTGTTGGGATATACTTTAACATGTTCACGAAAAATCTGAAAACAAGGTTGAAAAGGACAAGAAAAATTTGCCTATCTTTAACGAAGTTTTAGCAAATAATATTTCACAATCCACCACCTCGATCTCCTAATCTCTGAGAATAAGCAATCCCCATAGAGCACCAATGTAAACCAGAAAAGCACCTTTTCGAAAATGGAAGGAAACATCCGACTACGGCCTTACTTGTAAGAGTAGGAAATTTGCTTGTTGATTTCATACCGCTAAATAGTATCAAAATACTTGAACTTCCCCCCTTTGAATTAACCATTAAAAGTGAAAATAAGGAGTGACCGAAAGAGAAGTTTAACCTGTTTAGTCGCTTGTGTGGGTTATACAACTGGATCTCGCTGTACGGTCAGGGTGAAATACTACAAAAATACTAGGGTCAATTAAATTACGTTGAATTCAGGCTGCTATAATTTTAACACATAACATTCCATGATGCTGCTTCACATTTCACAAAGTAAATCAAGGGGTATATCTTACCTAAATGCTAGGCAGTTCTGCAGATCATGGACGATAACCCAGAAATCCGTGACCGCTTGAATGTCAACAAATCAACATATCACAACAAACGACCTGGTGAACGCTTTATCTGCTTCATCAGAGGAGCCAAATGGATGAAAATTAACCAGCTAAATGGTCCTTCTGCCATACATAACACTTCAACATGGCTTAACCAAAGTATCCAATCTATAAGACATGTCTGCTGTTGATTAGGTATGCAAAAAAATCTCCCTTGAAAGTGCTTCACAACAGATTTCGGCCATTACGATTTCCCGTCAACAAGTGCTTCCCAGCAAACTTGACGCATGCGCAAACGTTACCACTTGCTGTTCATTCTGCTAGGACTACGATGTCGATATGTGCTCATGCGCAATGATGGAGAAGCGATAGTGAATTTTTAGCCTTGTGAATACATGAGAAAAGATTATTTTTCAATCTATGACACAGGCACTCAGAAGAAAAAATCCCAGTATTGCCAATAAGGGACGAACTTATAATCTTCTAATTACACCTTTTGCTGTTCATTACGAGAAAATACGCAATGATTTGCGTGAAACGGTGACCAATAATGCGAAGATACATTCATTAGCGCGAAAATACAACCACTTGCGCATAAATCAGATTCAATTACGATTTTTGCATTTTAATCAACATTCAATAACACTTTTGGGCATTCATTTGCGTCATTGGGCATACAAAAGAGAGAAATATACTTTCATTAACGCCAACATCAAAGTCATGAACACCATCTTTAAAGGTTAAAAAGGGACAACTGGCAAAAAAGTGCAAAGGCTATTCATTAACATTTTCATGACACTGTTTGCAATTTAATATCATTCCTGGACAACCTTAGGATGGATAAGACAAACATTAATGCGCTTGTACAATCGAGTGTTCTATACATTAATACACAAAAATCGATTTTCAATTAAACAATAGAAATTCGAACAAATTTGGCCTGAATTTCAGTCCGTTAAATGTATATCCCTCAAAAACCTCTTTATTTAAACATTCTGGGAGGTAGGTTTGCATGAAATGATACCCCTTAGCACATTTAGCTGCGGTCACAATGTCATGTTTCTGCGCAGAGATTCAAGCACTGCAGTTGTTGTGTGCGAACTCCGCGAGTGGGATTGCTAGGGCATTACCCTTATTCCTGTTATACATCTTTGAATTTCTGGACTCAAGATGTCGGCCTTAGGTGTCGCTTTCAGACAACTTCAATCCTTTTCAACGATGTCGAGGGTGGAAGCATAAGCTGTGTCGGAAAAAATGTCAACGCGACAATCCCGAAAGGTGATATGGGATATGATTAATACACTGTTCCTAACCACTGTGGCTATCGAACCTACTTTGGTTGCTTTACTTTAGCAATCGCAAACATAACATCGCAAACATCCCGTGCCATTCTTTCAAATTTCTTTGAAGAACAGTGCACTCAGAACCACCCACAATACCTTTCGGGATTGTCGCGTACACTTTTCCGACAACCTTTCTCGAAATAGCTGTATAACCTGTGCTACTTGGCTGAACTCAAATAAAGCCTCACTCTTTAGCGTCTCACTGGGGCGTAGAAGAACGCTCGCTGAACGCTACAATTCTGGGGATTATTAATACGGTGAACGGAACAGATCATTTTTGAGACTAAATGAACGCCTTGCGAGTCAAACATTAATTCGTAATCCACAAATCGAGTAGTGAGGCGGTGAACTGCTCTCTGTCTCCTTTCGGCCTTTCCGCGTCTCTTCGCACCTCCCTTGTTTGTGTGAGTGTGTGCGTTTGATCGAGAACTAGCCAAGTTAATAATATGTATTTTTTTAACAGTTGGTGTGATGCCTTACCGGCTTTACTAACTTAATAAAGGTAAAGGAGAAAAAATGCTAAAAGTAAGGAAAAGAAACAGAAAAGAAAGAAAGAGAAAAAGCACACACGCAGCCAAGGAAACAAAACACAAGATACGTTCGATCTCTAAATGTCAGGATCAATCACGCGACCCACCGTCTTAAAAAGAAACACTTCTCACGCGCGGTTACAAATGCAAATAAGGGTAAAAAAAAGTGACTTTAATCGTGCAAATATCTTTTGCAGAAAAAAATTAAAGCCGAAGGGAGCGTGACCTTCAAAAACAACTTTTCTTTATTGTCCAGCTTTCGTGATGTAGTATAGGTGCTGCCAGCAGCCCGACTAATAAAGGCAAGTAAAATCTTTGTGGCTGTGCAAAAAGCTAATCGACCATGAGAAATCAAGGAGTCTTTCCTGGCTTTTTGATTGTCATCATAGTCGAGCCCGCAACATTAAAAAAGCGGCTGCTTGTGAATTGATTGGCGCCAAAAAAGGGCGCAATTTTCAGTTTATTTCTTTAAGTCATTCTGCATATATTACATTCCGCATAATTATGTCATTCCGCAAGCCATGCCACATGCCATTCCGCAAACTCATTCCCCCTTTTACCCTCACTGTATGAAATTAGCAAAACGATAGTATTTTTATATCCCAATTGCCACGCGAGTAACATGATATCTGACACGTAGACAGATAATGGGCGCTTTCCATTCAACCCAAAATTCCGGAAATTTCGGTTGGTACAAGGAGGTTGGTACATCAAATGGAACGGTCCATTTCGGTTGTCATGGTCCGACCGGAATATTCGGGACCAGCTCTAAAGGTCTGACCGAAATGTCCCTTTCCATTTGACAAAGATGTTGTCCCCAGTATTGCTCTTTTATCCTGTTTACAAGAACAATAACCAAACGCGCGGTGGCTTGGGTCGGGTCTGTGCAACCGGAATATACCGTCCTATTGCGGGGCATGTGGAATTTCCGAAATGTCAAACCGGATTTTTTCTTGAATGGAAAGCGCCCAATGATCCTGAATCTTGAGTTGTGCCTTGTCTCTCGTAACAATTTTAGTTAAGAAACGAAATTACCTTCTTTTTATTCAACCGTCTGAAAGCAGCTCTTGGATTTTCCTCTGTTAAACACCCTTAAAGAAGTCATTTCAAGCAAGATTGCGAAGTTTAAACACTGATATGATTATGAAACATCCCAGCACCGTTGGCCGTCAATAAATTCAGCCTTGACTGTCATGGTACTAGCAACAGGAGTCACATTCCAAATAATCGAAGCACTTTTAACAGCGATTGATAGCATGACTTGAATATGATGAATTCAAAAAGATAGCAGCGAACAAACTCACCCGTAAAACCGGGGATGATTATGCATCCACAATGACAATTGGTAAAGAACACGCTTAAGTTTTGAAATTTTGAGATCTGCAAACATGTGTGTCAGAGGTCAAGAACCGCCTTTAGATATAAAAAAGACACATTAGATGACTTTTATTTGAGCAATTTTAAAGGGAGTATAAAGTGATGTAATTTTTCTCATATTTTTTTTTTTGGCGTTTTTAAATTTTCTTTTCCTTTAACGGTTTCTATATACGGTTCACTTAATGTTGGTGCTTGACAGTGTTGAGAATATTATTGTCAGTTTTGGTAACTTGCGCCTTTGATGACAAGTATTTCAACTGTACATGTTTTACACATAGTAAGAAATCCTTTTGAAACATTTTTAAAAAATTGTGAATATGTTATCCGAATATACTTTACTTAAATCGTTTTGATTACTTAACGATAGTTTGTTATTGTTGAGGTGTAGAAAAGCAGTGCGATTTATTTGATCAACAAAATTTATATTATTATTATTATTATTATTATCATTATTACTATTATTAAAACTCGTAAATAAGATGGGAAGTCGTCTGCGATGGTCGAAGTGAAAATACAGAGGTCAGTATTCAACTCTGGCAAGTAAAGATAACATAATTGATTTATTGAGCTTACTTTGTCTCACAAAGTAAGAACACATTACATCATACGGTTCACTTTAAATGCTTGTCAAGCTCTTCACAAATCACTTATTTTCATGTGGTACTGTCTGCTATAAAGAAGCCATCTAAAACTTTCGATTGTTGTCCATAACACAACAAAATACAGTAAATATTTTAAAACTTTCTTGCTAGCAAGCTATTACTAAGACCGCTACCTATCATTAGTTGCAAAACGTAGGGACTATATATTACAACAACTTCGATCTTTTCCTCACTAAATTGCTACAGAGAAAAAGCCAAACTTTTGGGGAAAAAATCCACCCTTTTAAATAATAGGCTATTTTTAAGAAACCTATTTTTTCTTGCACCCGGTTCTTACAAATATCAAAATTAATAACGTGAATGATTTCTATTTTACCCTCTGAATTATCGTTAAAATACTTTGATTCTCTTATCTCTACCTTCCCAAAATGAGCGCTGAAATGCAAGATAGTTTTCAAAGTTTGAAAAAACCTGGGTCACAGGCAAACAAGAGTTTCTCAGGCTAATTTGCTCAACAAATGACAACATCAAATAAAGGATATAAGTGACACGAAAACAACCAAAAACATTGTAAAAAGTAATATAAGATGTCGGAAAAGTTCACCGGATCAGAAAATTGAAAAAAAACCCTGGCAATATCCCACTTTAAAGACCTTTTTTTTCTATACTGCTGTTTTAGTCAACCCACTTAGAGTCCACGTGTCCGTGGCATTCGGGAGTCCACGAAACGAAGACGACGACAATGGCAACGATAACGTCAACAAAGCAATTGCAATAGGTTTAATGAGAAAACTGGCAACTCTCTACGTCCCTCACACTTTCTAGTCCATTTATTAAACTTCCTGCACGAGTAAGACGTGAAACTCCTAATGCGACGTTTTATGGAGGAAGTTAACATATTGAAATGAGAAGTTTCCCTTCTTTTTTTAAACTTGGACAGACATTCTGACAATTCAACTCTAGGAAAATTCGCCAACATCTCTCAAGCTGGAAAACCTGGTTCATGGCAATTAAGTTTGAAAGAACGAGGAAAAGCGTAGTGACACCTTACTGGTGCCGTGCTGGTTTCGTGAACTCCCGATTGGACCACTCATAAATGCTGTTACAAAAGGTGCCCACCTGTGAGATACTCACCTTAATACGGTCAAGATACCAACGGTTGTCTACATTTAAGGATGGCGAAATTTAGTAAGTGTCTATTGTCCGTGTTTACGTTAACGATCCCTACGCGATAGGCTTTTACAAAAGGCACTTTAATTTACGTCATCTTAAGGCGTTAACCCTTACACTAGACGTCAGCCTTTCAATTACTTGACGTAAAGACATAATTCAACGTTCATCTCCTAAGAACGTCACCCGATATTACACCCCCAAGGTAATTCCCCAGTATCAGAGTCACTTGGGATTCCCACCACGTTTGAACACAAGCTTAAACTTTCGTTCACGGGGATTTCGCTGGAAAGCGTTTGAAGAGCAGGTAGCAACGGTGAGGCTAGGGCGCAAGATCCATATGAATGACATTGCTGGGCAAAAATGATGCCAAAGCCGAGAAGACTTTTATTTTTTTCTATTTCGAAAATTACTGCCCCAGAATCTCCTCCAGCTGAAAATGCGTCTCCTTTTGCTGGGTCGTATGGACGGTCTATACACAAGCAGTTCTTCCACCAAACTTTGTCATTAAGAGTTTTTTTGTCTACTGTACAGCAGACACAGGAAGGAGGAAAAGTAGGCTCTAGGTCTTCTTGTACTCCAGCCAAATTCGCACATGTATGACACAGGGAAACGCGTTTCACTACATCGATTAAATGTTTATTTTGAGCACTTAACCTGTACGATGTAAGCCTGAGATACACGTTCGGGTTTGCATGACGGCCTGAGTTGGTGTATTCAGTGGTTCGGCCACTTTTACACAGCTCCCCAAAGGCCGTAAACTTTGAACTGCATCTACCGCTCGGGCATTTTCCTGTGCCAATCATTTCAACTGTCTCACTTTCTCTTAAACCTTTTACTTCTTTTGGCGTCAACTGAGCAATGGCAGCATCGATAAAATACTCTTGGTCATCGGTCCACCTCATATTACGGGAGATACCAGCAATATAGCAGCCTATCACTCTGGGTGGTGTCTTAAAACCATTCTCCAATGCTTTTTCATGAAGCTGTACTTTCTCCAGGTTTCCCTTTTTTGCTCTATCTTGGTCGAAGTGCTCCTCTTTGAGTGATTTTAATTCTTGAAATTTTGTCTTTAACCTTTCCAAATCTTTAATAATGCCAAATGAAAACTTGCTAATGGTTTCTGGGAGAAAGCATTGCTCACGTTTAATAATGTACTGTATCCGCTCCACATATTGCTGTAAGTGGTAGTTTAAATAGTTCAGATAGTCATCCCGAGCAGGGTGAATTATCTCTGATTTTTGAGCGCGTTTCATTACATGATCACAGGAAAGGGCATAAAAATTTCCATCCCCTTCCACAATGGCACCTAAGGTTCCACACCCTTCTTCTCCTTCTACGCCAATGCTTGCTCCTAGGCAAAGGACCTCGCACTGCTGCTGTCCCTCGTTTGGCCTCCAGGGATCATCCTCACCCGTCGTGAACCAAAATCCATCCACAACATCGACATTGTAACCACCAAGTGTGCGTGGAAACTCAATCTCACCGACAGGGATGGAACCTTTACCAAGAACATAAATTGCAATACAAGGCTGCTTTGTCTGCTTTGAATTTATGATTTTGAAAGAGGCTTGAACGGCGGTAACGTTGCGATGCTTCACAAGGACATGAAGGTTTTTGTTTATTATTTCATTGATTTCATAAATCTGAGATTCGTTAAATCTTTCCGGCTTTCCTGATGGAAACTCGATAGGTGTCACCTTCAATATTTCGGTAGCATCATTGTACAGATCCAACCATTCCAGTTTCACTTTCATCCCTCCAAAGCATTCTTGAGCAGCATCTTTTAATTCTTGTGGTACACCAGACTTACCACTAAACACATAAAACTGAACCTTTGTGTGATCATCGTCTGTGTATGGTAACACGCGCACACATTCCTTATGCTTAGCTTCAAAGTCGATAGCTGTAGTTACAACATTTTCAAGACGTTTTTTCCAACGAGCTGTATCCAATGGTTTCAATCTGCTGAAACATTCTGAAATAATTAAAACAGGCACTTTCATAAGCATTAACAGAGAATCTCCAGATATTAGCGCAAAACTATAAGAACAACTTTCTTGAAGAGGATAGTAGTAAGAAATAATAGAACCGAATATAATAAAATCATCGAAAGGGAGGCCTAGCGAACATGGCGGTTCAAGACCATCCCTTTCCAACTTGATTTTTTTTGCGTATTTTTTTCGCTAATACGCCACTGTTTCTTTTACCATCTCTAGCCCTGTCCTGCATGATTTGGTGAACTCAACAGAAAATAAGGCACTAAAACCAGGAAAGGAAGGGACGATCAATCAAGTACTATCCTCCAGTGCCTACTACAACAACAACAACAACCACAGTTTATTCAATTATCAAATAATTTAAGTCTATGTTGCCCACAATTAGCGGAGCTATTCTACGTAGGCAACAATACAATAATTGTCTTTTATAAAGTCGGCAAAGAACGTAAGTAAAGAGAAAGCAAAAATAAAATGAAATAAATAAACAAATAAAAGGTAGCACTATAGATATAAGGAAGGAAAACACTTTAACTGAATAAGGAGTTCAGGTAGGAACTGGTAATGGTACTCATATCAACATACACCTTCTTAGTCTCCAAAACCTTGATCAGTAATTTATGTAATTTACGCTTGAAAGAGTCTGCGCGCTGTTCACGTAACGTAAGAGGAATTTTGTTCCAAATTCTTACACCACTTCTAGAAAAAGATAATAATAGATCTCTGGAGATTTTAAATTACCTGCGGCAGAAAATCTGGTATAATGAGAGTGGATCATGTTGGAACGGACGATCAATTCAGAAATTTTAGAAGGAGCCCGGTTATTGGAGATATCGTGCATTAGGATAGCCGAATATTTAAAGTACAGCATTTTCAGAGGCAAAACAGCAGCCCAGACGAACAGAGGTATGGCATGAGCTCTCCTGTCAGAAAAGTACATTAACCGTAGAGCTCGTTTTTGCAATGTTCAGAATTGAATTGGCAACTTGTCCCCATGCAGTTAGTCCATAGGAAACGTACGGTTCGATTAAGGAACGATAAAGCTTTAAGAGAGTACTGGTAGGTACAAAATGCCTAAGCCTGGCAATGATGCCTACCCCTTTGCTTATTTTTGACGAAATATAGTCTATGTGGAACCTCCAAGAGAGGTGACTATCAATCAACACACCGAGGTATTTCACATAATGTTTTCGTTCAAGAGAAGTCAATATCTTTAAGTCATTGTCATACATTTTTAAGGTTACGTTGTAATCAGGCTTGCGTTGAAAGGGATGACAAATGACAAAATTAGATTTGCTCGTGTTGAGTGATAATTTGTTTGTATTAAGCCATTCGCAGACTTTCCTCAGTTCTTCGTTAACAACAGATTCAAGAGATTTCAAATTATTGTTTGCGTATAATATATATGTATCATCAGCAGATAAATAGAAGTTGAGTTTCGAGGAAACACGGTAAATGTCATTGATATAGATTAAGAAAAGCAACGGCCCTAGTACAGACCCCTGAGGGACACCAAATAATATTTTCCCTTTGCTAGAAATGCTAGCTTCAACTTGAGTAGTCTGGGTCCTATCAGTCAAATACGACGCGAACCAATCATTAATAATTCCACGTATACCGTAGTGACTCAATTTGCTTAGCAGTATAATATGGTCAACTGTGTTGAAGGCCTTTTTTAGATCAATAAATACGCCGCACGAGTACAAACCTGCGTCCATATTACCTTGTATTCTGTTGACATCAGATAATATCCAAAGTTACGTGTCTAGTCACTAGTTTTGAGTGAGAGACAAAGGGCGAGAACAGAGATATTGACCCGAGGCCGGGTCTAAAACAAAGGTCACATTCCACAGGTCAGAGTACAGGTCACCATGCCATACAAAAATAGCTTACACAAATGAAACCTTTATTTTGTCGGCACTTAGGGTAGATACAAAAAACAATAGTGCAGTGGAATAGGACAAAGTTTCCTTTCCGAAAACCAGTCACTTTACACATGAATGTCATCATATTTAAGTCCAAAGCTCAAAGTTAATAATAATTTATCTGCTAATAATTACATTAATATTATGATTTTCCCACCCACAAATAGCTAAGGAACTAACAAGGCAGGGGATAGGAAAGATATTTCCATTAAATGGTTCAAGAAGACTAGACAATAATGGTGATACAATACGATCATAGAATAAAACAACAAACAAAAAGCAAATAAATAATGGCAGGAGTAAGGACAGAGACCAAGATGAAAGAGAATTCACTCACAATAATGTACAACACAACTTCATAAGACGGGGAACATAATCGTCTTCTGAGAGCAAAAATTTAGAAGTAAATCCTATTTTTCCGAAAATACGATCGCTTGACCTTTTTTTATTGAATAAGGAAGAGAGTTCCTCCTTCTCCCCTCCCCCTTCGCTAGAGTCTGTACGTTTGTCGGGCGGGCAAACACTGACGTCATAACGACATTTTCCTGCAACGAGGATTGTAACTTCTATAACAGTACAGGCTCCATTGCACTCGCTTTACGCACGCAAACGCTCCTCTATTAAGGTGGCACAAATAGATTTTTAAGGGGGATGCCTTCCAAGTTTGAGCAATTACTTCATCGCCATCGGAAAAAGGTTACCACAGCTGTATCAAAAAAGATATAAAGATGAAAATTTTATACGATCTGTGTTTTATTGATATTAGAGTTGCCTTAGGAACGTAACCACACCATTGTGTTAATCTGCCGTCGTATTTCCCGATACCAAGAATTCTTTTGAAAATTGCTTAAGGAAACTTGTACCTCCCATGGCTGCTTTGATTATGCTAAAGTTTGAACAAATTTGGAAACGCAGTTTTAAGGGTCACAAAAACAGTGAATTAACATACTATCGACATACCGTAAAATTCCGAAAATAAGCCCTGGGGCTTATATTTTTCAAAGGCCTTTTTTGAGGGGCTTGTTTTTGGAGGGGCTTATATTCGGAGGGGCTTATCTATGGAGGGAAATTTGCGTTTCAAAATCGATTGGTCTAGTCTTATGGTTGAAAGTAAATTTACCGTTTTTGCTTTGTTTTACTTTGTATTTGAGGGCAATTTTCCAAGTGCAAGCCCCCGGGGGGCTTTTATTTGGAGGGGCGATTTAACGGAGGGTTTTTTGCGTTACCGGTTTGGGGGGCCTGTATTTGGAGGGGCTTATACATGGAGGGGCTTATTTTCGGAATTTTACGGTAATTGGCTAACATTTAATGAAAACGATGAGCTTTGGAATTGCAGTTCCATCTCATAGTGGTTTTATTCCATTTGAAACTGAACACTAAAAAAGAGGGGGATTGCTTTGGCTGATTGCCTGAAAGAAGAATGTGATTAGCCTGCAGTCAGCTGCTTTTGTTGCAATTTTTGAATGCCATTTGGTCCACTCCTACAAACTTCATGTCTATTTAGAAACCACTCGATTTTTTTTTTAGAAAACGAGACAATCCCGAGATTAATCATCAATTTATACCGTCTGGAAGTTTCAAGGCCATTGAAAACAAGGAAGGCAATTAAATGGGGCTCCCGATGTCACAACTGAATTTTCCCCACAGATTTTGTGTTCACAATAGAGCATCCTCATTATTCTTTGACATAATTTTCTACTTTCATATACACGTGCAAAACATTAAAATAATTTGCATTAAAAAGGGCCCCCAAAGACTTTTAAGTAGGTAATCTTGCAGCTCTCGAAGACCTCACGGGAGTGGTTTGCAACCAGTTGGGTAAATAATAAACAAACAAAGTTAACAATTGAACCTAGCCCGAAAACAAAAGAGCTGCGACCCAGCATAGCAGTCCAATTAAATTAGAGGTTCTGAAGAGTTGCAAGGCTACTGTTGAAATATGCCTTTGAGTGGCTTGTGTCACGAATAGCATTGATAGCAGAGACCTTCAGAGGGTGTCTGGAGTAAAGAGAGTTGAATGTATTCGTTCGTAAGCTGTGGACACCAAAACGAAAGTGTAACTGTGTCTGATAAAGTTCATTTTCTACAACTTACTCTCTTCTTCAATGTCACTTGTAGCTCCTGGTAATCCTGTGTCATGTGAATCTTGTGGCTTAAGTTCTGTGACAGGATCCTTATCTGTAATGCCAAAGAAAAAAGATAATTTTAAAATTACACATAACAAACACGCTTGGATATTGAGCTTGTTCACAAAAAAAAGGGTAAAATACACAGATGAAAACCAAGCAAATTGATCCCGGCAAGGGGGAAGGGGAAAAGTAAGATCTCCTTGGCATTATCTAGAGAACAGAATGTACAACCAAATGAGCACTGTCTTAAACTTTCTGTTCGGTTAAGGGTTATAAAAGAATTGTCACACAATGCAAACTGACGTCTATCAAACCGTTAAAAACCATTCACTCAATGAGTATTTAATGATACGAATACGTCAAATAATTCAATAATTATCTGAATTTCTAGAATCTGTAAATACTTTCAATAAACTTTCAAAATCGTATAGATATGAAATTTGGAAGGACATAATACCGCCATCATGTTCTACGGAGCCGCCTTTTCCACTCATCTTGAAAGATTCTCCCATTTGTGCATAGAATTGCTATAAAAAATAAAAATAAAAAATAACCGACCACTTCAAGCTCAAATCAATTTAAAAACGCAGTTATGTTATGCACATTCTAAAGTTTGAATCCAATAGTCATACTAGCTTGAGAAAAGACGTATCGTGCAATCGCTAATTCTATTTTTGAAGCGTTTTAACCACGATGGCCATAATTTACACCTCGGATAAGTAAATGTACAATACAACAACAACAACAACAACTTTATTCTTTGTATGCAGGAGTTGGATAGCTTGCCCCCGCAAATAGCTGGAAAGCTAGTCGTGGTGGGGCAAGACTGGTACATGAATAACATATGTAAAAATGAAAACCTTAAACTATTACAAAGCCTTGCAGATTGCAACTTAAAATATATAAAACAAAGAAGTTCAATGATATAATTAACTACACAGTGCTTACTGACAAACTTAATTATTAATATAACAATGCATTTAAGGATAAGGAGTCACTGACTCTTAAAGATGGATAACACAGAAAAGGAAAAGCAGATATTAAAACGTTTAAAAAGGGTATCTATCTACATAAACCGACCTTTTTAATAATCATGAGGATTTGTATAAAGTCATCCTCTTTTTCTAAGAAATCAAATAAAAATTTGCGAAGAACTCTTTTGAAAGTTTTCTTAGGCAGATCCGTTATATACCGCGGTATCTCGTTCTGCAGCTTGAATCTGAGCCGAGAGAAAGAATTGTTTTGTATTTCTAGTCTAGAGCTTTTAACATAGAACGTTCCAGACGTAGACGATCGTGTATTGTATGAGTGAATATTAGACGTTTTCTGAAATACATTTGACATGTTTGCTGGCGCTTTATCATTATTGATATCGTGCATTAAAGTTGATACTGACTCATAATAAAGAAAAGTTATTAATAGCACGTTAGTTTCGAGAAATAGAGGAATTGCATGGTCACGCCAGTCTGCGAAGTACAACAAACGAAGTGCTCTTTTCTGAAGAATTAAAATTTTATCAAGATAAGTCTTGCATGCCTGACCCCAGGCAGCAAGACCGTAAGTTAAACAAGGATGAATTAGTGACTTATAGATATTCAGTAGTAGAGAGAGGAGAAGTGTGACGTTACGTTACCATGGTAAATTTCTGGATGACAACAATTAGGGAGTCTTTGCAACGGGGACTGTGAACAGCAAAAAACAATAGGTTTAGATTGGCAAAAAAACATCTTTGCACGTGCATCACGCTTTTTTGTACATATCTTAGCCGTTGTTGCACGACCGCGACATGAAACTTCCTAATTTCACGCGCCCGCTTTATGGAGTAGGTAAGCACAGCACAAAAATTTTGTTTTTCCTTTTCTGAACATACGTACGGTCATTTCGGATTTAACCCAGAAAATTTCGCCAACATTTGCCAAATTAAGTGAAATTAAATAAGATCGATGAAGTTTGAAACAGTGTGAATCCACTTTTTACGTGACGTTTTGGTTTGTTGTCATCCTAAAATTCTGCTACCATGGCAACGTGACGTAGCGACTTCTCCTCTCTATTGGTCGAGGTACAAAGTGGCGTAGCTTTGCAATTAGCCCAACACTTGTACTAATTTTTGTAACAATAGAATTGATGTGGTATTTCTAAGAGAGATTCTTATCAATAAGAACGCCCAGGTATTTAATGTAGACATTACACTCGAGACGAACATATTTCTTTTTTTCATGATCAAACATGCAAAGTTTTCGTTGGTAAGCAAGTCGCTTTTGGTAAGGATGAAAAATTACGAAGTTATTAGTTTATTGGCTGTTAACAAGTCATAAAGGTTTTGTAGGTCATTATTGACTATTGTCTCAAGATCTTTTAAATTTTTGTCCGCATAGAAAATGTTAGTATCATCTGCAAAAGGTAAAACCTAAGTTTATTTGAGCATCTGTGGATATCATTGACATATACCAAGAAAAGCAATGGTCCAAGAATTGATCTTTGAGGAAAACCACACCCAACGACGGCCTTATATGAAATATGATGGCCTACTTGCGTTGTTTGCTGCCGACAGCTGAGATAAGAGAGAACCAATCATTAATTATTCCACGAAAACCACAGTGATTGAGCTTATCAATCAAAATGTCGTGTTCGCCAGCGTCTAGGGCTTTTTTAATGTCAATGATACTAGCAAAAGATAGCAATCGCTGATTCATGTTTGTCTGTATATCATAAACAATGTCCAGTATTGACGAGGCAGTGGCCTAAATGTTGTTCAGACTTATCATGTACAACTCCTTTTTGTATATGATTGCCCACATGTGGAACCAGTTACCGGTTATCACCAAATCCTGGACCACTTTAAGACAATTTCGTGCTCATCTGATTAATGTTAAGTTCACAGGGTGCCAGTGAATGAAGTGCAAATAATTTTATCTGTTTACATATTTTTACATTTTCTTGAGACCCGTTTATATTTTCAATATTTTGATAAGCTGATATTTGGTATTTGTGATTAGTCCATTTTAGTTCTAGAAGATGATCTACCTTAGAACGACTTTCATCTCTTTAATGTTGATGCTATTGTAGAGATTTTGAAATTGCACCTAAGTTTTTCCCTTTTTGAAGAAATCTCAATTTTTTTTCTAAACAATGATGTACTAATCAATTTTAATAGTTAGGCTTGTAGATTTTTTATGCATGATTCACATGATCTTGTTTTGTATTGTCGAGCGTTTTTAACATGAGCCTCTGGCTCGGGAGATTGAGCAATCACTTCCTACGTCTTCGAAATTGAATATATTATATATCCTATCCTGTCATGACTAAAGGCTTGGTTACCAATGGTGGTATTGACCGTTAAAATGGCAACGACTGTTCACGAAAGGGAAAAAGGCGTCGCTATTTCTCTCCCCTTGTCTATTGTTTTTCCAATCAAACCCATTTGTAAATGCTCCGATACTTCGAAAAAAAGCCTAGCAACTCCTGTTAGTGACGAAGTAGCCACTAAATAAGAAAAAAGTCCAACCGAATTCTACAGGCTTACTTCAGTATTGAAAGAATACAAGTTAGAAACAGGGTAAGCTCCCTACTGCTTTAAAAGTACAGCCTAAAGGAGGCTGTCTTTGTGAGAAAAAGGCTTCTTGGTGAGATTACCTTCATCAAACATAGGATTGGACAACGACAATGGACAGTAACCTTTTTAACAGTACCTGGGCCGGGTTGTTCTAAGCTGGGTTAAGATAACCCGGGCGAGGAGGGTTAGTGCGAAATTTGAACTCAGATGTGAAAGCTTCATCTTGCCAACAAGTTGATGATTGGACGCTCTTAAAAATAACTGAGGAAGTTATCCAAAGAAATGTTTTTTAACAAAAGAAAAAGAAACCCGGGTTTAGCGCTGATCGGCCTTCGAACAACTGCGCCTTGTAGAACATCTATTGCGCTAGTAAAACAACTGAAGTTCTTTTTACACGCCCGAAGCATTCTGGCCAGTGTCTCCCCAAATAACAAGCACTTGAGACGAACCATACGATATCATGCTGATCACTAGCCTTCAAAACCTTTTCATTATGATACACAGTTTAAATCGAGGTTTCGCTGTACGCAACCCTTACGTTCAAAATATGCCATAATCATAGTTATCTATCGCAAGAACCATCCACCCTTTCCCCTCAACTGCTACTTGTACGCCTAGCAAACATATCAAACGCACTATCCCAAGCTCCGATTACTCCTAGTTAAATACAGGAAACTTTTTCTTCTTTTCATCGTACTCCTTAATCCGAATGCTCCTAAATGTCTCAGGACGGATTTTCATTTCTTTGTGATTCGCGTGGACCTCTGAGCCGTTTTACAAGAGCCTCTCTCTACGACTTAAAGGTGTCATGCCCACATAGTAACTCTGGGAAGCGCACATTGGCCTATAGTGCAACTAAACTTTTTAATGACCTGAGTTCCGACTTTTAAAGTGCTACTACGATCAAATTTGGGAATTTGTTTTTGATTACATATTTCGAAAATGTATGTTAAAGTGACTTGCCGTGCCAAGTTTGGAGTCCAAATATGATCTGGAAGTGTGTTTATTTGCACGGCAATTTTCGTAAATGTCTTGCCGCCATTACTCGATTCAAAAAATGACCGGGAGTAGTATTTGAAGGAGTTGGGGCGAGATGTGACGTAGAAACATCAACGCAGCAAAACAAGGCAAACAAACGTGGCTAATTTCGCATGCAGAACGAGATATTTTTGGAAGCTTTTGGAGGTTCTTTCTTCGCTTTTTTGACTTAAAGCGAAAGTATGCCTGGTAGACGTTGTGTTGTTAGGGACTGTGGAAACGTAAAGAACGATGAATTGGGGATTTCTATTCATAATTCTCCTGATTCGGGCAGCGTTAGATTAAAGTGGAAAAGGTTCGTGTCCATTCATCGGAAGGATTTCAACCCAGTGGGAAAATTTGCTGTGTGATCGAAGCATTTTACAAGGGATTGTTTTACGCTTGCTTTTCCGATGAAAGACATGAAAAGGAATTTGAAGAAGGGGACGTTTCCAACCATTTGGAAAAAATCCTCTCAAACACTATCAAAGCGGAGTCGACGATCGGTGAGTGAAATTACAATGTATTTGCGCTGTGCTTATCACCATTATATTTATTTCCCCATTTAGCTGTGACATGATTTTTTCTGGCATCGTTGTTCAATATTCGTGTAATGACTATTTGGACTTCCCATATTGTTGCATGTGTTTTCATACTTTTCTGCTTTCTTCTCATATAGTTATAGTAAAACGGGCATTTGCGCTGAGTGGACGTGAAGTCAATTCCCCAATTCCCAGACCTTTCCACTCAAGCGTAAAATTTAGAAAAAGTGAAGCTACAAAGAAATCTGGCTCTCTATTTTTTTAGAGATTATTTGGCTGTTACTTTGAGATTTGACAGTACTCCAGACTTCCCTCCAAGAAATCTTACAGCAAATTAAGAGGTACACGCGAGTCTTTTAAAACGACCAAAAATGGACTTGTCTGATTTCTACATTCTATAAGTTCAGTTACTGTTTGCGGGTTTTTTTTCGTTTGTATTTTAATTCTATTTTCACTGTCTGCAAATGATCCATACATTTTAAGGCAAAGATGTGGTTAAACCTTGCTTCCATTTCTAGTTTTGAAAACATCGACATAAAGCTCAACTTTAAACTTGTTTTGAAGGGGAGATATAAAAAATGGTCGTACCTATTTTCATTTTTAGCTACTAAATGAAATTCTGGCTGGTCAAACTACTAATGAGGATACAGAGGAAGAAGACAATCCTGAAGAAGAGGTGATCTCTTTGAAAGGAAGTTCTGCACCTGAGGAGAGTGCTGACACTATGGGGGCTCCCAATCTCAACCCTGAGGAGTCTCCAGAAGTCGAGGGTGTTCTGAATACAAGTCAGGGTTCTTTGCTTGAACTAAATCCTGAAAAGGAGGGCTGCATCCCTGAGACTGAGACAGGTGAGATAAGTGTTGATGCTGAGATGGCTTCAGAGGTCCTAGGTAATCCTGGTGATAAGACAGCTCTCGAGAGCCAAGGGATTTCAGGCACTGATGAGGTTACTGAGACCATGCAGATCCTGGAGGCTCAGGGAATCAAAAAAGTGCAGGATATGGATGAAGTTATGCAGATTGATGAATCATTAACGATTCCTGAACTTGAACAGGTTTGTATGGTAGGCGCATAACTCTTATTAATGTTTTTTTGCATCTTTGTATTATCATAACAATGGAAAACTACATGTGCAGTTATTTTACAACAATACTAAAACACAAAAATTCTAAACTCTTGTTATTACAGCCTGTATTCATGTTGAAAGTTTGTTTTTTGTAGGATACTCCAACTGGACATGCTGGGAATTGCACAACATGCAAAACCCTGAGGAGTGAGGTGACTCAGTTAAGGGGCAAAGTCACAAGACTGAAGAGTAAGTTAATCTCCAATCAAGATCAGTGGGTTGAAACCTTTCAGAGCATACAAGAGCGGAAACAGTTGCTGATGGTGAATGCTGGTGAGTCAACAATAATTGATGCTGATGAGTCATATAGGCATTACTGCCTATCTTTATATTTTTATTATATTTTATCAATATTTGATTATTTAATAATAATTAAAATTTTAATGGTGATAGAATTTTTTTAATTCCATTTGTTTTAGCTATTCAAACTGATCCATGGCCAGTAACAAATGAGACAGAGTTAGGGCTAGAGGATGAATCAGAAGATGAGCAGGAAATGCAGGACGACACGTATGAGGAGTTTGAGTGTGATGAAGACCCTACATGGAGTCCTGAAGAAATTGAAGATGCATATAAAAAACTAAAGGAAGATGATGACTCGGTGAAGACTCATCAGAACACAAGGTACAAAGATGCAAAATTTGTTGCATTTTAACATCTTAGCTCTAAGTATCCTCTGGGAAGTGATTTAGGTCTAAAACTAACTTCCAGTATCAGAGGATCTATTTAGGAACAAGAGTACATCAAATTTGTTTTTTAATTTACTCAGATAAGAATTGCAAAAAAAAAAAAAAAAGAAGAGGCATAGCCAGCCCATAGACTGGAAGTCCCAGGCCTAAAAATGTTTGGTTTGTCCACTCAACCACTTGTAATAGATTATGCATCGTTGGGGTGGGCTAGATAGCTTAAGGGCTCAAAGTTGTCATGTGTGCAATCAACAGAATTATTATAAAAAAAGCATTTTTCAGGATGTATGTGAGAATAAAATCCCAACCCACAATTAGCCAGGTTTACAACAAGTTAAAAAACTGGCAACACCCTGAGAAAAACAATAAAAATGATAATTATTTTTTTTATTGTTATTTTATTATTTCAGATGCTATGATTAAATGAGTATTTCCTTTCAATCATTTTTTACAGGTTGGATTTACAAGGAAAAAACATTCGAGAGCAACCGAAGGGAATTGTTTTCCTTTCCAAACTTCTTCTTTTGTTTCAGTTCTGCCACTTGTGCTTCTTTTCAAAACCCAAACTTTCTGTATCACAGACAGGTACCTTGTTAACCATAGAAAGTTTCTGCAGAAACTGTAGCCAGACAAAAGTCTGGAAGAGTTAACCAGACCTGCTAGGAAAGTTTCCAGCAGGTAACCTGCTATTAAGTTTTGCAGTGCTCTGTGAGCCGAGTGAAAAGAAAGAAACGATACATTAAAACTGTAATTAAATTCAGGCTGAATTCGATTTAATTTTTATTACTTGTGTACATGAAAATTGGAGCAAAATCAGAATTCCCAGCCACTAAACTTGAGTTTAACTGAACGCTAGAAAAACATGGCTTCACACAGTGGGCAAGTTTGTCATTCAAAAAAAACGAGTAAGTGGCTGAGAATTGTGAAGTTTGGCCCATAAAATTAAGTGCTTACGGACAAGTATTCAAGCCATTACTGTAGGTCCTTCTTGGCCCCAATGGCCAACGCCTGGAATTACCAATATAACTCCACAGCAGTCTTATAAATTGGCGATAGGCCACAGACCTCAGGAATCTAGTTAGAGAAATGAGATCACTGTTAATTCAAGGAGGGATTGGATGGAGATAAATAAATACTCCTTTTAAAAATAAGCAGTTGGGGCAATAAAGCCATTCAGAAAATAAAAAATGTGATTCTATGAGATCAGTCCACGGCGATAAGCTTAGATGTATCAATTATTCAATGCTATGTAAGGTTCGATCGTTCCGATACAAAGTCAACAATACCCCAACTTACTCATCATCACTTTTGTTGCTTTGCCCACGAACAGTTGTGTACGACTTTCCAGCTCGCGTTTTTAGGCCCAGTGCAGCCACTTCTAATACGTGGCGGTTTAAGCAGACGCTTTCAAACCCTGGATGGAGGGTTATGCATACGGTCCGGTCTCCAATGGCTTCTTCCATGACCTCTTCGCAGCGATCGATCTCTTTGCAGCAAATGCACTCCTGCGCTTTTGTAACAAGGCTGACAGAGCAGTTCGAACACGAACACCTGCAAAATAATGTGAAAACTTCGTCAAACACAAGAAAAATACGTCTGTATAAAATTATTAATTGCCTGACCTCTTCAATAAAACTATCGCATAAAATCAGGACTACAGCTAATCACATAGCAACGAAATTGTAAACTTAAACAAAACACATAGTCGCGTTCGTCACGCGCACGATTTAACGACGGGTATGTTGAAATTGGAAAATAAAAATATAAATCTACATTCCATGATAATACCATACCATTCATTCGCTGGCACCTCTCCCGAATATCTTCGTTGAAACTGTTGTTCCTCTTCTTCTTCGCGATGAACTCTTTCGTTGTAGTCCGCGGCTTCTTCCTCGGTAGCAAGGGGTTCGCAACTGTCGTCGTACGGTGCAAATTCAGACAATTCCCCAATCACTTCGTCAACTGTAAAACTTTCTAGATCACTTTCAGATGTGCAGGAAGAGGAATCCGACGGCGATGACATCTTAAACGTCTTGTTAAAAGGCTCTAAACTCACAAACGTTTCCCAAATGCGAATCTTTTGGTTGATGTTTCTACGTCACAGTGCATAAATCACGTGGTCAAACGCACGACCGCTTTGCGGAGATCTCGCGGGCTATTGTTTTGCGAACTTTGTAATGGCGGACGGTATTTACACACTTTTCAGTGGGAAATTTCCAGCCCCCGTACGCAAGTATCGTTCCAATTTTTCGCTATTTGTATAATTTTGAACATATACAAAAGATTTATGTTAAAAAAATTCGGAAACAAAAACAAAAATTTTCGTCGTAGTAGCACTTTAAAGAGTTTTCTATTTCTTCTTCTCCACTGATATTTAAATTTCTTCCCTCCTCTCTTAAGTCTAAATTACGAAGTCTGTTTCTCTCACGCCTATCATCGGCCGAGCACTTGCAGGATCTACTGTTCATTTATAGTACATACTTTGCCTCCCTTCGTCGATTTATGTATTATTCATTACGTGTTTATGCCGATAAGCATAAAAAAAGAAATTACTGCCTGTTCCTTCTTCGCATCCAACAACTGGAGAATTAAACGCCAAGGGAAACAAGAAGTGATAATAGTAAAAAGAACATAAAATTTTAACCCGATTTTAACGCTTTCAGCGCGTTAACAAGGGAATTTAAAGGGAACCTCCACTCTTACTACAGAATAAGTTTAAACCGAATAAAATAATGTTGATAAACAAATTTGTTCGAAATTTGTCCTTAAAAATAGTGTTTATATCAGGAAAAGTGAATTTTTAAAATCGCTTATTTTCACTTTCAAATTTCGCGGGCGCCGCCATCTTGAATAATTGTGACGTGTTACGGGTTGCTCTTTTGGTCTGACACAAAGAGCTTTTGTTTAATAACAATAGGGCAACCGTAACACTTCACAATTATTCAAGATGGCGACGCCCGCAAAATTTGAAAAAAAAAATAGGCGAATCTAAAAGTTATTTCTTTCGGATACAAACGCTTTCTTTAAAAATATTTTAGATTGACTTGACTGTAACAGTTATTTCCTGTGATTTAAAGTTATCTTTTTGTTGAAGTGGAGGTTTCCTTTAAAAGCCCCATAATAACATGTGGCTCCCAAAGTGTGGACACCGGAGCGTGAACGTGACCAACGCGGGATATCTGATAACGTATAGTCTGAGAAGCGCAAAAAACTACAGTACGGAATAATAATAGTCTAACCACGTTTTCTACGGCGAGACTCAGCTCCGAGGTCCCTTATCCTTTCATATACCATTTTTCACGAAAAAGATACCCCTTTCGGGCGGAGTCTCCACGTATAAATTTTTGTAAAAAAACAGATTTTTTACATAAAAATGCAGCTTTTTTACAAAAATATATTCTGCGTAAAAAAGCAGTATTTTTACGGCCGGTTAACTTGTGAAAAAGCAGCTTTTTTACATAAAAAAGCTTCTTTTTTACAAAAATATATTTTTTTGTATATAGTCGATGGTTATGAATATTCTTATCACTAAAATCCCCTGAAGAGTGAGCGATCACGAAACAGGCTTGTCGGGATGGAAGTGTAGTTTTTTTCCTATTTCCAATATTTATATATATATATACACATATATATAAATATATTTGCTTTTTGTCTTCTAAATTTATTTATCTATTTATTTATTTTTTGAGGACCCTAGGTTAGAAAACTGTGATAGGTTATTGCGCTTCCCTCTTTAAATCAAGTTATTGTATTGTATTGTACGAAGTCAGTGTAAACACAGACTTTTGTACAGACGATAATACTGAGTAGTTTAAACTCCATTTCACAGATACACACAAGTGAAAAAGAATAATAAGAGGTATGAAATTGACAGGATTTGGACACAATTCACCATTTTTTAGATAACTTTTCGTTTCTTTTTTGGCTTCGTGGCTTTTTTAATTGTGCTGTTAGTACGACCAGCTCTTACTACGATTTTGTTGAATGAAAGAGATATCCCTTTAGCTGGTCTTAGCTCACCTATAAGGTTTGAGCTTTTAAATCCTGCAGGTTTTTTCTGATTTCTATCGTTTTGCAGCCAATTTACTGATATTTGTTTTTTGTGATTTCGCCGAAAGGTTTCCCGCATTAGCCTCCCAATCATGCTGAGAAGTCTCCCATCCCAGGGCTGTCAGGGAATACGAATATTGTCTATTGCATTTAGCCGTATTACATGGACATATTCATAAATCCCATCAGTAACATATTTGTCTGAACCGTTACAGATTTTTGTCAAAAAACTTAAGCTTCAACTTACTGTTCTTTTTGGTAACTCAAAATGATCCTCCGTGAGTTTTTCACTACCTGGAGTTCTACAATATAAAACGAAAATACATGTAATTGACAAAAAAGTCGTTAATTACAAAGATGCCGGAAACAGATAAAACATTCACCCTTGCGAGCACCAACTAATAAGCTACAGAAACTCTTGCAACTTTTTCCAAAAACCTTGTCTACCTAAAGCTTTGGCTTATCCCTTTCATTGATATTCACTTAAATACATGAAGGCCTAATGACCAAACAGTTCCTCTTCGGAACACTTTTTCCTCGCAAGCAAGAAGTATCAGGCGAATCTTTGTTTACATAGAGGATATTACACGGTGGCGCGAAGATATGAATTTTATTTTCGAGTGGCAAAACAATATTTTACGAACGAGCGCAGCGAGTGAGTAAAATATTGTTTTTGCCACGAGAAAATAAAATTCATATCTTCAAGCCGCCGTGTAATGTTCTTTTTATTATATAGACATGCTGATGACGGCGTTTTTGATGATTTTCCGAAGATTTCCGACCACCTTCCGAAGATTTCCGAAAATTTTCCAAAATTGTTCGAAGGCCAGACGAACGTTCCCGAACATTTTCCGAGAATTTCCGAAAATTTCCGAAGATGTCCGAAGATTTCCGAAGATTTTCGAAGACTTTCGAGGAAGACCCGAAGATGTTTCGATGATACACCAACGAATTCAAGTAAAATTTAAGAGACAAACTTGATATCAATGAAATCATCGATAAACTCACGTGTGAGATTATGGAAAATAAACCACTCGGGTCCCGGATGTAGTTTTTATGAATTTTACGAGTGGTATATTTTCCAGTAAAACACTCGTGTCTATATAATAAATCTTTTTCTTTCATTGATTACAATTTTTCCGCAACGACTCGCCGATTTTTAGCGCAACACAGCCGTGCAATGTTGAACAATGCTGCAAGAATTCGAAACAACATCGCAGTAATATGTTGCAACGCTGTGTTGTGCTAAAAATCGTCGTTGCAATTCGTCTCGTTCGAACAAAAAGTCCACGCTGTGAGGTTCAATGACAAATCATACAAAACGGCCAGTAAGGGTGGAAATAAATTAATGTAACTCGATCAGTTGCAATAGCATCTAAAGACCCAAGTTTCTCGGCTCAATAAGTGTAGGAAAAATTTGAGTGCCTAACTTACTTACGAAATGTTGTTTATGAAACTCAAACCATCACTAAACGTGCAATCAGACTCGATTCGAACCAGACAACTGCATAATAATAATAATAATAATAATAATAATAATTATAATAACAATAATAATAATAATAATAATAATAATAAGGCAAATGCCATCAGCGGATTTAATTCATTCAAAACTCAAGTTTGACACTTCACGGTTTCCATTCTTGATTATGTTAGAAATATTTAATTTTTCTGGGTTGTAGCGGAGCACTCTTAACGCGAAGCACGCGCAGCGGAGAACCATGATTAAGAAAAAATGGTAACCTGCATGTATAGACGCGAGAAATTTTTGTAATCACCTGACCATCCGTCCGTACCTCTGCCCTACATGTAAGCCGGTGTGAAATTCTTATTCAAGCAACCATGGGTTTGGCGATAATGGCATGGCCATCCAGACATTTAGAGAGAAAAGACAACAAAGTCGAGTCTTTCGACTAAATTTTAATTGTCTACACTGACGTTGATAACAGAGAAAGAGCTAAAGCGAGAGAGAGAAAAAAATCAAAGAGACATATTTCGTTGCAGGAACTAGATAGCGGCGGTGAGAAAATGAGAAATGCCAGCGACCAGCAGGGTGAAAATGAGCCGCAGTGAAGAAAAAAGGGATGTTACTAAAGCGGGGAACGGGGAGCGGGGAACGAGCACGTAGAACGGAAAAATGAAAAGATGGAAACAAAACAGAGAATTGGAAATGAAAACACTGATAGGGCTAGGGCTCAAGTTAGGTTTTGTTCCCATTTTTCATTTTCCCCTTCCCCATTGCTGTTCCCCGATCCCCGTTCACAGTTTTAGTTACATCCCGAAAAAAAAAAACGAACAGGAAGACAAACAACAAAATCCTTTGTTTCACGTCGTACAACAAAAAAAAGCGTGATGCACGTGCAAAAATTGTTGTTTTGCTAATATGACCACTTGATTTTTTCCGTCCTTGTTGCCGTCGCCGTTTGACATTGTAAGATTTTTTTATAAATATATGGGTGCGTTTTGGGGGGAAAATCCAACGGATCGTGAGTCCATAAAATCTACACTCTGGGTGGATTCTTCGGATCACATCCAAATCCGGATTTTTGAGATTCGCAATCTGAGCGGGTTTTTTGGGAAGTATTTTAAACAAGCGGTTTTCCGAACAAAAGTGGTACACAACAGATGCCGTACATATATGACTTTCTAGTGAATCTATGTTATTGGCGCCATAATTTTGAGCCATATCATTGAGTCTCATCATTTCACGTGTGTCATCTATTTACATTCGTAAACTGTTTTAAAACCCTTACTTGTCATGTTTTTGGTACGTATGTAGTGTCTGCTTACACCGGTTTATTTTCCAAGTAATTGAAAAAAAAAAACAATCATCGGCTTCAGTTGTAGTGCAATCGTGCTTGCTGAAGTAGTAGAGGCACAGAAATTAGGAAAAGCATGACAACCGATCACGCACAAATTTAATGATACAGATACAGACAAAAATAATCACTCTAAGCCACATTGAGAACAACTGCAACCTGAAAAACGCTTAGTCACCAAACCTTGTACTAAACAGAAAGAAATCAATCTTCAACAGACTCGGCCAAGATGGACAAACATGCTTTATGAATCACGCAACGCCCTCTGGGTTACCAGGTTAATAATTGACAACCCTCTAGGTTAGTGGATGAATAATTGATTGTGATCATTTTTTAACGGAGAATCGACGAATTTTATGAACTGGGCTGCCTCCTTGAGGAGGCAGCCCAGTTAATGATATTTGGTATACGTCACCTTGGTGTTGCTGTTCCCACATTGGTTACACTGCGGTCACCAATACTGACATGTCCACAAGACACGTTGATACTGTAACTACTTTCACCAGAAGAGGGAAGCTGGGGCTGAACACTACACAAAACAAATGATATGTGATAGCAGTCAGATACAGTCGTAATTGGTAACAGCGACACTGCTTTGCATCGAAAGTTGATTTCAGTGAAAAAACATAAACCTTGGGGTGTTTACTGTTTTTTTTTTTATCACTAACTACAATCTTGGACAAAATAAATGGAAAACCTAGACCCCCCCCTCCCCCCCAAATC
This sequence comes from Porites rus, assembly GCA_964035705.1. Taxonomy (NCBI): domain Eukaryota; kingdom Metazoa; phylum Cnidaria; class Anthozoa; order Scleractinia; family Poritidae; genus Porites; species Porites rus. The sequence goes on along the minus strand of OZ038005.1, from coordinate 13,073,991 downwards.
AAGGATGGGAAAATGGCGCGTTTTTGCCCTTCGCGCGCCTTCATCCTTGATTTGGGGGGGATGGGGGTTTGCTGTTCCATTTTATTTTGTCCAAGATTGTCTGAAAGCCTCGACTGGCGTTACTCACAGCGTCATGATAGCAATCATAACAAGAAATCTGCGTTCAAACGCTTTAAAGCTAAATGCTTTCAAAGCAAACCTGGTCATTTGTCAGTGAACTCATACAAAACAGAAGAATTGCGCTTGTTTCATTTTATATAAAATAAATAAATAATCCACTTATCATAAGTCTGTATGAAGTGCGGGATGCATTACTCACTAGGAGAGAGTTCTGCTGCGTGGAAGACGAAAAAAAGACATACTTATGCCTGATTCATTGCAATAGTTTTAATAAGCTTGAAGGCAGACAAAACCTATATAGAAATTGCATCGGCTGGTAATTGCAGGAATAATTATAGTAAGAAAAAAATTTAATTTGGCTACAAACGAGACTCGAACCTGCCTAAAAAACCTCAGGTACGCTACTCCTACTCGCCAATGTTGCACGCTAGACCTCCAGGCAATCCATGGAGAGGCTGTTGCCTTGGCTCTATATTTAAGAACTGTATCGGTGCGTTTATAGATCATTGTTAGCGATATTTTACCTATATAGATTGGTTTTTCTCATTCTAGGAAATCGAACACGATTAATGTTGACAAACATAAGGATTAGCACGATTTACAACAGAGTACCGACGGTTTTTATCGGTTTTTCACGATTTTGTCTTAGTACAGTAAAGTAAGAGACAGTGAGTCACTTTCATTTCAATTGGCTGTTAATCGTGATTAACCGTTGAAAACCGCTGCAAACCATCTTATATCACACAAAAACCTTTTGTAAACCGTCAGTGAAACGTCGACCGTGTCATTTTAACAAAGTTCGAGTGCGCTACACACAGTTTAAAAGTTTTAATTAGTAAAGTTTTAGCCTTTCATCGTTGTTGGTATTTCAGCGAGGTATAAAAAGTCCACAGTCTAGTGACTCCTGAGAAATAACATTAATGGTCCTTTTTACCCTGTTACAGTGAGAACTCTTTATATGATTTGTGAGTAATGCCATGTTCAAGAGCGCCTTTTTCTAACGTCCCAGACACGATGTGCAAAAATGTTCTCTTAGGGTATAGTAAGTATGGACGTCCTCGATGACACTTGTGACTGCGGGTCACAGACCAGTGTTTTCAACCGATAAATGTGTTGAAAGATGACTCTCTAATTAACAGTGACCACTACTTCGTGACTTAGACACCTTCGAGACAATCTTGGACAAAATAAATGGAAAACCTAGACCCCCCCTCCCCCCCAAATCAAGGATGGGAAAATGGCGCGTTTTTGCCCTTCGCGCGCCTTCATCCTTGATTTGGGGGGGATGGGGGTTTGCTGTTCCATTTTATTTTGTCCAAGATTGTAGCATATAAAAAAGAGTTGTTTATGTAAAAATGTCTACAATTGTCTACCTATTGTCTCAAATTAACAAATATCTTTTGTTTAAATGCTTCACGTGCGCGCACAAAATGAAGCAGTCACGTCCGTAGCATTTGTCTTCGAACACTCAAAACTTTGAGGACACTCATTTTTCAGTCCGTGACACAGGACACAGGAAGTAAAAATCCTAGTACTCCTAATACGAGCCGAACCTATGAATATGACCTTCTGGTTAGTGGTCCAGATGCTCTTCCACTAAACTACAGAAGACCCGTGGGAGACAAGGCCACTAATCTAGGTTTCTTTTGATAGTAGATTTCAAACGTTTCGAAAAATTAATACAATGTCTACAAAGTATCAAACTCCATGCAGTGAAAATGAAAATCTTAACCTAAATTTTCAGAATTTCAATTGAATTCAACTCGTTTCAGAAAATTGACATCTTAAGTTAAAGACACGCACGAACATTTCTCCCACAACCGCTTCCAAATTTCTGACACAAACACAAACCGATGTCCACCTTTAAAGGATGCGGTTAACTATTTAGTAAGTGTCCACTGTTCGTGGTTATGCCAATGATCTATAAGGTATAGACTTTCAGCAAAAAGCGCCTTGTGTCATCTTCTGGACCTCGCCGCTTTGACATGACTTCTACTTTTCATTTGCTTAGAGTTACACACAATGCGCTGTTAATCACCAAACAAGGTCACATGATCTTACAATTCTTATCGCACCTTTCCTTTCCTTTTGTGTCATCCCCAGGATCGGAATCAATTGGTACAACACAACTATTTTCATTCTGTGCTGCTTCACTTCTGTTCTCGCTACCCACACCGTCACCAACTCTGTGCGAATAGCTGTGTCCGACAATTCTCGTTGTTTCGTTTGATTCTGTTATCTGCCTCTGATCTTGGCTTACCAAAACATCACTGTCGGGAAAGGAGTCACCTCTCACATATTTTTCTTTTCTGTGTGGCGCTTCTTTCGACGAACTTCCCCTTGAAGGTACGGTTGAATTCTTGAATTCACCAACTGCATTAGATGCTGCCGCAAAAGCGTGATCTGTTGGCGGCCCCGGAATACTATGCAGTCCAACTAGTCTATTGCTTCGTTCATCAGCTCTATTTGTAGGTGGAATGGTATTCCTTGCTACAGGCAGTTTGATATTATCTAACGCAAAAGAAAATAGGATAAGCCGATTCCAAAATTAGTTTGTTTGCTCCCTGCCTGTAGGAATTTTGCTACAGTGGAACCTCGAAATAACGAACGGCCAAGGGACTGGCCAAATTTGTTCGCTACACAGAGGTTTCGTTATATCGAGGTTCTTTTTCATACATTTTACTATTACGGATCATTATAAGTTTATTGGAAACTGCCCCCCTTACCTCTACCCTAAGCCAACATTAAAACTTACTTCTCACTTAGGGCAGAATGTTGGCTTAGGGGAGGGGTAGGTGGGCAGTTCCACTATAGCTGATACTGGGGTAATTAGCCACTCACGCAGACGTTCTAAGGACTTCGTCACGAGTTCCACCGGATGAAGAAGCCCTAAGAACATCTGCGTAGGAGGTTACCTCCTAAAAAATAGCCTGCGTGTCGGGTAGGCGCAAAAAGGGGAGAGAGAGGGGGAGAAAAGCACAAAAGGGAAAAAAGAAGGTGCCTCTCTCCCCAATCCCCCTCCATTTTCGACATCTGCTACGCAGGCTAGGCTATGAACGGTCCGCTACCACATTGAAGGTAGGCTTACTCACCCCAACCCCTGTGCAAAGAATGCTCGTCTAATATCACAGTATTGCCAAAAAAATACATCGAAGAGATGACCCTCTAAGGTGTTGTACTAACCTGCACAACGGTGTAAAGTACCCAGACAAGTGAACAAGGCTTACCTGAAGGTCCCTGCATTGCTGACGAAGCTGAAGCAGTTTTCTTTTCATCTCTACATGTACGCTGCTTCTGTAAATCAAAAGTTGCTCTACTTGCCTCAGACGCTTTTCTGTGGTTTAACTTTTTCCCAATTCCAGTCTGTGGTGTACATATCTCTGAACTGCTACAGTGTACTGAACGTTCAATACTGGACAAGGCGGCATCCTGACTACCTGCGGTAGTTGCTGTAGTTTCAGTGCGAGAAGTGCAAACAGCCCTTTCTAATTCGCCCAATTCCGGTTTTTTATTTTCTTCAGGGATCGGATATGGCAATCTCCCAGGGCTATCAGCAGCGTCACTTGAATTTTCTGTGGGAGTTTTAGTATGATTACTTTCAGTCACAGGGTAGGACAATGTTCCAAGAGCCTTGACAGAATTTTCCTTTTCCGAGATGGATCGCACACTGCCTTCTTCAGGAACACTCGCAGGTAATTTTTCAGAGACGTTAACATCGGCTGAGTTTCCAGGGGAACTTCCTGATTTTTTTGTCTCTGGAACAGGACTGCACAATACTACGCAAGAACCAGTCGCAACTACAATCTGCTTGGAAGATCCTGCGCTGCCTGCTTCAGGAACGCTCGCAGGTAATTTTTCAGGGACATTAACATTGGTTGAATCTTCAGGGGGAGTACCTGAGTTTTTTGCCACTGGAACAGGACTGCTAGACAACGCTCCACGACAACCAGTAGCAACTGCAATCTGCTCGGACGATCCTACACTGCCCACTTCAGGAACTGCCGTAGGTATTTCAGGGGTATTTGAGATATTTTCACTTTCTGTAGGGTTTCCTGAGCTAGCAGTAAGGGGGTTTGTACCACTCCTACTCTCCGGAAACCCAAATGGAGATTCGATACTTTCCGCAGTACTTGGAGTTCTGAAAGATATAAACAAGTGAACAGAATGCTAATTACAATACAGAACATGAACACTCTGTGACTACATAAAAACCATTATGACAAGTTCCTTTTTTACGATTCTTAAGTCGAAGGTTGTGAACAAGAACTATACAGCGTTTTCACGGACCGGCTTGTCTTTAGATGGAATTTTAAAGCAGTTTTTCCGCGAAATTGGAAGCTGCACTCTTTATAAAAACGTATTCATCTGAAGTATATAAGGCATGAATATGGAAAACAAAGCGTCATTTAAAGGTAAAAAAAGAAACATATTCATATTCATTTCTCAATTCGCGTCACAATCGTTCTGAAATATACGTCGTGACACAAGTACATGGACATTGCTCGATCCTTTTTATGGGCTCCTGCTATGGACCCGCAAAACATACCAAGTTGGTCCCTTACGAGGGCTTTGATTGTATAGGGTCCCTTAGCGATTACAACGTAGCACAACGGTCATTAAACAATAAATAATATTTGGTATACGTCACCTTGGTGTTGCTGTTCCCACATTGGTTACACTGTGGTCACCAATACTGGCATGTCCACCAGACATGTTGATACTGTAGCTACTTTCACCAGTGGAAGGAAGCTGGGGCTGAACACTGTACAAGAACAAATCAAAATTTACATTCTCATGAGTTTTCTTTTAGTGCCCGAATCTTTCTGCTCTTGTAACCGCCATAATGGGAAAAACGTCGAAGAGTTGGGGAAAGTCAAAGCGGGCAAGAAGGATGGGAGAATTCTTTCCCACCTCGCCCGTCTTCTTCTTTCCTCGTCCCTCTATTCCTGCTCACCAAAATATCCCTATGTTGAACATTGTACATGGTGGCCACAGGGATACGAATATAAACAAGGCAGCTTTCACCTGCTCAAAAATACGCCAGCATCGCAGACTATAGTTTGTACCACAAGTTGCATTCAGTGAAAAGAAAGGAGCGATATAACGATAAGTTGCATAAAAACGGCCTGTACATTACTTCTGAACATTTTTTGCTTATATGTTTCGTTTTGACATTGCGACAAAATCGTCAAATTACAGTCAATAACACCCCGAAGCAATGTCATTAGTTTATAAAAGGGTTTGCTAAATAGTCGAACGACTATAGACCATTTTAAAGTTGTGGGCTTAGTATCCTAGCTTTTGAGTGGACGTGAGGCTCAGTTTGACCTTGTCTCGATACAAACCTCCTTCTTTTTTATGGAAATT
>OZ038005.1:13008504-13058504 GCA_964035705.1 Porites rus | reverse complement strand
AGAAAGGGTGTGGATTTAATTGATACCTCCTTCAATCCACACCACTCCCCATCCCACTACCCCCATTGCCCCAAGCAGAATTTAAAAACCTGTACCTTATTTTGCTTGCCAATGATCCCTTGATTCTTAGCAAAAGTTTCTGACAACAATAGCAACTGTAACACACCATAGTGCCCCTTGTCAGCTGCCACATGAATGGCTGTGTTGTCAACCTGAACGAAAAGGGACGAAAACTTATTTAAAAGTACAATTTAACAGCCCTGTATATTCAGGGGAAATGGTAATCCATGGCCAGATAATTATGGTCTTAATGGATTCTGGATTCAACACGGACACTCTTGCAAACAATTTACTTCTGGATCAGGTGTCACTGTACAGAGCATCGCTGTCCCAATGGCAAAAGCTGAATGAAGATGGAAATGGTGACTATCACTTTTTTTATAAAAATTATTATCATTCCTGGATAGTAATAGACCTAAAAACAAATCATGACACTTAATATAAAGTATTAGCTTAAAAAAAACATTTTTTGAAGAGCTAAAAAACATTAAACCTACTGAGTCAGCTTTGGTTATGTCAGCTCCTTTCTCAATAAGCCATTTAACTGTCTGTTGATTTCCTTTCTCAGCTGCCAGCTTTAGTGGAGTATGCCCATACTACAAGAAAGACAAGACAAAAATACAATAAAAGTTTTCATGAAACGCTCAATTTCCCATGGAAATAAGAAAAATAATTAATGTTTTTACATTTTACAGTCTTATTTTCATGCTCAGAGTTTTATCGTCTGCAATGGAACCTGCAGTGAGATTTCTTCAAACTTTACCAACTGGTTGTTATAATTTACAGCAGGATGTTGTTGATAAAAATTCACATTTTTAAATAAAATCAGGGGGTCTCCTTATTCGTTTTAGAGCAGGAGCCACTTGTATATATGATACAGTTCAAAATTAATTTCAGGTTAAGATTTTTTAACCTTTATGGTTGATTCTCTATTTCCTTTGTCTCATACTCCTTATTATTAATGAACTTATAATCAATTCTTTATATTAATTATTAATTTATAAAGTTTATCATTTTGGCAATTATCTATGCAACTTTGATTCTGGTGCAAATAGCCCATAACGAGAATCACCTGTGATCCTCTCAGAGGGAGAAAAATCTGACAGAAAACTCCCAGTTAAATTATCAGCCTCAATTTATAGGACATGGGATGCTTGGTAAAAAAAAAACATGTGACTTGTGATAGAATGCTACAATTCCTTAAAACACTTCTAGAGAACACAAGAGACTCAACTGTGTAGTACTGTATAGGCACATGTTGTAGTTAATTATCTATTTCAGTTAATTATTTCCTTTTATTTTATTTTTTTCCTTATACTACTATGTAAGAAATTTCTGCAATTTGATTGGCTTAGAGCAGTGGTATTTCAACTTAATTTGAAATACCTACATGTGAAAATTACAAACCTTTTGTGGGTAGTAGTATAAACAAATAATAGCATTATTTGTTCGTGATATTTGGCATAAATACCACTCGTGATATTTCAAAATTGTGTCAAATTTCACTCGCCTAACGGCTCATGAAATTACGTATAACAATTTTGAAATATCACTCATGGTATTTATGCCAAATATCACTACAAATCATGCTATTACCTATACAAATTTGTTTTGGGTATGGAAAATTATGTATGCTAATGAACTTAAAACAAAGGAAAAACAAAAACTTAATGAAGTAAAAAATTAACTGCAACACACATCTCCCCACTCTTCACTTCGATGTTGGTTTGACAGGTTTGCTTGGACCTCATTACCTTATCAACACCAAGTGCCAGATCCAGACCTTGAGATAAGGGGGGGCGGTCCCCCCCCAATTTTTTTTTCGGCCCTTCAGGCCTCAGTTTGGTCTAAAAATAAGGGGGGGGGGGTCCTCCCCTGGATCTGTCACTGAACACCAACATTGAAGAGGAAGAAGGCCAACAATCAACAAGCATTTCAGAAATTGTTATGACTGGGGCTGTAGATTTTTTTCTGATAATTTTTTAAATAATTATGCTTGTGAAATGAAGAAAGAATTTGATGTAATTTCACATCACGAGTCACCCACGACTTAAATTATTCCACACATCCCTTACATTATTCATGTGCCTTTCCAGCTAGGGGTGATTTAAAAGAGATTTTTTACAACCTTACAGGGCAGGCATGAAAGTGAAGATAGGAAAAAATTATAGGCAATGAAGTAATTTATAGCACTTGATGAAAAAGGGGTCATAATGAAAAGTGATAAATGTATATCATCTACATTGTCCATAGATCCCACACATACATGTAAGTAAATGCAAATGTTAACTTCAATTATTTTCACTTTATAAACTGACCTCATCACATGCATCGACATTAATTTCTTTTTGTGACAAAAGCAACTGAATTATTCCATTGTTATCTTGCTCTACTGCCATGTGAAGAGCAGTGAATTTGTGGGGCTGTGGAGCAAAAAAAACACATCATTAAATCTTAAGGGCCTGTGACATGCTTTTGAGCATTTGCAGCCATTTGATTTCTAGTAAAAGTCTCATGGTTTTTGGTGAAGAAATCCTTTTCCATTGACCTTGTGAGGGAGAAAGTTTCAATAATCAGCATTGACAATGTAACATATTTGGTCAATTGTTTGTGCACTGTATTTTTGATAACGCAAACATCAGTAACAAATCTACAGTGCGAGTACTGTGACCGGGGCCACCGTAGACAAAGTTGACCGATCAGATCACAGGTAAATAACAATACATTCCAAGAAAGTTGGTAATGGGCCAATCAGCAGCTCGTAAGAAAACAATAATTTACTCAAAGCACAAAATTTAAATAATGATAGCAAATGTTTTTCAAGAAAGCATAATGTTTCACCAGACAATACTATTATTTTTCTATACAAAACTTTACATTTTAACAACGCCCTGGAGACATATGTCTGACACAAGCTGTTATTTTGTCATCTACCAGCAATTGTGACCATTGCCACATTTTGCAATAACATGCACCCTCAAGTCAAAAATATGCCTTATGTTTTCATTTTCTCCCTCTGTCGACACTCTAACTGACCTCTCAGGAAACATAGGCTTTTTTTCAGCCAGTTCAAAAGGTAACGTCTGTAGGTTGTAATTGGTTGATTTTGATCCATGTTGTTTATTTTGTTTTGTGGTAATTATGATCATTGACAAGTAATTTTCTCAGACTGTATTGCTATTTTCCTGCCATCCAATTGGTTCACTTTTTCTAGGTGGCCCCAGTTATAGAAGTCACACAGTAATTTCTTGAGGTCATTAAGAGGAAGCACAAGGAGCTCTTCGGTGTTGGTCCAAACAGATCAAATGTGGAATTACTGTGGCAATTTGGCATTCATTTTTTGGTCTTATAACAATCTTGAGTCAATAATCTACAGTGTATCTTTACCTGACATTATTTTTAAAAATGGTTAATGTATAAAGTGAGTGGAAAGTTGGTTCCTTGATCAGCTGTGGACTTTTAGATTTGATTTAATGGCTGATCTCAGACATGACTCCAGATCACCTACAAAAATTTAATCCTTTGAGCCCCAATATCAACATATGTGCAATCTTCTCACTTTTCAATCTCCATATATATTTCTTATTATAATGCTTTAGGATATACAGGGTTATACATTTGGTTACTATGGGGTGGGGGGGGGGGGGTGCCTGGAGAATCACACTTTATATAGGGTGCTTTCCATTCAACCCAAAATTCCGGAAAATTCGGTTGGTTCATCAAATGGGACGGACCATTTCGGTTTGGTCCGTGGTCCACTGTGACCGGTCTGGTCATTTCCGTCAGTCGGACCGAAATGTCCCTTTCCATTTGCCAAAATTGTTGTACCCAGTACTGCTCTTTTCTATCCTGCTTACAAGACCTTAGTAGTTCCCAATGGAAAGTGAAGTGCTGTGAGTACAGCATGACATCTCAAATAGTTTGAATCAGTTGCAATTTTTTTCGATTTTTGATATTTGCCATTAACAGTGACAAATAACTGACGTAACATGACACGTAGGTGAGAAAAAGTGTCTGTAATCAAGCTACAATTGTATAAGAGTCTGTGAGAATCAGCGTATTATTTGTCTGAAACCTGTCTACGATATTTAACTAAACCAATTTATCAATTAAGCTGAAATGAATACAACAAAGCCTGGCTGAATTTACAAATTGGCTAAAACACCAAATTTATTTACCGTACAGTTCCAGGAATTGCTTTGAATCGTTCGAATATTCTGAGAAACGTATCGTTTCAATTCACAAGAATTTTTTACCTTCACTTGCATTCATAGGCTTTCTACACGAAATAGGATTCCTCCACCTTTAGTTTTCTACCGCCCGTTTTCGACAGTCAAGTGTTCTTTAGGATATAAACAGTATTCACTTTTCTCTTTTAGAGCGTAATTATGAGTGTGCTGCGAAGCCACAGTAACAAAATGCGCGGTGGCTTGGGTCGGGTCTGTGCAACCGGAATGTACCATTCCATTGAGCAGGTGAAGTTTCTGAAATTTCAAACCGGCATTTTTGTTGAATGGAAAGCGCCCGTATACTCCAGCACTCCAGCCCTCAGCTAATGCAAAAATAAAAAGCATCTTTTAGGTCCGAGTAAGGTGACAAAGAGGAGGAACAGGTTGATTACCACTGGTTAAATGCAAAAGAAAAGAAATCTTACTTTGCTGATTTCGTTCACTTTGACTCCATTCTTAAACAGTAATTTTATGATATTCTCCGCACCATTTTTTACTGCTGAATGCAATACTGTAAGTGTTCCCTAAGAGATAAGAATAACAACAAAAAAGTAATGACAGTTTTGAACCTTTTTAAATTTCAAAACGTTATTTGAAAGTTTGACTTATATTTGAAAACATACTTTTATTTTAAATTAGAAAAACAAATCCCTAAGTTGAACTGCTTAAAGTGAAAAAGGTACATTTACAAACCCGTTTAGTTTCCATTGATTGTTAACAAATGAAAAAGCACTTGAGAATTTGAGGCAACCCTGAGATCTTCTTGTGATCTGACTACACTTTAGATTAACCCTTGGACATACATGCAAATTCAAATCCAGGAGTACCCCCCCCCCCCCCCCCGCCCCAACTGGCCTATGGCTGACGGAAGGATTAATTTTTAGAAATGAAAGCTGATAATGAACTTGCAATAATTGACTAATTATTAGTCTACAAGCAACTTTAAGTCTCACAAAAAATGAAAATATGTTTTAAAAAAACAAAAAACAAAAAATTAAACAAAGCAAAACTAAGAAAACAAAAACAAAACGACCAAAACACAATTATACTTTGAGTCTCACAAAAAATGAAAATATGTTTTAAAAAAACAAAAAACAAAAAATTAAACAAAGCAAAACTAAGAAAACAAAAACAAAACGACCAAAACACAAGTATACTTTAAGTCTCACAAAAAATGAAAATATGTTTTAAAAAAACAAAAAACAAAAAATTAAACAAAGCAAAACTAAGAAAACAAAAACAAAACGACCAAAACAAAAAGAAAGGAAAAAATTTTCCTCCAGCAGGAGTTGAGCCCCAGACCATTAACATGTAACGTCGACACACTATCTATTCCACCACGACAACAAGTGTTAAGCATTGATGTTAAATTAATTATCTTTAACGTTTTTGCCCATGAAATTCTGCCAGCGGACGCTCTTTGAAGCTGGTAGAGCTTTATTTATGAAGATATATTCGAGGAAAATAAGCTGGATTTTGACGGTAAAAGCCATACTTAAACTCATTTTGTCGCATTTGAAGAACATGTGGCCAACAAATTAAAGCGATATTGTAATTCTCTGCATTTACATGAGGAGAATCAAATAAGATTCAGTAACAGTAAACATTTCTGATTTTATTCAACAAAGAAACATTTCATTTCAGAATGACATTTCCCTAAAAGCAATGAGATTGGGAGTCTTGTTGTAAGAAAAGTTAAAAAATTGTGAGACTAACGGCAGAATCATGAGCTTGGACCAGCTTGGGGAGTTGAAAAGCAATCTCTTCATCATGTTTATCACCTTGATGAGTCAAAAAGCTTTAATTAAAAGTTCATAGACTTCTGTCTCCAAGTTAATAGTGCTAATAATAAAACATTCAAAGTCCACTTGAAGACAACTTATAATTATCGTCCTGTGAAAGCTACAAAATTATACAATCAAAAGCTCTGGGCACAATGCACGTTCAGCAAGCTTCCTTGAACACAGAATTGGAACAATCAATCTGTGGCAGTTGTCATTAATTTTGATATATTGGGCGTTCTATATTGCGAGCCGACTCATTACAAAAGTGTTGACTCTACACTTGAGTGACACTTTTGAACAGTGGCCCATAAGGGACATCTCTATATATTTTTCATTAATTTCCACTTAATAATTTGTGATTTGACTTACTCTTGATCAAAGTTAATAGTTAGTAATACAAACTTAAGTAAGTTATAACTCTCCTAAACTTCTAACTCGTGATCGCAACTTATAACCCTCGATCGCAACTTATAATCCGCAATTACCACTAATAACTCATAATTGCAACTTACAACTCACGATCGCCACTTATAACTCGCAATTGCTACTTATGACTCACAATTGCTACTTATGACTCACGATCGCTATTTATAACTCACGATCACTACTTCCAACTTGCAATTGCTACTTATATCTCGCGATCCCCTTTTATAACCGGGGTTTCATTAAGGTTTTGAACAGGAGGGCAGGTTTGACAGCCGGGCAAAGGCCCTTTGAGCCTTGCATCCCTAGCATGCTCCCCTGGAAAATTTTGAAATTCTACAGTTGCAGAGATGTATTTTCCTGCATTCTGAAGCTGCAGACAATGTCTTTCGACTTCCAAAAAAAGATAACTTTTGTAGACATTTTAATCATGATACCATATCCAACACACAAATTAGTTCATAATCTTATCGATTTTAGATGATCTTTTATGGAGTACAGTTCTATTCGCAATGCATTATGGGGCGATTCTTGTTTTTTTTTGTTTTGTTTTTTTAATAACATTTGTTTCTGCATCACTTTTAACTTTTGGAACTTTTGGAATTATTTAATAACAGCAAGTTTATTTGTCCGAGGGGCAAAGTTTAAGAGGGCTCCATTTTTTTTTGAAGGAGGACATATTGTTATTATTAGAGGCAATCTCTTTTTCAATTTCCATGGAGTTCATAATGGTTTGTATATAAACCTGTAGCGCAGGGTTGCAGTTATTTAACTTACAAGTGTAAAATATCGTTTGGCGATAAGGAAAAGGTGATGTAGTAATAAATCAGAGATATTATCAGTTAGTCCAAGACAGATAAGAGGAGAGAAGGCAATGGATTTGTTTAACGTGGTGTTTTGAGCTATCCATTGATAAATGTCTTTCCAGAATTTTTGAGTGTAACTGCAATACCAGAACAAGTGGGCAAGGGTTTCAGTAAATTCCCCGCAGAAAGAACAGGAGTATGCTTGTTTTAGGCCGATTTTAAAGAGGAAGTCGTTTGTTGCTATTCGTCTGTGGAGGACCATGAATTGGAACACTCGTAACTTTGTTTCTGTTGTACACAGAAAGGGGAGGCAGTATGTATTCTCCCAGTTCACATTCGCATTTCCTATTATATTTTCCTTAGACAGCCAGACAGCCAGCAATTCTTGTTTTTAGCACGTAGCAAAAGAGGGGATTTCATGCCTCATGTGATTAAGTGGAAATTTGGCGGTAAAGTATGTATGCGCGATCGCAAGTTGTAAGTCGCCATCACAAATTATAAGTGGTGATCGAGAGCTACGACTGGCGATCACCAGTTATAAAAGGTGATGCGAGTTGTAAGTAGCAATCAGAAGTCATGAGTACCGATCGTGAGCTATAAGTGGCAATCTCAAGTTGTAAGTTGTGATTATGAGTTACAAGTGGTGATCACGGGTTATCAGTTGCGATCGATCACAAGTTAGAAGTTGCAATTAAGAGTTATAATTTACTATCACGACATTCAAGTGAAAATCGAGAGATATAAGTTTGTATTGCTATTTATTAACTTTGATCGCGAGTATTGGGGGTTTTCACTGTCATGCAATCAAAAATAAAACTGCAAACCATTCAATACAGAAAGTCCAGAATCTAGGAAATAAAAGAAGATAAATATGCAAAAGCTAACGCCTTGCCAAGAATCAGGTGTGTGCGATATTTCATATGCGAGATATTTGGAAAAACCCTTGTATGGAGACGCCATGTTTGTGTCCCTTTGAGGGGCACACATATACGGCTGCCGGAAACCAACAAAAACAACTCAGTGTTTTTTAGTTTTCCTACTTATGCGTGAATTAACTGCTTGAAAAACTCATAAAGGATGAAAGTGATATTTATTCCGAGACAAGGAATATTTAGATAGCAAAATCTTCCAGAATTGGTAATGTTTTTAACCCACATAAGAGCCTTCCCGGCTGCCAGCTGCATGCCGCGTGACGTAAAAGCCTAGAAATTCAAAAGTCCTCTGTCGCAAAATGAAGAACCCTTTCAAACCAAATAAAGGTGTTTAGGTGCTGTTATACCTCATGAAACTCAGAAGAATCAATAGTTTCTTAGTTTGAATTTTGGTGACATCATGTGAAAACTTAGAATAAGTCAAATCGCAAATTATTAAGTGAAAATGAAAAGTATCTAAATGTCCCTTATAAGCCACCATACATTTGAATATCGCAGTGCCCACAATAACTCGTTACTACGCTACGCGTAATCCACGTCTTAAAAATGGAATGCTCCACTACGTCATGGCTCCTTTTTAAGCTAATATTATTCCATGACATGTGATGCAAATTAGTGGTCGGGTGCGTAACGTAGATACGACACTTAATTTTACGTGGAGTTTACGCTTAGCTTAATCAGCTAGTTTACAATATATCGACTTGGTTTCCATTTTTTCTGCAAAATGCCCCTTCCATGTTACATTTTTTCTTAACCCTTGAAACGAAGAAATATTCTTACCTGAGTTGTTGTTATTTTTCGCGTCAAAAAATTGGACTTTCCTCCACCAAGGTTGAGATTTCTTGTCTCCAAAAGAATTCTCTTTACTTGATCTTCATTATCGTCCCGTATCCCTTGCAGAAAATCCTTCCAAAGCTTCTCCTCTCGTTGACTCATTTTTCAAGAACAACAGCTTCAACGATTTTTTGCTATGAATGCAAACAAATCAACATTTGCTCAATTCCAAACGTTCATGACAAAACATGAAGTGAGGGCCGCTTATTGGTGAAATGTTCTTTCCACTCAAATTTTAGGAAGTCATGTTTTTTGTTCGTTTTATACCAAACGCTGCCCGCAGACGCTGCCGCCATGTTTGTGTCGTGTGATGTACTGTAACGGAGTTACCAGTCCACCACATTTATGCACGGACACATTCTTTCACCACTTGACATTTCGTAAACATTTATATTCCTACAGTTTATCGTCTACACGACCAGCACTTAAATAAAACTTTATCACTCGTATACATGTATATATGCAGCCAAGTTACTGATGCAACTATTGCTCTAGCGAAAAAGGAAACACGGCGATAAAAACCCTTTTCCTCCGGTTGACTGATAATAGGGCATGATAGGGGAATTTTGGGGGGAATTGCATGACTGTGCTATTCAAATTCCATTTCATAAGTACGAAAGTTTGTTTAACACACTGCAGATCTACATAATCAAAATTTGTTGTAGCCATACAACACGCCTATGACCTGAATGTATTTGACAAAATGTATCTGAAAACCGGCGAAAACTGAGATTATAAGGCTATACCGGACAGCGTTTCGTGTCGACCATGAGAGTGCGCACAATTATTTCATCCATTTTGACCCGAAGAGCCAGGGTACTTACCAGTATGTGACTCTCCCCTACTTGGCCGGGAAAACAAAAGGTAGTCTGGGGAGGAGAAAGGGGAAGAAAGGGTTGCTTCGCTCGTCGATTGTCGCCGATATTTTTCCTAATTGACCCCTTTTTTTTTCTTTTTCCCCTTCAGCGGAGCCTGGTCCCAGGCTAGGCTCGGCTACGCTCCGGTACGTAAATCCTACCCAGACGAACAGTCTGAATCCTACCAAAATCACCCTTCTTTGTGTGAACAGAAGTCCTATTTTTGCGGGCGCAAAGGTATCCGGTATCATAGTATGAACAAAGCCTGTGACACTTAACTGTTAGTATAAAAAGGAATTATATCCTCGGAGAATCGGGGGGGGGGGGGGTGGGGGGGGGGGCGGGGACTTGACCAATATATTTGGGCAGAGGTGAGCCGCTGAGACTTTGAAACCCTGACACTGTTTAGGATAAAAAAAGTTCTTAAAATATATACCCTGTTTAGGACAAAAGCCTCAATTTCATTATATATAAAATATATATATCAGCAAGCCCACAGCAACAGACCAATGAGTGGTGCCGGATCTCCCAGATGTAGACCTGGATTAGTACAATTAAACTTGTAGAAAAATATCGCGAAACGTCCCTAAGCGGCGATGAGTGAGGAGAAACGTCTACCTTCCGCAGGCTACTTCAGGGGCTTAAAGAAAAAAAGAAAATAAAACTAAAAGTTCGTTACAAATAAGACTGAGTTTTATTTTCATTTTCCTTTTAGCCCCTGAAGAAGGTTTGTTTTCAAGCCGAAATATTGGGCAATTTGTTTAAATATATATTGTTTGTTTTGTTCTTTTGTGTACTTCCTCATCTCCTTGCCGTAAGGGTCAATTTTATTCAGTACCCTCTTTTGACTGAAAGCCGTACATGTAAACTATTTACGGCAGACTTGCGTCGTTGCAATTGCGCGTTTAGGACAGACTGGCGCAAAATTAGATACCCTGTTTAGGGCAGAGAGGACGAAATATACCCTGTTCAGTGGTACATCCCTGTATATTTAGGTCATTTAAGGGAATACCCACCCCGGGTTGTGCCCCAGGTCGGTAAGTGCAGTGCGTGTACAGGGTGCCCAGGCTCCCAACCGCTCCCAACCGCTCCCAACAGCCTCTGAGGGTCTCTAAGAAGCCAAATTACATATATGTGAATTTATCGTAAGTTCTAAAATGTACATTACCAGACATGAAAGTGTACATACCTCAAAAACAGACCTCTCTGTGCTGTTTTCTCGTTGTTTTTCGTGCCCGGCTACGAGAGAAATTTTACAGATCCCAGCAGAAAAAGAGAGTCTTCCGCTGGATGCTGTTTGTGCTAATCGTGTTTGAAAAATCTAGGAAATCAGTTAAAGAAACCCCTCTTCCTAAGAAGGCACGGTAAAAAAAAAATTAAATTGTTCCTCCCCTCCTTTCACAACTCAGGTAGTCTCTCATGTCTGACTCATGTCTTCTCCTGTATAATCTGTGATCGTGGAGAGGAGCTGGCCTGTCAAGAAGCTAAAGAAGCCAGAGAGAGAAAAGATTAATTCTTGTTCGCCTCATCAGATATATTAGATGTGTAACAAGAGGAACGAACTATCTACAAATAAGTCAATACGTTTAGGTGAAACGTGCATGTCTTCATTATCTTGGGTTAAATGGCTTGAGTATCGTGGAGACTGTCGGATTTCCCTTCTACCGGAAGTGCGATTTGAAGGTCTCTGTGACCTTGAACATATTTAGACACACAATATTGAATCAAAAAATGAACACACCCAATACAAAATATAACAACAATTATACTGGGTAAACCGGAAATATAGCTAACCAGTAGATTAAAAAGTATATAGTTGATTAGTAGCTATATATAAGTAGGTTTACTGCAATCAAGCTAGAATTTCTCCTCTGCCGAGGTTAGTCTTAGGCTCGATTACTAGCCACTCTTCGGCGGGGAATTGAGTCACGTCCGCCCTCTTTCCACGAAAAGACTGTATTCTCGGGGAGGCCGAGAGAGCGGCGGAAATCAAGTCTTCATGATGCTCGTCACATTTTAGTGGGAAGGCCTGTCTCGTTGTGCCCTGATTCACGAATACCAACCATATGCAAATAAAAGCAAATCTCAACATTGGAGTCGAGATGGAGAGAAGAAGAAGTACAATCAGGGAAAAGTTAGATATCGATAGATAAGTTGGTTGAGAAGGCGTGACATAAAAAAATCGTCAGTTTCTTTCTAGAGGGTTCACAATAACTTGAACTACTTGCAAAATAAGACATCACGTCTTTATCACATTCGACGCACGTATACGAAATGTAAAAATAAAAATGTTCTAGAAGTTTTAAAATCCTCGAAATATATTTGAGGATTTTAAAACTTCCAGAACATTTTTATTTTTACATTTTACATATCGTATACGTGCGTCGAATGTGGTAAAGACGTGACGTCCTTTTTTGCAAGTAGTTCAAGTTATTCGAACACATTCCTAGTCTCGGCATTTACAATTTCTCAAAAAAAGGTCCACAATAGGTTTGGCGGGATGCGGGATTTGGCTTTTTTTTTGTGGTGATACTAGGGATGCGAGCTAAAAAAAAAAGGGAGCGGAAAGCAGGAATTTTGACAATCAACCTCGTTCCCAGGGTTCTCTCTCGGAGTATGAGAGAACCCTGGGAACGAGGTTGTTTGATAATGAGCGGGAGCGGGATTTCCTATTTTTATTGGGTTGGGATGCGGGAATCGTAAGGGAAAAGTAAAGGGATACGGGAATTAAGTTTTGTCGTGACCACAGTTTGACTCTTTTGTGTACACCGCCTTTGTACTAGGAACTACTAGTTCCCAAGGAAATGATGCCTGTGAATTTTAGCCATTATCATCTTTGCGTGTCTTCGTCTTATTCCGATACTTGGTAAAGACGGTGTGCGTGAACGGTCAATGAAAAGGTCTGGAGTGAGGCCAAAAAACGAATTGGACTAGGGAGGGACGCCAAAAATACGCGGTAATTTTATACAGTCTTCGCCCGTACTTCGCAACTTTTAAAACCGATTGCGAGAAAAAACAAAGGACTGTTTTGCAAACTATTAGCTACTATTCGAGGGCACAGGCACCTATTTTTGTGCGGATTTAAGAATGGAAGAAAATAAAGCGATTTTAAACAGGAATGAGTACAAGTAGCAGTACAAAAGAGGAAGAAATCGAGGACCAAGCGCAAGAAGCCGGTCGAAAAGTAAAATTTCTGCATGGGGGTTGTCTACATTTGGTTGTACTGTTCGATTCCATAGGAGTTTGGGTTTCCATAAAAGAGAATATTTCATCAATCTGTCCAACCAGTGTGTTCATGTACACTTTCCACGACCCATAGTCAGCGTAGACAATTGGCTTCATCGCCTAATGCAACCTATCAGTAAATTAATCGAAAAATACATCTGCCCAACTCGACTGGCTGTTTCCAGCCGGCCAGAACTCAGATCGAAGTAAACCTTCTTTTGTGTACTGATGCGCTCACATAAGCAAAACAGAAAATAAAGTTACAGTCGTTAATGATTTAGGCTGGGATCAGGCTTCGCATTGGGGAAAAAGGGAGAAAAAAATTGATCCCGTTTTTTGCCTTTTTTCCCCACTACGAAAGCCTGATCCCAGGCTATTAATGGTTAAGTCAAGACCTTAAACATCAAAGCTGCCTATTGAAAGAAGGCAAGTCTTATACATTGAACGAATGAATGAAAGCAAGAAACTCGTAAAAAAAATTAGGGCGGGATCTAGTCTGCAACACAGCCGTTTTTATTGTCGTCACGCAACGCTAGTCCCCACAAAATTTGTGGCTGTTTAGCAGAAGCGGGATCGGGATGCGGACGTAAAAACAGGCGGGATAGCGGGATTAAGAAGAAAAAACAAGCGGAGATGGGGGATTTGAGAACCCTATTGTGGACCCTCTGTCTAGTGTTTCAACGAAATTTGACGTGTAATGTGGGCTAGTCTTAAATTAATGTCTTTCGATGTCAACCGGCCTTAATTTATCGTTTAAAAAGATCTATTTTGAAGTCCAGTGGATCAATTTTCTGACATTAACCTTGTTTTTTAAGGTGACGTCACAGGAGACGATTCGCAACGGCGATTTTTAGCGCAACACAGGGTTCAAATGTTTGAACAATGTTGCAGAATTTCAAAATGATGTCACAACAATGTTGTAACGTTGTGTTGCCCTAAAAATCGTCTTGTGCAACATCACCTTTAAAGTGTTCGCAACGACGATTTTTAGCGCAACACAGCATTGCAATGTTGGAACAATGTTGAAACGCCGTGTTGCGCTAAAAATCGTCGTTGCGAATCGTCCCTTGTACCATCACCTTAAGCCTGAGCTGCGTGGCAAGCGTTTCAGCGCGAGTTCGAAGAGAAAGATGGAACGGGAGCAAAAAAAGCTAGAGGAATTTAATTCAGTGTTTTCGTCGATCTCGCTGCAACTTTGGCGCAATAACTCGATTAGAAACCCTTCAGTACGCTGCGCAGGTTGGCTGAGCGTGGTTACCCAGCAGACCACCCAGTCCAGCTATGTGTCATTCATTTCTTTAGACCGCTTCCCTCCCTATAGTCTGAATATCGGTTTCTTTGATGGAAGATTAGGTTCTTGAACTCTATTTTCTCACATTAAAACCGCTTCTCAAGTATATCTCAAGAATACGTCCATGCCCAAAGAAACGCACGAATCAGAATCGTAACAATCCGCATTTAGATTTGATTCATGAGTCCATTCGGAGTGAATCTTCCTTAGATTCAAACTTCATTTGTGGATTGTTGCAAAGCCGAACACAAAATTGGTTTCTGAAATCAACAATCTGGATTTGGATAAAGAAACGTACCTGAAATTGTCCTAAAATCCTGTATATTCGTTCTCATCACGCTTTTCGCGTGTTTCATTGTGCGCAAAAAACACTCGTTTAGAAAGCGGGTTACGTTTTCATGAATGAGTAAGTCCTCTTTTTCCTCAGGGATAGTAGAGCGGGCTAAATACGCCTGCGTAAATAGATTTAAACGCACGGGTAAATTTCTCACGGCACAAAAGTTTCAGCTCGATTGGACTGGCATATAAACCGAGAAGGTGTAGCAGAATCGTCAGCTCAGCGATAAAACTGGAAAACAAATCCAAAATTCATTCATTTGCCGAACTCAAACACCGTGCTATTGACAGAAATCATCTTGCCCACCTTCAGACTGTTGGAACCAGGCTGATGCACAAAGTTCCATTTGCGTTTATGACGTAAATAACGCGAGCTAAATTATTCAAAATGGCGCAGAAAATGAGGGCGTACGACGAAAAACACTTGCTGGAAAGGTCAGCCATGAGTACCACATGCTACCCAAGTAGCACAGGGATCGCAAGATTATGTATTGCGCCTAATAACGTCGAACGCAATTAAAGTTCAGGGACTTATGCTAGAGACTTAAAGTCTTCTAGGCGTTAGCCCGCGAGCAAGCTCTCCTGGGGTTCCCGCTATCTGGGGTCTTTTATAACGAATCTGAGAAGATAAAGTCGTCTGCTGTAAAAAAGACGACAACATTGAAAAAAACACAAACAAACAAAACACTGAATTCTCCCAGTCGTCTGCTCATAACAAATTGTTCACCTTATCAGCTGCTAATGACAACGCAGTTACTGCACAAACTTGAGAGATACTGTCCCTAAAAAATCCAGCAGTCAAGCCATATTAGTGCGTTGTTTTAAGCTACCTTGTTCTCTCCTTACTAGTTACCAAATGACATAAAAGCGTCCGAATCTAAAGATATCTTTAAAAGAAAACTGGCTAGTAGGCAGGCAAACTGTTGACTACATTTTACTTTATTTTATTATTTGTACATTTTTTTAGTGTAGTTGTACAGTATTTACTTCTGTTTCTATACGGCTTTCATGTAAAGAAGTTATGTAACTTATGAAATTACCGTATTCAAATAAAAGTGAATCAATCAATCAATCAATCAATCAACCCTTTATTGCTATGTATACGTATGTCACTATCTCTGCATCAATATTAGAAAATTTTCCTTTGCAATAAATATTTTTTTGGGAACTCTCCCACCAAATCCCTCCGTCCGTAAGACTTTCAGAGAAGGGATAGAAAAAAAACATAAAAATAATTAACAATAAAATAATAATGAATAATAATAATAATAATGATAATAACAATGATAGTAAAAAATAATGATAATAATAAGTACAAGGATCTCGAAATATAAATTAAGAAAACATTGAAACTAAAATCAACAACTGTCCCAGTGGTCATTGGCGCTCTCGGGCTTGTAGCCTACGTGGCAGGCGTTAAAAGGGGAAGGGGAAGGGGAAGGGGGAATTTGGGCGCGCGAGGGAGGAAGGAAAGGAACGCCTGCAAGGACGCCATTGTTTCCTCCGTTTTTCACGCTCAGATTCTGAGCGTGAAAATAGTGATTGGTCAGAATTAATTAAATGTCAATCTTCGACTTAATACCTTTTTCCGATTGGTTGAAATCAACATCACGCCATTTGAGTAACTAAACATATGTCGCTAGTGAAGCGTGATGAGATTTCTCTACGGGAATACCCCTCCTCCCTCCTCCCTCACGCGTGGTCTCGCGCCCTAATTCCCTTCCCCTTCCCTTTCGAACGCCTGCCACGCAGGCTATCAGGATTGTCAAGAACGGGACTGAAAACTACGTTACCAAGATCCCAGGAAACAGAGCTTCAGAAGATTGTCCCCCTTGGGACTGCTCACATACTCAGGAGGTCACTGTCCAGCAAGTAATCCACGAGACTTATGACTGCCCTAAGGGACGGACCATTAGAAAACTTATGGGGGGCGGGCGAAGTACAAAAAATATTCGTGCACGCCAATTAACCCTAAAAAATATTCATGCTACGGCCTAAAAAAAATTCATACAAGGAATTTCATAAAGAAAAAAAATTCCTGAGGCTCGAAAATTTCCCCTCCTCCCCCGATAACTTTTCTAATGGTCCGTCCCTAAGTTCATGGAATGAATTCGGTTCCACAAAAGGAAAGAACATGACTCCAAAGAGAATTCATAAATAATAATAATAATAATAATAATAACGAGAGCTTTAAAACAAAACATAGCACGTTTCGCATCAATAACCGAGCCTGATTCATTTCCCTTGTTTTTAGACATTGAATACTGTATTTACCAATGTAACAAGACGTCCTTGTAACAGCCGTAAAAAAAATCTACGAATTTAGCATCAAAAACCACAAGGGAGACTACTACGGAAATGCTAAACGTATAAAGTAACCGGTCCCAGTTGTTCAAAAAGGGAGGAAAATGCTATCCACTGGATAAATTTCTACAATGGATAGCGCAATTGGTTTTCCTAGTAATTATCCATTGGACAGACATTATCCGGTGGGCAGCGTTATCCAACTTTTGAACACAAAACGAAATTACATTAAATTGAAATAAATTAACATAAATTAAAAATAACAACTTTAAGGCACCGTATCAGCAGGTGTTTTTTTTTACAAGCGTTGTCGATGAGAAACAAGGCTGTATTTTAAATTATTTACGCGCAAATATGCATGGGTAAAAAGGAACAAAAGAACCCAATACGGTTAAGATAAGTTTCAAAAAACATAAATAAATATAATACAACGTAACTAAATTATACCCTGCACATGAGAGGCTTTTCAGGGCTTATAAAATAACATTGCACTGAAAACAATTAAAAATAAAATTAAACAATTTAAAATTAGAATGAACAAGTTAAATCCTCAAATTAATGTCAGGCATCCAATAAGTTTGTTTAGCAACTGCACCTACAAATTGAGCGATGTTTGAACGCGGGAGCAGAAGATTTCGAGTCCAACGTCTCAAGCACTGATCACCCAGCTTCTCGGCGGACCATACTATTATGGTCATAATATGACCATGGATCCAATATGAAACGAGGCACCCAGTAGGACGACACGACGACGTCATTAGGTGATGTCACTTCAGCTCAGCTTTTAGATTCCATTCTTATTGTGTTGTGAACTGCACAGTCATGGACGCCTTCCTCACAATTACTTGCTTATGTCCTCCTCAGATGCTAGCCGTCTAAAACAAACGAATTGACAATACAGTGTTTATACGAGACTTCGGCTTAAATGTACCGTTCAAAAGTACACCAAGACCTCGTCCCAGGCTAAATTCACACTAGAGGAGATTGTTCCGGATTCATAAATGGTTCCGGATTTACTACATGTATGGTATGCGGATTCGCAGCCATTCATACTACAAACGTATTCGGATTCCCAACCGTTAACACACATCGATATATCCTGCGAACTTTAGCAACGACGACGGCGACAAAAACAAAAACGTATCGCGATATTGCCTTTCGTCAACAATTAAACGGGGTTTTCGGGCACAAAAACGCAGTTTTTCGACAGACGATAACGGAGGTTTTGGAATACGATGATGTCATACATCATCCAGCGCATGCCCTGTAAGGGATGATATAATTGTATTTCCATGATTGTTTTAGCGTTTTCGTGTTAACGGGTGAATCGATTTGAATACGCTACGTGGGGACAAGTATTCTTTCGAAAACGAAGGAAAAAATCCTTGTTTTCTTGTGGATGAGGCCTTAATAAGCAAAACAACATTTTACAGGTGCAGCACGCTTTTTGGTGTATTTCTTTGCTGCACGACCATGACGTGAAATTTCCTTATGAGACATTCTTTGGAGGGCGTAAACTCCCCACGACGAATTTTTTTTCTTTTTCCAAACTGTTTGAGTGCGGTGCCCACGGAATTCAACTCCAGAGACAATGAAACAACACTTGCCACTTTAAGCGAGTTAGAGTAAACACCAACAAACTTGAAAAAAAGAACATTCATTTAAATAGTGACGTTTTCGCTGCCCTCGTCGTTCCCCCTATGTTCATCAACGTGACACTTCCTTTTGGTTTTTATGCAAATTCTGGTGATCCAAGGCGGTAAAGTATCGGATTCGTTGTAAGAATTGTTTACACTACAAAACATTGCGAATTTAAAGCTAATCGGATACAAAATCTCCGAAGAATTGACCAAACCGGGACGCTATTATTTCGGATTTACGCATCTGCGCGTAAACGACAAAACGTCCTTTGTGGTGAACATATGACCAGAAAGTAATTTAACCGTTTAGTCTTGGTATCGTCACTTGGTGTTACATTCATGGAACTTATGAAAACGGGCCGCTTTCTAACAGGCTCCTTTGTGTTTGCAAACCAAGTACACCATTTTCCATATATTAAAATTCATGCTGGGTGCCGAGGCTTGGCGGAATAAAACAAAAGAAATCATCTTGAGGCTCAGCAATGAATAATACATTTATTTTGTATTTATTCCCCCAAGCCTCGTAGCCAAGTATGAATTTTAATATATCGAAAATGACCTACCACACTTCTACGGGAATTTATCATCTTCTGGAATTACAATGCACCGCAATCGTAGGGAGCTAAAACTCAAGCAGACGGGATTTTCCCTAGAAAGGATCGTCTTTTGTTGTTGTTGTTGTTTTGTTTTGTTTTCTGCCTTTTATATCTGTATCAGGTTCCTCCCCGCGTTACGACTGTACTCTCCTTGTCAGCAGTTACACCTGACCGAAACAAAGTTGTCCGCCAAAAAGTATCAGCCGCTAAGGCTATGTTCACACTATCCCAGATAGCCCAGTTTGCGCTGCCACGAAAACCATACCGGATAGAACTACTGATCACGCATAAGAACGGCGATTTCCGGACGAATTTTGTAACGGAGCGAAGCTACGCCGCCCCGTTCTCTAAGTGAAGAGTCAAACATCGAACGGACATGTTTCCATACTGTTGTGGAGGCGTGTGTGGCCGAGTGGTTAACACCTCATGATCAGACTCCGGATCTGGAGGTCCGGGGTTCAAGCCCCGCCCTTCTCGTTGTTTCCTTGGACAAGGAACTTCACTCCACTTTGCCTCTCTTCACCCAGGTGTATAAATGGGTACCAGCGACGTACTGCTGGGGAGTAACGCGAAAAGCTATCCGGCACAGTATGAAAGGAAAAGGCGCACACAAGCCAAAGGCCCAAACAGCCGGAGCTTATTCCGGTTTCATTAGTTTGAAGCACCTAGGAGTATTGCTACTCCCCCCTGGAAGGGATGCTGGTCCATCGCAGGGTTACTTCTCCAGTAGTATGTCCAGGGGGGAGTAGCAATACTCCTAGGTGCTTCAAACTAATGACACCGGAATAAGCTCCGGCCGTTTGGGCCTTTGGCTCGTGTGCGCCTTTACCTTTACCTTTCATACTGTACCGGGTAGCTTCTCGTGTCTACGCAAAAAGTTATCCGGTATAGAGTGTTTTCACATGACGTCACGGCGGCCATATTGGTGTCCCAAAACAATGAAACGGCGACCATGTTGGTGTCCCAAACCAGTCCCCTGGGAGTTGAACTCTTTTCTTATGCAAACGCTTTCTTTTGTTACAATAAATTTGCATATATGCTGACCACGTGAGTGAAAACACTCTATATTGTGAACATAGCCTAAGGATGTGATAGAAAGTCTTCTGGGAAACAGTAATTTTTTTATCATATATCATCTATATCATTCCAACACAGTATCGTTAAAAATACCCTGATAATAATTTAGGGAAGGAATAACACCAATAAATGTTGTTTCGCCACCATAATTCCTTTGTGTCGCAACATTTACGACCTGATGTTTTTTTTTCTCGCACAGGTTACGCAATAGGGTGTATTCTACCTCTCAAAAAAGTTCTTGAGTTTCTTAGGGGAAACAGGAACCCAACTTATGATGAAAAAATAACAGTAACACTGAATCGCAGAACACTGGGATAATTGAAGCAGAGACATAAGTTCTAGAATGTTGACTAATCACTTACAATCATTTTTCTTTAACATTTGCATTAAAAATGTTATTCCAAAGTGCATATCACACGAAATTAAAAATTCATTCTTTAGTAACCGTGGGCAAAAGACTAGCAAAAAATTAATATTACCTTGGACCATACTCCACATCTTCTCAACAATTAAGGGCTCCACACTGCTCTTCCCAGTTGCACTTCGCTTCCGCATAACTAGTTCGCAGGGCTTGGACGTCTTTAAGTCGTTGTGATCTCCTTTTTCGGCGAACAGCGGCAATTGCTTTCGCCCATTTCTTGAGGTCATCAAAATTTACTAAAAAAGATTCTCCTGATGGTAAGTCGCGCAGCACATGGGAAAATCCTGAATTGCCACTCACCAGAATCGGAACACCAAAATACAACGCCTCCAAAGCTGTTAATTCAAAACCTTCTGTTCTGGAAGGCATGATGGCAAGGTCAACCTCACAAAACAACTCTTTTAACCTCTTCCTGCTCTGTACAAACTCTCTCACAATCAGCTGATCTTTAGCGATTCCAGTCTGGAGCAAGTTTTGGGCGACTTCGTCTTGTTTCCCAATGGGAGCGCCCACAAACACCAGGCAGTAAGAACTATCTTGCAATTCAACGACTGCTTTGGCGACAATGTTATATCCTTTGAGACTAAAGTCTTCAGAATCACCGCGTCCAAAGGTTAAAACCTTAAACCTCCCTTCCTCCCGTGTAGCTTGTTCCAGCATTGAAAATTCATGGAAAGTACCTGGAGTAAGCTGGAAGATATATTGGTGTTTCTTGCAAACCCGCAGGTGGGATGAATAGGCTTCTTTCATCTTGGGTCCGACTGCCACTATAAGATCTGCTTGTCTGCACAAGTCTACTTCAGCTCCGTTCTTCTCTTCACCTCTGCCTCTTGCTGCGCATCTTTCTTGAACGCTCCAAGTTCCTCAGGTGCTGTTTGAACCACCTGTACCGACTTACTGTACGGTCATGTGATTACCAAAATTTCTCGGATGGGTAGATTACCACATTTTCTTAGGTATGGGGCTACGCTCGCGTGAATCCGCTTTAAAACAAATAGATTCCATGTTGCCGTGGGTCAGTTCAGTAATAGATCACAGAAGACGTCAAAATATGGTAAAAACATCAGTGATGCACTTACCTGCGGCTCGTGTACCACTTCTTTGTTTATACCACATTTTGAGGTCATCTGGTATCTAATAGGGACCTTACGAAACTACGACGGCGACGGCAAGGAGAACGTCAAAAAAGCAATAGGTTTAATGAGCAAAACAAAAACTCTGCACGTGCATCACGCTTTTTTGCACATTTCTTTGTTGTCCCTGCAAAACTATGACGTGAAATGACCAAATTTTAACTTTATTTGAGAACGGGATCGGCAAGGCGATAATTTCTACTATCTCTGTCTGAACTCGGGCGAGGTCCCCTCTCTTCAGCTTCAACCAAAATTCCCTTCTTTTAAGTAACAGGGCGAATTGGGATAATCGCGAAAAAGTTTAAAAGGATACGAAGTCTATTTTTCAGCGACGTTTTCATGGACGTTGCCGTTATCGGATCGTAAGGTCCCTATTAAATCAATCAATCAATAAATAAATAACGATTTAGAGGTAGCACATCCACATAGTGGTTCTTCGTCTACAAAAAGCGCGGCAACATGGAGTCTATGAACAGGCTTACAGTCAAGGCAGGTCAAGAGTACCCCCCAAAATGCCATTAATCAATTTATTATTCGAAAGTTGAGTCCATTGGCAGTTGTAGATTTAAGATTCATCTCTACATTCTTGCATGCGTAATGAGCCGTGAATTAAGACGCGATTCAGTTACGAAATTTCTACAAGCTCAGTTTCCCTGAATTTGATGTAAATGTCTTCTAAGAAGTTTAATTCATTCAAAGATTTTCAATCTGACCAAATACAGACAAGTTCTCGTAAATTATTCACTGCTCATTACGCATGCAGTAATTCCGATTTGAATTTGACACCAGTTACGGGAACGACTAACGGATTCATTTTTCAAATAATCAATTCATTAATAGAATCTTGGGGGTACGCTTGACCTGTTTTGACTGAAATACATGTAAAAAATCTCAAGGGGCCCTCCAGAATCACCCAGGGCTCTGGAAGAAGCAACTTTAAAATTCAGGAGTAAAACGATCTCCGCGTATAACAGCTAAAAAGTATGCTATTAAGGCTTCTATTCAAAGACCCTTTTTCAACCGATTCTCGGGGAGACCTCATTCCCAGTAAGGCAGATACTTAAAACAGAGAGTCGATTATTTAAAATTCTACGTGGGGTAATTAAAGAAGATAAAAGCTTTTCTAGTCCACACTACACTGTATATGCTTTCATTTCACTGCTGATATAAACAAGGCTTAGAAGAAAGCGTTGGGCAAACTTATGGCTTAGATCGAACGCAGTTTCGTTAAACGCTGGCTAAACTCCGTTTAAAATGACCGGCCCAGCGAGTTAGACTACGAGTAGTCCGCATTTTTCCTCAGGGATAGTAGAGCGAGCGAAACGCGCAGCGAGTTTGATGCTACGGCTACATTCACGCGGCACCGGACAAAGGGCCTGGCCCCAGACAGGTGAGGTAACATGCGGCGGGTCACAAGCAACAACGACGAGGACGGCAGTGAAAACATAACTAAAAAATGAATTTGCGTCCTTTCAAACTTAATCGCGTCTATTTGGACCCGCTCAATATGTCAAATGCAGGCGACTTTTCCTGGAGTTTAATTCTTAAGGGCTTTATCCATGTTCAAATAGAGAAAGGAACATTTGTCGTCGTATGTCCACGTCCTCCATAAAACGTCGCATTGGGAGGTTTCAAGTTGTAGTCGTGCAGTGGACGTCAAAGAAATGTATACTAAAAAGCGTGAAGCACGTGCAGAGCAGTTGTTTTGCTCAGAAAACCAAACGTTTTTTGACGTTGTCGCCGTCGTAGTTGCTTAATTAAGCTTCCTATCAAATGGAGAGGTGGGTTACTCCACATAAGCGGGTTACCTCACCCACCTGGGGTCCCCCAACCTCTATGTAAACAGGCCATAATTTTCGAACGACTGATAAATTTAACCGGACATTTCCTTCACACGGGGTCGTTCCGTTCAATATATTTGCTCTATTCACACAGAGCTTTGTACGGCTAAGCGACTAAATTTGCGTACGGTTGGGGTGGTTCTTTTCGGTATTGAATACACGCCTTCAATTTCGAGTCCCAACTCACATGCCATTGTTTCCTGCGACAAATTAGGAGAGACTTACCGAGCAGCTCCTACACTACTCCGGGACCCAAATCGATCCATCAGTAAAGCAACAATGGAATGACAACAATACCGTCAATATGACACATAATTTACTTGTAAGCGATGTGTTAGTGAAAGTGCATTCCTCCTAGCATTATTCGGTGTGTTCAATTTTTTCCCTACTTCGTTTAACGTCACATTACACCTATTTAGAGTCATCTCTATGACATAGAATTCTATTTACATGATACTATCGTTGGTTATAACTAATAAATAACATATATGATTTCTTTTACTATTCTACCTGAAACATCTTCCCTACGAAATTACACTTACTAACGTTGAACATTTGGTTTTCTCACTTGTCATTCATTAATAGAAAATCTACATGGGTGGGTTCCACAAACATGTCACACAAAAATACTGCCTTATGAAGTATGATAAATGCTTTTCATAAAATTGGCTTTACTGTGTTTGAAACCCACCCAAACCTTTACCTTGATATTACAAACATAAAAATACAGTGAAATAGAATTCTTTTTACATACCAAAGTTATAAATGATTTCTCTAACTATTTAATCCGAAATGTCTACAATTTGTCTTCTGTACAAAATGAAATTATATTCATGTTGTTGATCTATGAACGTTAAACTGCTGTCATTTAGGGAGAATTTGATTTCTCCGCTTTTCCCTTTCAATAGAAAATCTTTAAAAAGAAATCGGTTCCACGAACATGTCTTACAAAAATATTGAATATACTGTCTAAGTAACAGAATGAACGCTTTACGTAAAATTGCCTTTACCTTATTTTAAATCCACCCAACCCTTCCCTTCTAATTACATGTATAAGTTCAAAACTCTGAACAGAGGGCGCGAGTGACGCGAGTCGACTCTATTCGCAGACCAGATAACCATAGGATAGGGGAACGTGTTCGGGTCATTTTCCAAAAACCTAGAATAGTTACTCAGTTTCTGAATTACTTTCAATAATTAACTAATGGAAGGACCCTTCTCAAAGTAACTACAAATTATAAAACTACCAGTACTTTACAGTA
This sequence comes from Porites rus, assembly GCA_964035705.1. NCBI lineage: Eukaryota > Metazoa > Cnidaria > Anthozoa > Scleractinia > Poritidae > Porites > Porites rus. The sequence continues at coordinate 13,033,453 of OZ038005.1, read as the reverse complement.
ATGTAGGTCTTTCTTATCTTCCTTCAACATTCGTTGAGAACAGCAGACTAGACTGATATGTTGTAACCTCCTCTAATCATGTGATTAACCAACTCATTTAAACTACTTAAAAGTCCTTACTGATAAACGTTTTTTAAGTTGGCAGTTTTCTTCTCTTGAGCCGAATGAGTACACTTGTAAATGTAGTTAAAGAATTGCATGGTTCTGCCCTGGTTCCGCATCTTGAAGATGAACTCAGCCGGGGCATAGATTCAGTTTTGGTGTTAAGTCAGAGGAGATTTTGCTCCACGGGCGATTGACTCACTTTCTAGTTCTCTAAGGGAAACAAAGAACAAACAAACAGGCTGCAGGTTAAAGAAGACAAGCAAACAGCAAAGGACACAAACGAAAGCACAGTTCGTTGGACCTCAGACACTGTGCTTATCAAGACATCTCATCTAAACCTGTATGAGTAAAGACGGTTTGCTTTATCTAAAACCTGGGATCTAAAACAAGAGAGCGCAAGCAGGTCCGTGGGTCATTCGTCCATTTAATTTCAATTCAAAATTAAAAATTGAAAATCGATGTCAATTTTTGATTTTCCTTTTTTTTTCTTCCTGTATAAGGGATAAACATGTTTCATAACTCTTTTTACCGTTTTTCCCTGTAAACAAAAATGAGAAAATAAACACACAGCTCTTATTTGCTACAATCAATATTAACACGGTTATCGAACCATGGATATTTTACCTATTCGCGGGAAAATCGTTTCCGCAGTCATTTGTTAACTACAATGACGTGAATTTTGAAAAAAATTAAAAATTGAATGTCGCGATCAATTTTCAATTTTAGTTTTTGGACGAAGAATTGATCAATCGATCACGCTCTAAGTGACAAAAGTACCAAGAGGGGAGGACCCAAGTGCAGAAGTGCCCAGGAGGAGTGGGGGTGATGGAGGGGGTAGAAGGGAGACGGGATTGCAATTGTCCGCCATCTTTAATGTCGGATACGTCCTGGGAACTAGCCTTACGAAAGAAGCGGGAAATACAACTTTGGAGTGCTGTTTCAGCCTAAATATGGACGCCGTAAACGTCGATTTCGTGAGAGATCTTGTTGTGACGTAGGGAAAAACACATTCACAAGTCAGTTTGTTGCTACAAGAAGCATATCCTGCAAAGAGAGGCTTAAGTTCGCGGTCCGTTAGAAGGTTTTGCCTTAAAAATGAAATACACGCGGAAAATCGGCTGTCAAACGAAGAGCTGGAACAGGGCGTATGGAAAAGCCGGAATCCGGAATCCGGAACCGGAGCCGGAAACGGAAACGGAACCGGAACCTAAGAAATAAAACTTGGAGACGTTTCTGTCTTAAGAGTGTCACTAACAATTATTGCTCGATCAAGACTTTTCATCCCCACATTATATTTATTTATTGTTATTATATTTTTTACTGTCGCATTTTTTGCGTACGGCGCGAAATTTTTCTTCGAGAATTTCATATACGCGTGAGCGTTGCAACTTGGGATCATGATTGACATGAGTACTCCTCCTCCCTTTGCCGCCTTTTCCTCACAATGGTTGAAACACGGAGCCCTTTTAAGAAATGAGTAACTTAGGCTCAAGAGAAGGAAATGAATAACATAGCGGTCTTAAACATCACACACTAATAATGGCTGTTTTTCGCAGTCAATCGGCTTCTGATTAGTTGTAGTCTCGATCTGTCGAGAATTGCTCGACCTACAGCTGCAGTCACAGTTTATGACTGCTAGGAATAACAGTAGGATGCACTTACCTTTTTTTTTGCAAGTCACTTTCCGAATGTGAGTATACCTTTGGTATCACGATCACTGTGCTGAACATTTCTCAAAACAATGATAACAGAGGACGCCATCTTGAATTCTATTCCCAAACGGGTATCGGGAACTGGTTTCAGTGCTTCCCAGTTTACCCTGGTCTCAATTTAAGTTCCGGTTCCGGTTCCGGTTCCGGTTCCGTTTCCGGATTCCGGCTTCCGGCTTCCGGCTTTTCCATACGCCCCTGGAACACTACACGAAACAAGTTGTTGTTCGGGTGGGTATTTTTGCTCGAAATTCTTTTTTTTTTTTTTCCTGTGGGGGAAAAAATGGTTGAATTAAGAAATTTTTTATAAAGTAACATCATGTTTATAAAGTAACATCATGTGCCTATCATGATTCTTTATTTCTTAATAATGCTAGAATAGAATTTCTCCGGTCTATTAAGATTCTCGGAGTTATTCTAGACAAGGACCTATCCTATAAAGAGCACATATCAGATCAGCTAAAGAAAGCCTACGCGAAGGCCTCTGCACTGAGAAGAATAAGGCGTTTTCTTCCTCATGATGCAATGATAAAACTTTATAAAGCATTTATATTACCTCATCTCGAATACTGCAGTCCTTTGTTTGTAGGCATAGGTACGGGTCAACGCAACCGTCTCGAAGATGGCAACTGTTATATTTTGAGAACATTAATCGGGCACAACAAGTCAATGTCATACGACGAGCTGCTCACTACGGCTAGCATGAAATCCTTATATTGTAGGCGCTTACACCTGGCGTTAATACTTCTTTTTAAATGCTTAAATGGTACGGGACCTACTTATATTGGAAGCCTTTTTAAATACAGGCATACACCGTATAGGCTAAGAGGGGAGGGCTTGAATTTGGAATTACCTAACTTTAATCTTAAATTTAAGAAGAATTCTTTCACTTATTCATTAACTAAGTTATGGAACAGTTTGCCTTCTCAAGTGCGTCTTTCAAGAGATGCTAATGACTTCAGAAGTAAATTGCACGACTGTAGCTTTTTAGAACGTGTCTTATAGTGCACGATTGTAGCTTTTAACTGTTTTCAGAACGAGTATTATAGTTTTCCTTGTCACGTTTTTAGTATGTGGCTTTTTAGTCGGTTTTAGCTTTTTATATTTTATGTTTTTATTACCAAGTTTTTTTTTATATGTATATATTTATTGAGTTGTTTTTAAAATTGAATAATATTATATAGCTGTAATTATTATAGATTTTATTTATACACGTTCGTATTTTGAACGAGTTTTTTAGCTCTTTGACGTAACGTGTTAAAATAAATGATTGATTGATTGATTGATTGATTGATTGATTGATTGATTGATTGATTGATTGATTGATTGATTCGGAGAAACGTTGTTGGTACCACACGTAAACCGTTCATCACCAACCTTGACAATCTTTTCAAGGCTACCGGTCCATTTAGACACCCTGTTCAAGGCGCTAAATAGTTAAATTGTATAACCTGTTTAAGACTCAAGACCCGGATACCACACCCTGTTCAGCGCCACGTACCCTTCTAGGCCAAATTAAAAATTGAAAATCGATGTCAATTTTGATTTTCCAATTTTTTTCTTCCTGCGTAATGGATAAACAGGTTTCATAATTGTTTTACCGTTTTCCCCTGTAAACAAAAATGAGAAAATAAACATACAGCTCTTACTTTCTACAATCGATATTAAAACGGTTGTCGAACCATAGATATTTTCGCTATTCGCGGGAAAACCGTTTCCGCAGTCATCTGTCAACTACTATGACGTGAATTAAGGAAAGAAAATTAAAAATTGAATGTTGCGATCAATTTTCAATGAAAAAAAGCTGTATGTTTATTTTCTCATTTTTGTTTACAGGGGAAAACGGTAAAACAATTATGAAACCTGTTTATCCATTACGCAGGAAGAAAAAAATTGGAAAATCAAAATTGACATCGATTTTCAATTTTTAATTTTGAATTGAAAATTAAATGGACGAATGACCCACGGACCCAAGCAGGCAAAAACTCTTGAAATGTCTCAGAACATTACAGTTAAGTATACCTTGATTAGCCGGAAATTCATCCGATTGCTTCGAGTCGTTTTCTCCTCACAATAACGTTTGAATCGACCGGCCGTTAATGCCGTCCAGTGACGTCACTCACTACCCGAAAACCGAGGTAATGATTTTGATTGGTTGATTGTCTAAACATTCGCATAATTATGTATAATTATGAAAAACTTTAGCGGAATTGTCGCTTGATATTCAGCGGATCGCATCCCTGGCATTCTTTCGGTTGGTTCAAACATTAATTAGTTACATGTAGCTTAATCTTTATCTTAAACAGCAAAGTTGCCCTTGTCTTCGAAACTGAAATGCTAAATTGAATTGCGAATGACGAATCATTGCGGAGAGTCGGTAGGTCTTTCATTTAGAGCCGCTTTGTGGTTTCGGCGGCCGGTGATTTTATTTACGCGAAGTTTTCTGAGATCAATGTTATAATTCGACCTTCTTGCTATTTTTACCGTCAAGTGTAATGATTCTGTTAGGTTTTCTTTCTTGTCTCCTTCTTTTTTTTCTTCGTTAAGGACCAAATAGCTTCTTTTCAATTAAAGTAAATCATTGTATTTTTGAACTAAGTGTTCCGTGTGTGTGTTTATTTCATTGCGTAATTGCGACCGAGTTTGATTATAGAATTTAGTACAACCGGTTCTTGAGAGTTGTACTGCATGCAGTTGATAGTTTGAACGTTAAACATGAATTACGATCGAAAAAAATAAAGCCGTTCTGCATCATGGAGACATTTCCAAACGATATTTGTCGGTTTGCCACTTGAAAATCGTGTTTTACTTTTTGCATGAATTAAAGCAAAGGTCAAGGAGTAGTGACGTCACTGGACGGCATTAACGGCCGGTCGATTCAGACGTTACTGAGGGAGTAATAACTACTCGAAGTAATTGGATGAAATTCAGGCTATACCTTGATAACTTAAATGTTTGCCTACACTATGCCGACAGAAATCTATCCAATATGGACGATGCACTCTTAACACCGGTGCGACGCAGCTTCGCCCCGATACAGAAATCACCGTTTTTATGTGTCAACAGAAGCCATTTCCGGTACGATTTTCGTGCCGGCGCAAAAGCTGTGATCCGTATGATAGTGAGAGCATAGACTTACTTACAGAAAGTGTCGGCATTACTAATCTACAGGCATCTTTCGCCCACTGGTGAATGAGGCCGGAGGGCCGTAACAAATCGTTACTTCTATCGTACTTTCATCATTGTTAAAGTACATGGTCACAATTTCTTACCCTCAAATTTACCATTCATCGACGGTATTTTCAACTGAAATCAACCAGCTGGAAAATTAAACTCACGCGGGAAACCAATTTGTGTTCACCTATTTTTATTGCAGTTTTACATTCTAAAATTCCACGTACGTATTTTTACTTTGGAAATAAAGGAAGCTGGAACATAATGGAAATTGTGACATATGCCTTTGGCCTTTACTTCTCAACATAGGAGAAGGAGCTAAGCCTTGATAATTGTTTTCGTTCCCTTACTTTTTATTTTGTCGCTATATTTCAAAATTAAAGCTTATATGGTCCCAGCTTACTAAAGAGGAAATATTTAATTGTAAGCTTTAATGTTTATCGCAACACCTCGCGAAGGTGTAAAGGGGCAGCAGTATGAATAAATTGAAACCGGGCAAAAAAATATGGTTAAAAAAACAAAAACAAAAACAAAACGGCCAGAAAAAGAGGAAAAATTTCCTCAGCCGGGAGTCGAACCCCGGACCTCCTACATGCAAAGTCATCTCCTCGTCTACTGTGCCACGTCAACAAATGTTAAACGGAGGGGGTTACATTATTATAATAAAACTTTTAATAACAAAGCACTTACCCTGGACCATGTTCCACATCTTCTCAACAAGGGCTTCACACTGCTCCTCCCAGTTGTACCTCTCTTCGTAGCTAGCACGCAAGGTTTGGATTTCTTGAAGACGTTGCGCTCTTCCTTTTTGGCGAACTGTAGCAATTGCTTTCGCCCATTCCATGGCGTCGTTGGAATTCACCACAAACGATTTTCCTGAGGGTAAGTCGCATAGTGCATGTGCGAATCCTGAATTGACACTCACCAGAATGGGGAGACCAGCAGACAACGCCTCCAGGGCTGTTAGTCCGAAACCTTCTGTTCTGGAAGGCATAATGGCAAGGTCAACCTCACAAAACAACTCTTTTAACCTTTCCTTGCTCTGTACAAATGCTCTAACTATAAGCTGGTCTTTAGCGATTCCAGTCTGGAGCAAGTTTTGGGCGACTTCGTCTTGTTTCCCAATGGGAGCGCCCACAAACACCAGGCAGTAGGAGCTATCTTTCAATTCAACCACTGCTTTTGCGGCAATGTCATATCCTTTGAGACTAAAGTCTTCAGAATCACCGCGGCCAAAGGTTAAAACCTTAAACCTCCCTTCCTCCCGTGTAGCTTGTTCCAGCTTTGAAAATTCATGGAAAGTACCTGGAGTAAGCTGGAAGATATATTGGTGTTTCTTGCAAACCCGCAGGTAGGATGAATAGGCTTCTTTTAACTTGGGCCCGACTGCCACGACAAGATCTGCTTGTCTGCACAAGTCTACTTCAGCTCTGTTCTTCTCTTCACCTTTGGCAACCGCGTTGTGATAGTTCTTGAACATTCCAAGTTCTTCAGGTGCAGTGTGGACCACCTGCATCCACTTACAGTTGTGGTACTTCCGAATTACTTGGGCTTGTCTTCCCAACTTTGCCCCATGGCCTAGGACGATGTCGATGATAAGGTCTCCTGGAGGAACGCTCAACCAGTCTAGGGGATTATCATACCCTGGAAGAGGCGGTACTTCTCTAACAGCAATGTTGTAGCTTTCCGCATCTCTCTTTTCTTCTTCACGACATTTAGATTGTGGAACCAAGAAAATGACTTTGACCAGGTCATGCTTCGCCAACTGAATGGCGAGCTTTCTATTGATAGTTGACAAACCTCCCATAGATGAGCCCCACTCACTGGCCAACAAAGTAACATTTAGTGGTTTTGCAGAATTCTCTGAATCACTTTCGACATCTCCGTCTCCTCTTGTCCCAACTGATGTAGAAAGATTCAAGCCCTTGTAGAAGGAAAAGAACCACTATTAAAAGAGCACACACGTCAATATTTACTTACCTCATGCAACGAACTGAAATAAAAAACTACCAGTTAATCGTTTCATTAAGATGGGGGTGGGGAGAGAAATGCTTCATATCCAAAAATGCTTTCAGAACCCGCCCCAAAAAAATGCAAAGAAGAATGGTTGGACAAAGACTTGAAAGTAATTCTTGTCGCTTACTGTACTTTGATTTTCATATAAACAGAAAAGAAGAAAACAATGTTCCTCTTGTTATCAGCCGCCCAGTTTAAAAGCCGTCGTATTGATCTAGCGAAGTAGAGATGTTGAAATCCATTACCAGCCACCTAAGAGGAACACTCCTTGAAGCGGTGTCAGTGACGTAAGGGGCTAATAGACCTTTCTAGCTTGTATGTTTTGTTTTCCCATTTCAGACCAGGTGATGGCGTGTTACCCCAGAGAAATGATTCTTTCAAAGGTGCAAATGTATGCATAATTTATGAAAAGACAAAAGCACTTTCCTTTCAGAACATCACGTGGTCTGAATTGGGAAAACAAAACATACAAGCTTAAAAGTTATTAAAGTGATCAGAAAATTACTCTATTTTGTGATATTCTAAGAGAGATCATTGGTTATCAAGCTAGAACCTTGCTTAACCTTTGTTGCACTAAAATACTCTCCCTTCCAGCAATAGTGCAGAGGGGATTTCCGTGTATAACATGGTAGAAACTGCTTTTCCATTTACAAAGAGGAACTTATTAATATTGGCTCACTAAGCAAACAATATCAAGCCATGTTACTTTTAAACGAAGGAAAATATGACCATCACCTAAAAACAACAAAGCTATACCTGATTTCTTAGTGACAACCACTTCTCCATTCCAGGGACCGTTTTCACGCACCCACGAAGGACCTTTGTGCAAATAAAACGCTGTCCCTTTTTTAATGCAAAAAGGTGCAAACAGTCTTCACGGGAACATAACGCTTGTTGATGGTTTGGACAATCAGCCAGACAGTGGGGACAGGCAACACATAATTGATGCTGCAATCCACTGAGGCATGGCAGTTCGTTAGACAGCATTTGTAAAACTTCTTCTATGAACATACAGACACGTCTGGCTATTGCAGCTAATTCTGCCTTTGAAACGATTGAATCTTGTTTTCTTTGCTTGAGAACAATCTTGATGAAACTCCTCTTGCAAAGAAGAATGAAATCACAGACTACCTGTTTCCCAACAACAAACCAAGCACCATTACGGTAGAGGCTAGGGGGTTCTGTCTTCCATGTCTTACAACACCAAGAAATGAACCTTGACACCAGCTGTGTGAAGAGACCGTGGGGAACAAACCCACCCGCAAAGTGGAGATACAAGGAACATGGGTCAGAAGGAGATGGCTCCAGTTTGCAAATGCTTTCGGGCGTGGTCTTGAGCTGAGCAGGTACAAAGTACTTAGTACTGGTGGCCGTGGACGTATACTTTGCTATCAAACCAAACTGCTCCATCATGTCTAAGATGTCTTCCTTTTCAACACTTTGGCTTTTAAATTTCGAAAAAACATGTTCAACAAGCTCCATTTGAAGGATACCACTTTCTTCAACTTCACGCCAGCACTGAGAATGGAGGGGGTCCTAACATGAGAAAGCCATGCAAAATTGTCAAGATGAGAAATATCTACAAAGCATTTACTCTGCATCTATACTTCTCACTGCCAAGACCATCCAAAACATTATTATTGCATAAAAATGCCAAATTCCGATTGCTAGAACACTAAAATAAAGTACTCCTCAAGAGCCTAAATTAAAATGGTCCAATTGTATATTATTTCACCCAGACACTAGCTCAGAGCCAACGTACTTAGCTATTGCCACTGACGATTTTGTTCGTTTGCTTGCTTTGTCTGGTTGTATACATACAGCTGTTTCGAAAAAGGTTGTCGGAAAAAGTGCACGCGACAATCCCGAAAGGAATTGTGGGTGGTTTTAAGTTCACTGTTTTTCAAATAAACCATGGACGTATGTTTGCTAGGGCTAAAGGAAAGCAACAAAAGTAGGCTCGACAGTTACACTGTCAAGAACAAGTGTATTGATCATATCCCATATTACCTTTCGGGATTTTTGCGTGCACAGTTTTTGCGACAACTGTATATACAGCAGAACGCCGATACCTCGAACTCGGATAACGCGAACTCCCCGCTAACTCGAACTATGTTCCATTTACCTTGGATTTCACCCCAAGTTTCAGTCATTTTCACTCGGTTGCGTCGAACTCGGATAAAACTCGAATTCCCCGCTAACTTGGACTCAACTTCCTTTCCATTGATTAAAATTTCACTGAAATTCACCCTCAATAACTCAAACTCTGGTTCTTGTAACCCACCCGAAAGCCACAATGTATAATCGGTAAAAACACTAAGCTAACACTACAGCAACTTGAATTTAATTGGTGCAATGACAATATCACGTTTTATCATAAAAATGCACAATCATGCGAGCGTTTCTAATGAAATAAGTTAAATTTGGACTGTACTATAGACCCCTTTCATAATAACGGCCCGTTTATTTGTTCTTTCATATGTATTTAAATGAGCCCTTCTGATCTCGCGTGAAAGTAAGAATTATTTTATATTTTGTACATGCTAACGAGGTCAGAAAGGCTAATTATCATACAATCATATAAAAGAATATATTAATAGACCGCCATTATGAACGAGGAAAATCAGTAACTATCCATTATTAACATGGGAAATTGAATATTCAGTCGATCCAGATAACCCTCGCTACCTCGAACTGTTTTTCGTTTCCCTTCCGAGTTCGAGTTACCGGGTTCTACTGTATATGCATTTCTCAAGGGACAATATTAATACCAAGATTGGTGGTCTCTTATGAGAGGTTTCAGCCATAATGATTTGATTCACAAAACTGATTTTGGTCTTTGCGACAGGTGGTGGCTTATGAGAGGTGGTCATTACGAGAGATGTTGCTCGAGAAGGTTTGCCTTTAATTTTCTAAAAAAAAATATAAATGAATATATATGAAGCAACTGAATTCTCAGAAGAAGTAATATAGAAGAACTCTGTAAGGGGGCTTTCCTCTGCTGCATTTATGGTGATATCCTTTGATAACGAATTCAACAGAATATAACAGAGGAATTGAAACACTTGTACCTAGTAAGCGCGATCGAAACACCAGGTTTATCAAACGTACAAAAATGCCAAGAAAGTGGCCGCGGGCTACTGGCAAAGTAGGGTAAAGTAGCTACTGGGAAAGGTTCAGTGAGGTTTTTTTGTGAGAGTTTTTGCTTTCTTTCCTTTGCGTTACAATGTGCACTACTACAGAAGGCGTACTGTTTTGCGACTGTGCCATTTCTCTGAACTGTTTTCGTTTTTGCGACTGTATTTGAGCTTTTCTTCGTCGATGTCGCATTTTCAACCCATCTTTCTATCGTTTGTCGTCATTTCATCTGTCTTAACATGTCGCTTTTCTCAAGGCCATGTCGTCTGTCGAAAATTTACCCTAGCAGGGCCTTATTAGGGGCCAGCAAATATCTGAATTAAAAATTACTACTGCTGAGATCATTATTGCCTCACCACCGGACATTACAAATACGTACCGCTTTGTCAAAACGGGGAATGGTAATCAGTTGTCTAAACAGGTCTATCAGCCATCGTGCGTCCAGAAAAACCGTGTCGCGGTGCTTTACAATTAATCCAAGGTCGTGATAGAAATTCAACACTGTGTGAAACTCGTCCTCATCTGTTATGAAGCAGAATTTTTCGGTGATGGTTTGAAGTCTTCGCACATTTATGTGACGAAAGCTTTCAGCTACCAAATAGTCGATTACTTTTTCGAAGGTCAGCCATCTATTAATCATAAAAAAGGGTGTCACAAACAAACTTTAAAAGCTTAGTTAGAAGATACGTTATTACACAGCGTCTAGATTTCAAGTAACAAAATACAGTGGCACCTGTATTACGGGATCTCCTTTTAAGCGACCAGTTATTAGAGTCCAATTAATCAAGTAATTTTGCCCTGCTGATTACCAAAATTAATTTTAAAAATGCCCTCCTCGTTAGTCAATCACGATTGAGTAATTTTTCTTTCTATGTTACAGTCAGTAACACATCAACATCTCATTAAGGGTGAGCAAAATGATCATAACTGACGATAGCTGATTAAGGTCTTAACTATCATGCGCTAATGCTATCATGGCTCGTGGTCAGAAGGTCCATAATAACCTGTGATAGTCCATGAAATTTCCAAGATGGCGACACTGAACCACCGAGGAAATGACACACTAGGTTGTTTTCGAAGTTTTAAAGAATTTTAAAGAGGAAGCTATTTAGCGATGCACTGAAAGGGAAATCCTCTCAGGTCGGTAAAATCTGCAAGTGTGATAATGCAGGTGAGATGAACTGAACATGTGACTTGGAGTTCCATACTTTATAAAAGTACACTGCCTATGTGATACGCAAAAAAGGTGGGTGTCCGTTTCAGTTACCAAGGAAACATGTTTTAGATAAACAAATCTCAGGTTTGAAAACTCTTTAACTTTAATTGCAAAAATAGTGAATGTATAAGATGAAGATGCATTAAGTCGACAGTTCACTTGGATGACCTTATTTTCGATGTAAACACAAAAAGTGCAGCAGGTTGAGGTTCTGATACTCTTCTGCTTGTCATTCAAATCACCAAAAATACTTTTAAAAGGGCTCGAAAGACCTCAAAGCAGCATAATTGGACGTTTTGGGTTAGCCTGAAAAGAATCTTGTGTCAAACAATAACAGAGAGGGAAATATATGGCTAAGATAGATAAACAATGACAGTGAATAATGAGGACGCTCACTTGAAAACACAAATCTGGGGGAAAAATTGGTGACATTTGATGTCCCGTTAATTGCCTTCCTTGTTTTCAATGTCCTTGAAACTTGGAGGCGATATAAATTGATGACTAATTTCGGGATTGTTAAGTTTTTTAAACAAATTATCCATCGGTTTGTAAATTACCGTGAAATTTGTAGGCGTGGACCAAATTACATACAAAAATGGTGAAGAAAGCAGCTGCCGAACGTATGCTAATCAAATTCTCCTTTCTCGCAATCGGCCGAAGTAATCCCCGTCGTCTTTTTTCGTAGACAGTTTCAGATGGAATCAAACCGTTATAAGATGAAACTGCATTTTCAGAACTCATCCTTTTCTTTAGATATTAGTAAATTATGCCGATGGCATGTTTATTCGCTGTTTTTACGACCCTTAAACCTTGTTCCAAATTATTTCTAAAACGCTCTCATAGAATTTGTTCAAACTTTGCCATAATGGAGGCAACTATTAAAGGGAGGTACAAGTTCCCTTAAGCGACTTCTGAAAAAGACTCCTGGTACCGAGTGATAGAAAGAAAAGTAAAAAACGAAACGGCGTCATTACGTTACCACAGCAACTGCGATGTCAATAAAACATGGATCATAATAAATTTTCATCTTTATACAGTACAGCCTTTCTTAACCTTTTTCCGATATTTTTGTTAATGCCGACTTAGTAAACGCTCAAAGTGGGGAAGTATATTTCCTACAAAATGTGGTCGAGCCACCTTAATTTGAACTTATCATTGTGAATTTTCAAATGCTATCCATGAATACCGTTTTGCAAAAAATTCGTCATACATATGTATGTATTTTTGTAGGTGACTTCGTCGTCTTACGCGGTTTGTTAGGTGGCTCGGCACATTTCGGAGGGCAGCCAAGCGTGGTAATTCACGCGTGATGCTTGAGACTGTTTGTTCTAAACAAGAGACAGGAAAATAGGAAATCCCAGAGCACAAAATGACATCGCTTCAATATTCACTCAACTATGAGCGTACGTCAAACGAATTCACAAGTTTTCAACGGATGTGAAATTCAAAGATTATATAGTGCACTAATTATTGAGTGTAACCCTGAAAACGTTTAAAGAAAATCAATTATATTTAATCGCTGTTTATGTGAGTGAAGCCTTGGAAACAATGCAATGCTCAATATTGTGTTTTACTCAGCCCGATTCATATATTTTCGTGTGTTTCGAAATCGCTTAAGTCTACCTGGTTTCAGAGGTTTGGAGAAAGTACACGGGAAAAGAATGAGTGGTATAAACTTTCCGGAAACATCCAAAAAGTTGTTCGCTAAATTCCAGTCTTTAGTTCACGCATAAAATATACCCGGCTATATATAAAATATCTCATAATTTCTCAGCTAGATTTTTGTGAAACTTCGCACAGCAAAAGAAAAGCACACAAAGTAGACATAGCATAGGGCATTTTTGAGAAAATGGAGGTAAGAGCTAAAAATCGGTCAAGAGTTAAAACAATTGTGAAGTCATTACTACGTGATATTCACTCCGATCGCAAAAATGATAATATCAAAATATAGATCAGTCTATGTGTAATCTATGCGCTATAATGGATTTACAATAAAGATCAGTTTGTTTAGGTAAAAGAAGTTCAAAGAGGGAAGGTGAGCCCCCAAAAGACTGGGTTGAGCCAACACACAAAATTATCAGTGCATGCACCTGTAAAAGTCACTCTTTTCCAAGACGTGTCTTTGAAAGCGTTCTTCCGGCTGAATCAGTCGTTTCCAGTCGCAAGATGCGCCATAAAAAGTTCGAGTTCAACATAGAGGTATAAATCTTGATGAACTCCGCCAAAAAAAGTTGTGTTTAAGTGTAAATGACGCGTAGCGCCTCGAGAGCGGGCACTAACTTTCTTCAGCAAGCACCTAAGGGTAAATTGGATAAGGCTACTTGACACTCAGTGGCCAAGTAGTTCAAAGCCCAAGTAGCGGTTATCCTGGGTTCGCTACAAACAGGGCATATCAGTTGTCATGGTAACTAACCCCCGATTTGCACTAATTGGCTTTCAAACAACTCGACTCAGAGCGCTTATTATACGTTTGCTGTGTTACAAATCGTTTTTCATTACACCACGTGATTCAACCTCATTCCCAGGGTCCTCTCCTACCCAACGGGTAGGAGAGAGAACCCGGGAACGAGGTTGCACGTGATTTTGCTTTATACTAAATTCTAAAAGCCTAAAAGACCAAGGTGAAATATCCTACTCCACCTGATTGGTATTTTCTCTCCCATGTAAGGCTCCTGTCTCAACACCTCCATGATCCTGTCCCTCAATGCGACAATTCCGTCCCCAGTAGGAACAGAAGAGTCACACCCTTATGATACAAATGAAAAGTAACACCAGGTCAGTTACTAGTCAAAAACCAACAGACTCTACAAACAAGACTTAGATTATTTATCCTCGATAAAGAGGCTCCAGTTTGGACATGTTATCCAAAAGTCAACTTAATTGCGCACCGGCTATGAAAAGTTGTCAGACTTTTCTCAACTCCGACATCTCATAAATTTATATTATAGTAATATATAAGTTTTAATCTAAATAGCGCGGCATGAAAAACAGGTTTAAGTTAACGGGCTGTCGGTTTCAAGAGAGTTATTGAAAGCAACTCTAAGTTCAGTTGATGCTGGTGCAATAAATTACCACTTCGCTACTAAATAAAGGTTTACGACTGCATGTAGCTACTAGTTTAAAAATACGCATTATTGTATTAGAAATACGTGTCTCACAAAACCTCACGAAGGTCAGGAAAAGAACCAACTTAGGAATAACAGGGAAAACGCCACGAAAGAAGAAAACAAAAACAAAAACGTGTACTAAGCGGGAGTTGAACTCGGTACGCACACTCGCAAGGTACACGCCGACGCGACAGGGCCTGTCGAGTGACTGTCACAGTAATCTATTTACAGCATTTTTTTCTGTGCAAATAATGCCGGAAAACGCCGTTTGAAGCTAGTCGGGTCGTTACATGGATTATAAAAATAGATTTCAGGAAAATAAGTAAGGTTTTGACAGTAACAAGACGAACTTTAACGCATTTCATTGCACTCGAAGAACATAAGTAAAGCCGGCAGAAGCAAACTCGTCTGCGGAGTGAGAAGCATTACAAACGCTCTCTTGCCACGATTTTCGTTGTTAAACACCTCTGCCGTTGAAATTCCTCGCCAAAGGCCTTTCTTGACTGCTAAAGTAACCGCAACAACAACCGGGCTGAATTGTTTTGTCACGGTATTGGGTATCCCGTGAAAGTTTACGAACGTACGAACTTACAAGACCACGACATTACAACATAGTGGCCTCGCCTTCCCTAAAGGGAAATATTAGCCACAAAAAGGTTCTTTTTCCAGGGTTACCTTTAAGCTCAGGACTCTGCGCAAAATTAAAGCGCTCAATTTACGGCTTTCATGTTGTCATGAATTAAAAGAAATTTCTCGTAACGTTTTTGCTCGTGATGCAAAAATAACAACACATTGAAACAACCAGCTTTCAATCTGCAATCCTCAATTTCAAAAAAATTTACTTGGTTGTTGTACCATTGGTCAGTTTAGACGCATTAGGGTCTGTTTCCCGATTGAGTTCAGTAATAAATGAACGTTTGAAGTTCAAATTACATTTACAACTGATTTTCATAAAAGGACTCTACCTGCTTGTGGATCCGGCCATAACAAATTCTTCATCGGTTTTGTCCAATATTCCCATGGTGACATATTACTCTGTGCGTTATCGCCGCTTAAAACACCTTGTGTGTTATCAATGCTAAAGAGTGGCCGGATCACATGCTGTGCGTATTCCTCGCCTGAAATTCGCTGCTCTATTTGTGATATCATTGTTTTAGTGTCTTCAAATGGTTGGTCTGCATGTGTACCAACAATGAAAACTGGAGGCCGCAGATAAGGCACCTGCCTTTCGCTTTTGTTTTTCTCTTCCCCTCTTGGTTTCAGCTGGTGAACGGTAAAAAGCCAAGACAATAAATTGTCCAAATTGGTTTCGGAGTTTGGGTTCTCCAAAATCACATCATGAGTTCCCTGTCTAACACAGGGTTCAGCCAAGGCATCAAGTGGTTTGCTCAGGTTGTGCACAACAACATAAACAGCTCGTGGTGACAAAAAGACAGGATGGGATGCATAGTACAGGTGCTGTCCTGCAAAATCCCATAAATCCACGACTACCATAGAATCTTCTTTGTTGGCACTATAGACAGCTTGGTGACCTTCACGTAATATTTGCTTAAAACACTTATCAGCATGTTCTGTGACTTCTGCGGGGGGAAGCATTTCCAATTTCTTCAGTAAAAAATCGGCTGCTTCCTTGGAAACATCACCGCCATCACCAGGACAACCTGCCCCATTGCTCTGTTCAGCTGAAATGTTTGCGTCCTTGAGACCATCAGCATCCTTGGCAAACTGAAACTAAATTTTGCTTTATTTTAGCCAACAAGGGGAATTCATGTTTTCACATAATCGTTTTCTCATAAATGTTTTTAATACTTACACTTAAAAATGACATACAAATCTATAATGAAATGACCTTATTTCACCTTTGCTGAGGGGTATGTGAAAGGGTGTAGTCTTGGTTTCCCGTAGAAAATCAGGGAAAGCAGCCGTTTCGGTCAGAGAGCCCTGAAGGGGTTAAAAGGCAACTGGGATTGGCCTGTTTTTACACGAGGAAAACGGAATTTGTTAATTGTTTACTGGGACTGAGATATTGTTTATTACGAAAGGGCGAAAAAGCACCAAAATGGGAAATGACAATTGTCTTTTCCAGTTGCGGGACGAGTAGGAAAGAAGAGGATCCTGGGAACGAGGTTGAAGGTAACGTTTGCATTATATGCAAAAGCTAAGGTTTCTTAGTAGGAAGCAAGAAGCAGGAAACAGTTCACTATACACATCTCAATTCACATTAAAACCTTGCAACATCAAATGCAGTTCCCTTGGCCTGACATAAAAAATTCAAACGGCCCACCACACAAAAAGATTAGTAAAATTAGCATAGCAAGCCGAACGAAACGTGCACGTTGGCTGAAATTCACTGTAAATACTGGTGCTAGACAGTACACAGAATGGGCTGAGCGCTGACTTTGCCTATGAATTTGTATGAAACTCAACCGCATCTTCAAACCGTTAAATTTGAATTTGCTGAAAGTCGCTAGGGGCACCCAACGAGGATATAGTTCAAAATCAGTTAACATAGCATTGTTGAACGTATTTTAGTATTCAAACGGTAGATATAGGCATATTTTTATCCCCTAAAAACTTTTCATCTGTTCGGATTTCCTAGCTGAAAGTCTGGTGATCCGAAAATTATAGGGATAAAAACTTACCTTCTCGAAAATTTCAGCCAGGAAAAAAACTCCTGAAAATTCTAGGTGGCTTTTTTTAGGGTCAAAATACGTCAAAAATGGGTAATTATACCATTTTGTATATGTTCGAAAATCCTAGGAGAGGCAGGCAAGCAAGAAATTTTACAACAAATGCTCCGAAAATTCTAGATCTCAAATCGTCTTCCGAACAGATATTTCCCGAAAATTGCCGTTGGGTGCCCCTGAGTCGCGGGAAGTATCAAGCGGAACTGATGAGCAACTTGGTTCAAATCATAACGCCAGTGTCAGTTTACCTGCTTTTGAGTCCCCTTACAGTAAACAGGTAAGTAGCTTTAACGTCAATTTAAGGTAGCAGGTCCACGACGACGAAGCAAGCTTTATTATTGTTTAGGAACGAAAACTAATATAAACGTATTATGCGTACTGACACCTAATCTTCGCGAGTCTCAGGTCATTGCTAGCGAGGTCGTTTTTAGAAACCGTCAATCAGCCTAAATGATGATGACTGGCAATAGCTTCCAGCATTTTTTCATAAATATCACCACTAACAAAGGTCCAACCATAGGTAAACAAGTTATGAGCATAACTGTAACCTGTTTAACGCACTACATCTGAGCTGCTTACAGTTTAAAATGATCCCTGATCCGCTGATCCCTCTGCAGGTCGCAAATGACTTCCAGCGGGCTGATTTTTATTTACATCATCGGACTTAAGGCCCGTTTCTCGAAAGTCTAGGTAACGTTTCGGGTCGGAAATCAAATATTCCATAAAAACCTTAAGAATAAAAGCGCGGGTCCTTGTTAAGAAACCACTCCATTTTGTTTTGTTACCTGGTAGTTTTCTGACATTATCTGCGAAGCTATTAATCGCAGACCTTTCGAGAAACAGGCCCCCGCAGAAAATGCTCCCCCCAAAAGGCATTCCCATATGATAGGTTTGAAAATTCTAAAAATATAAGCTAGTTTTGGAGAAGACCCTTAGCGGAATTACAAGAGGATTTACAGTCGACTCTATAAAGCGGCCACCCTGTATTTAGCGGCAAGTTACTAAGATGCCGACGTTCAAGGCTTTTAGTAAATCACCGTAATAGAGCCTCTCTTTAGCACCCATTTGTCCCTTCCTCAAGGGTGGCAGCTTAAGAGAGGTTTAGCCTGCGTGGCAGGCGCAAAAAGGGGAGGGGATGGCGAGAAAAGCACGAATCCCAATCCCCCTCCCTTTTTCCCTTTCTCCCTATCCCCTACCCCTTTCGACGCCTACTACGCAGGCTAAGAGAGGTTCTACCGTAGTTCTTAAGTACCTGATTTGTTTCGGAACCGTTATCCACATCCCACATTGCTTTATATTTCGACTTTTGTCTCGGAGATACTCCGTCAGATTCCATTGCTGAATCGTCTCCTTCAGCCAGAATCGAAAGGTACTTTTTCTCAGCGACTACTCTTGCAACACTTCTGGAAACCTCGGACAACAACGTTTTGTTTTCGCTGTTGCAAGACCAGTTTTTAATTCGATCTGCATGAATCTCAAACTTTGAGGGGTCAATTCCGACCGTGCTTTCTTCTTCTGGATCGAATGGAAGACCTAAGAGGTATTTCTTCAAACTCGTTTTCCCAGCGCGATCCTGGCCAAGAAGCAAAATTCGACCCCGGTAGACATTCACATATCCATCTCTTAGGGCCATTTCATATATAGCCTGTGCATCATGTCCCCGGGCTCGTATTTCTGCTGGAGCTATAACTGTAAAGCAAAAACAGTGAATTCTTTTAAAACTTATTTTCCACTTTTTAGTAAAACTGCTAAGCTTGACAGCGATTTGTTGAAAGCTTACGAAGAGTCGCGAAACTTGCCCCTCACCATACAAACGTCTGTAAATAGGCCTTTTCCGAGTTCCCCCGCGCCTCTGTTTCAAAACGAGGGTAAGTGCTCAGCCTTTGATATGGAAATCGTTTCTCATTCTCATGCAAATAAAACTTATTTTCACAAGAAAGGTTGTGCACCTAGCCTCATTTTGAAAGTGAGGGTTTTTGGAACTCGGAAGTGGTCTATTATGCCAACTGAATTTGCGGAGCTATATCTTCGCTCGCTAAAGACGTATCACTTTCACATTTGGCAAATTTACTAATTTTAAGGTGCTTTTTCAGTCGAAGCTCTCCTTGCGACCATATTCGACATTCGTGAAACCCCATTTGAACAGTGGCTTAAACTTTGTAATGAAAAGCTCTCGTAAGCGACCGCTCCCATACGTGACAGCGACCCCTTTTGGGATTACCCAACTGGACTTTTCTTTCTTTTCTCGTAAGCGACTACTCAGCCACCACTCAGTCTTTTTCATATAAATCAACACTTAAATGAAACGGCACACTGTGTTAATGGTCAAAAAATATTGGGCGTAAAGTTAAGCCTTGTCCGTGTCTGTGTCTATATCAGATATAAAGACACTCGTTAAAGATTTATTTATTTTGATTTTCCTTGAAGAATTATTAATCAGTTTCTGAAGCTCTCGTAAGCGACCACCCTCTTTTGTCTTGACCATGAGGACACTTACGAGAGCTCATTCTCGTAAGCGACCAGCTCTAGTTACGACTACTTTTTCGACTTTCTGAGGTGGTCCCTTACGAGAGCTTCGACTGTATTAGGGATAGGTGAGTAGCGCAGTACCGTTGTATATTTTAGGGGTTGGTTGAGGAGTGGGAAGCGGAAAGCGCGGAGTTATATTGCACGCGGATTGATCGCGTTGCTTGGCTTGTTTACTTAGCTTGTTTACGTTCGCACGTATTGCGTGCCTATTGCAACTGTGAATCAAAACAAGTGATCTCGATTACTCTATTTGAGCGACGCCTAAATAATTAAGAACTAGTTTCGCAAGGGACCAGTGAATTAAGAGAGCTGATTTATATCGCGGTACAACAAAAGACACTTAAAGATACAATGTACAGTTGAACCTCTCCGCCACAACGGCCAACTTAGGGACGGAAGAAAGTGGCCGTTGTGGTGAGGTGGCCGTTATGGGGAGGTAGGGGTGTTACATGACATATGTTTTTGTTTGTTTGCTTGTTCGTTGCTGTTTTTTTTCGGGGAGTACAACATGTTTATTTTGCAGAGTTTATGCTTACTGTAACCTATAATGGTGATATAGATAGAATATACAAAATATAACTTAAACGTTTGGAATCAAAATGTTAACAAGACAAAATTCACAACTCAGTTGAGGACAAGGAAGGAAGGTGACTTTCTTGTGAGCTTGCATTTGCCGGATAAGAATTAGCGACTACGACTCGTAGTTTTAAAACAAAGGAGAAAAATATAAATGTTCTAAACTGACTCTCAGCCCGAGGTGCATGTTCTAAATACAAAAAAGTAGTGTATTACATTTAATCTAAAATGAATAGAGAGACTTGCCGCGATTGATCATCGACGCGCCATACGGATCAATGACTATTCTTGACTTTTCGTCTATCGCTGAAAAAACGGACTGTTAACGAGACGTTATTCTGGCAGTTGAGGACACGCTTTGGTGGCCGTTGCCGTTGTAGAGAGGTTTAAGCAAGAGCCAATGTTTGGATTGTGCGCCGGGACAGAAAAAGTGGCCGTTGTAGAGGGGTGGCCGTTAGTGGAGGTTCTACTGTAACACATTAACATAAAACATTTGCGGATACCAGTAATTTATTCACTTAATATACGAGTACACCGTTTCCCTTGAACGTAAGCTTTTGCAATGTTGCCCAGGAAGAAACATTTGGCAGTTTTACTGGTGATGACATGTGATCTCGAAGTAGCCTATGAGAGTGCGCGTTGATGGGGAGAGAATCCAGCTATACCAATATGTAATATGCTAACAAGGACTACTATGCTTTATGATTACTTGCAAGCCAAACCTCCTGACTACAGTTACGTGTTAAATTAGGTACACTCCGACTCACCTGCGATATCTATCCAAAGACTAGGCCTCCTCTCCATGAGCTCCATCAGACTTCTGACTTCTTCAATCCTAAGGGGGTTGCCTTCCACACTTAGCCTCTTAAGACGTATCAGGTCATTTGTGTCCTGAACGACACTTTTCAATTTGTTATTTCTCAAATCCAATTCTTGCAGATGTTGAAGTTGTTTGATACTTCTAGGCAACAGTGTTAGTTGATTGTCATTTACAGACAAGTGAGTCAGGTTAATAAGATCACCAATCAGTTCCGGAAGTTCTGTCAGCATGTTGTGGCTCAAATCTAACTTTGTAAGGAGAAGGTGATTGACACCATATAAATTTTCTGGAAAGCTTGACAGGCCGATATGAGAAAAGTCCAACACTCCCAATTTTTGAGCTGCATTTGTTCTTTCTTGTAGCAAAGCAGGGTTTACTGAACTCCGCCCTACACAACATAACAAAAGTGAAAGTAATTACTCAATAGCGATGCCAGCGCCTGAGAAGTTGCAAAGAGCCTGAAAAAAAAGAACTCAGGCTTACGAACATTCCAGTACCTCCATTTATTTACATTCACAGTCTTATGCAAGTCTAATGTAAGTCTAATGTAAATAACAATAACGCTTGGAAAAATGAATTCCATTAATCTCTTTTAAACAAACAATTTAAAGAGTAGGAGTCTTTTCTTTTTTCTCGAAAAATTAGTTGTTGAGTGCACAAGGGTATGGCAAAAATGAAATGCCAGTTGAAAATGTGTCTTTCTGAACTAGAAACTGGAAAACTGCAAAGCCATTTTAACACTGCAAATTCGTAAGTAAAGTGAAAAAATAAAACGAACAAACGAATTAAAACAAGACAAAAAGTTTACCTGAAGAACCTTCACAGGATGATGTTCCTGGGATACTGGGGGCCTGTGCCTTATCAACAGGGGATCCCACGCTGCCTACGTCAGAAGATTGACATTCTCCAGGTGTATTTTCACATGACGTCACGGCGGTCATTTATGAAACGGCGGCCACTTTGGTGTTAACTCTTCTCATCTAAAAACTTCTTTTTGTCCCAATTAATTTGCTCTATATGTACTGTACATCTTGTGACCACTGGTAAATCCCAAAATAAGGGCTTGAAAATTCCGCAAAGCTCATAATCATTAAAGAGACATAGTTGATCGCAAGTTTGAAATTGGTGACAACTTTTACTTAGCAATGAAATTTGATTCTTCATGGCACCAACTAGTTCAAAATGAAAAAAAAAAGCTTTAATACGATTGCCTTATTTCATTTCATTTTATCATATTTCCGTCTTGTTTACAAAACAATGATATTGGCGGTATAGTTATGTCACCTTGGTGTTGCTGTTCCCACGTTGGTGACACTGTAGTCACCAATACTGACATGTCCACCAGACACCTTGGTACTGTAACTACTTTTACCAGTGGAGGGAAGCTGGGACTGAGCACTATATAAGAACAAATGATATGTGCAGTCAGATACAGTCGCAATAAGTAACAGCTACCCTGCCTTGCACCAGTCCTTAATTACGTTGTTCACTTTTTATGTCGCCAGCCCTTATAAGGGTCTTTGCAATACTTGCAAGGTTTTTCAAGCCTTTTTACCTCAAAGAAGCTCCCCACAACCCACCGCGGTCAAACGTTTGATGCATTTTCTGTTAGCCTGTTTACAGAATCCCCCTCCCCTCAAAAAATAGTTGGGTAAAGAGACTCTTCACCGAGGCAATAGCAAAAAAAATAAATGCATATAGCTATCTTAGCCCCATTTTTTTTGCGAGACACACACAAAAACTCTCCAAATTGTAAGAGCTGCCTCCGCTGCCTCAGTTGCCTCTATATACTGGCCACAGGCTCGCATGATCACTTTCGGTAGCTTTAATTTATGAGGTCTTTTAGCAATTATACTATTTGTAAGAGTTCCTTATGATCGTATTAATACAAATGATACTCGGTATAGGTCACCTTGGTGTTGTTGTTCCCACATTGGTGACACTGTGGTCACCAATACTGGCATGTCCACCAGACATGTTGATACTGTAACTACTTTCACCGGTGGAGGGAAGCTGGGGCTGAACACTATAAAAAATCAAATGATATATGATATGTGATAGTAGTGAGATACAGTGGCAATAGGTAACAGCTACCCTGCCTTGTACCAGTCCTTAATTACGTTGTTCTCCTTTTATGTCGCCAGCCCCTATAAGGTTCTTTGCGATACTTGCAAGGTTTTTCAAGCCTTTCCACGTTAAAGAGGCTCTCCATAACCCACCGCGGTCAAACGTTTGATGCATTTTCTGTAAACCTGTTTACGGAATTCCCCTCCCATTAAAAATAGTTGGGAAGAGAGACTCTCAATCCTTCTCCCACTTTGTTTTTTGTTTTTGTTTTGTTTTGTTTTGTTTTTGGAGGGGAGGGGGCATCAGTACACAGGCTATTTTCTGTTTATTTGATTTGGTTTTACTTTCCACTGAATTGAAATAGCTTGTTAATGTAAAAATGTTTCTTAGCTTAAATGCTTCATGCCCGCACAAAATGAAGCAGACAATTTCGCCTCGGGGAATAGTTGTATACTGTACCGTAACCAAGGACTCTGTCTCGTCTGGGACACCCAACGATAGAATCTTTCCAAATACGTCAGAAGTATCTCATATGGTTGCCTCTACGATTCAACTCATTTCAAACCACCACTGACATCTTAAGTCAAAGATACGCAATTTCCCTCCCACACCGCTTCCACATTTCTGAATTTCAAGGGAAAACCGTGCAAAGCAAAGCAAACAGATTCAAATTAACATCACAATGACCTAAGATAAGATCATACACTAACCCAGTAGTCACAGCTAATTGTCCCACATGAAGCGCACTGTGGGATCCAATCGCTGCATATCCACCATTGCCAACTTTAGTGTGGTATTCATTCTTAACTGTAACTTGTGGTGTTGTTACATACATTACTGAAACAACAAAATAGTATCAGCTACAAACAGATTTGGATTCAAGTCAGGTTCGATTTTCGCTGCTCTCTAGGGTCCGGTCTGGTTCCTTCCCTTTTCGAGGGGGAGAAACTCAGACTTATTTTTCGAACAAAGGCTGGAAATCTAGCTTAGTCATTGCAAATATATCGGCTGAGGCCAATTTGTTAACCTGTGGGATACTCACTCACTTTCAAGGCCGCCATTTCACATTACAACAGTCCGGAAATGCTTGTTTTGTAAAGTTATGAAGCCGAAAACTCGAATCCCGCGTTAACTCGCATTAAAACCGCATCATACATTTCCCATAATTTTACCCTTAGTGACTCAAACCTTCCTGCTGACCCCAAATGATATATGTTTTGCCTCTAGTTTATTTTTGTTTCAACCCTATATAAATCGAACTTATTTTTATAACTGTTGTAAACAATAATAAAACATACTCCAAAACAACCACATGACAGAAAAGAATCAAATAAGACGCTATAGGGACAATTTATAAATTATTTATATACATTTTGTAATACTTATGTATATTATTAATTAACCCTGCTCATTCGTCGCCATAGAGCCGGCCTCCAGTAGGTCAGTGGTTAGAGCGTCCGAACTAGAACTCGGAGGGTCGTGAGTTCGATCTCACCCGGAGCAAGCATTTTTTCCTGAGCTTTCTGGTGTTAGGAATCTCCTTCTTCCAAACTATACTATTTTAAAGAAAATAAAGCTTTGATACTGCACTGCAGCATCTTGCCGTATTATTCTTAAACTGCCTTTCATTGTTTTGTCTTTTTTCCATGACACTTTCACTTGGTTAGCAAACTGTCGTATCGTTTCTTCTGATCATTCGTTTTTTAATCCTCCAATTCTTCGTTTTCACGTGAAAACCTACAAGAGGTGACAGGCCGCACATCTTCACAGGGGTGAAACGTTTGAAAACCTTTTACATATTGCTC
>OZ038005.1:12973504-13003504 GCA_964035705.1 Porites rus | reverse complement strand
TGTTCACGTCTACAACAAAATGTGAAATAAAGCAGTTTGTAAAAAAATGTACACAATAGGGTGATGAACGTGAAAAACTTTCTTTTGCTGATCTAAACCTATTGCTTTTTTTGTGGTTCTCGTTGCTGTCGCCATTGCCGTTGCACAATACATTGAGGCTGGATTCTTACCCTGTTTTCTAGCTCCAGTGAAGAAACAGCACCATAACACAACAACAGAGCAACAGAATTTTTGCACTCCCGCGCGACAGCTAAGTGAAGAGGAGTATTTTTATCCTACAATAAAGGAAAGATATATTCTTAGGATTATTTACACATAATTCTACAACATAAATACATGTAAATAACGTCTTTAAAGATCAATGTTTGCAGTCAGTTTTACACTTGATACCATGTACGTTTGGTGCAAATTATGGCAACAGCGACAATAAATAGCACTACCTAGAAATGGGTAGTGCTTCTGATTGGTGCAATCAAATTTCCCACGCGGCACGACCAATCAGAAGCACTACCCAGATCTGGGTAGTGACGCGTCTTTCGCTGACGTCATTTGGCGGGAAAACCAGTGGTTAACGTCGCCAAATGTCGACTGTTTTCTCAGGCTTGCTTAGGCCCTGTTTTACAGAAAAAACCTGTCTCAGCCGAGTCACTGAACCCTAGCAAGCGATTATATGAGGAAAAGTTGACTCCTTTGCCCAAGCCAACATCACTTAGTGCACGCTTTGATTGTCAAAACAGCACTTGCGTATGCTCTGATTGTCTTGCCTTGACCAAAGTTGACCCAACTAGGCAAGCTAAATTGTTTATATGTGATCCACCCACCACAGGATTTTGAAGCTAAAGATGTTCCAAAGCATTCTCACAACATGCTTCCGCTGCATGATAAGCGTGTTTAGATAATGGTCAAGCACATATTAAACTGCTAAAACAAAGAAGGACACACTTGGCTTTGTTTATATGGAGGAGAGTTGGCCCAGCTAGGAGGGTGCCCCTGGAGGGGGGGGAGGTACTCCTGGGAATTCTTGTTGTTACTGTGCCGCCCGGTTGTCCAAATCCTGACCCTACTTAAGACCAAAAAATGTCATTTTTAACACCCGTTTTCAGACCTGGACTCTAAGAAATATTGTCATCATTACTTGGATGAGGCCTAAGGCCGAATGGGCTATTGCCTCAGTGGCCATGAGGGAGAGAGGAATAATTGATTTAGTAAAATCCAACTAGTTGGTCAAAAATATCAGGACAAAACAACTTTAACTAGCAAAACGCGATTCAGCCGCTGTTGTTTTGGTTTTCAAAGCCTGTGCTTATCGCTACTAGTGGGCTATAACATATAGCTTAGTAGTAGCTCAACCAATCAGAATGCAACATTGATAATAGACCACTAGTTGGATTTTACTAAAAGGGAATACCCCCCTCCCCCCTTGGGGAGCCCCTACCATCACAAAAGGGTGAGTCCTGGCTAGCCGGGCCATGCTACTAACCGACCTTGCTTTTTGTTTCTCATGCAAGTAAAGTTGGCTCGCCCAGGGTAGTCCAGGTAGCTAGTTGGGACTACCAGGGACAACTTCTCTCTATACAGCCCATAATTCTTTTCACTTCTCTTTGAAAAAAAATACTACACTGTGCCTGAGAATAGAGATGAAATCTTTTTTTTTGGAGGGGGGGGGGGGGGGCAGGGGTATAGTTTGGATGTAGCAGAATGCAAAAGTAATGTCCAGTAGCCCAGGCTGGTAAATTCTGTTTCATTTTTTGGCTGGTTAGATGAAATAAGTTTTGGGCCAAGGGTTTTAACCCAGTCCCTTGGCATAAAATAAACTGATTTGAAGCGTAAATAACTGTATTGCCGTTTCACTGTCCTGTTACAGACAGTTTTCAAGATCTGAATGTTTTGCACGCAAATCAGAAAAAACACTCAGACAAAAAACGGAGTGGTGAGCCCATATTTTCATTGCATTTCCTTTATTACATGTCTTATACATGACTATCAATTTTTGTAGTTCTTGCTAAATAATACAAAAAGAATTACAAGCATTTGACAGTTTTCAAGTTTTAAACATGCAGTTAAAAACTCTAAGTATAACAGGCAAGCTGGGAAAAAACACAGTCAGTGACCCCATCATCATCGCTTCTTCAATGTCCTATACATGACCTTCAATAATTGTGCCACATTTGAAAAAATTTTGGACAGTACATTATTATCCATTTGAAGGGAATTACCTTAAAGTTTCTGATTGAGCGAGGTCGAAGGAGGAATTAACATAACAGGGTAAGTAAACTTTAGTGCTTTGGGAGAAAGGGTGTGGATTTAATTGATACCTCCTTCAATCCACACCACTCCCCCATCCCACAACCCCCATTGCCCCAAGCAGAATTTAAAAACCTGTACCTTATTTTGCTTGCCAATGATCCCTTGATTCTTAGCAAAAGTTTCTGACAACAATAGCAACTGTAACACACCATAGTGCCCCTTGTCAGCTGCCACATGAATGGCTGTGTTGTCAACCTGAACAAAAAGAGACAAAAACTTATTTAAAAGCACAATTTAACAGCCCTGTATATTCAGGGGAAATCGCAATCCATGGCCAGATAATTATGGTCTTAATGGATTCTGGATTCAACACGGACACTCTTACAAACAATTTACTTCTGGATCAGGTGTCACTGTACAGAGCATCGCTGTCCCAATGGCAAAAGCTGAATGAAGATGGAAATGGTGACTATCACTTTTTTTATAAAAAATATTATCATTCCTGGATAGTAATAGACCTAAAAACAAATCATGACACTTAATATAAAGTATTAGCTTAAAAAAAAACACTTTTTGAAGAGCTAAAAAACATTAAACCTACTGAGTCAGCTTTGGTTATGTCAGCTCCTTTCTCAATAAGCCATTTAACTGTCTGTTGATTTCCTTTCTCAGCTGCCAGCTTTAGTGGAGTATGCCCATACTACAAGAAAGACAAGACAAAAATACGATAAAAGTTTTCCCGAAACACTCAATTTCCCATGGAAATAAAAAAAATAATTAATGTTTTTACATTTTACAGTCTTATTTTTATTGCTCAGAGTTTTATCCTCTGCAAAAGAACCTGCAGTGAGATTTCTTCAAACTTTACCAACTGGTTGTTATAATTTACAGCAGGATGTTGTTAATAAAAATTCACTTTTTAAATAAAATCAGGGGGTCTCCTTATTCTTTTAGGAGCAGGAGCCACTTGTATATATGTTACAGTTCAAAATTAATTTCAGGTTAAGATTTTTTAACCTTTATGGTTGATTCTCTATTTCCTTTGTCTCATACTCCTTATTATTCATGAACTTATAATCAATTCTTTATATTAATTTTTAATTTATAAAGTTTATCATTTCATCTATTATCTACGCAACTTTGATTCTGGTGCAAATAGCCCATATAGAGAATCACCTGTGATCCTCACAGAGGGAGAAAAATATGACAAAAAACTCCCAGTTAAATTATCAGCCTCAATTTATAGGAAATGGGATGCTTGGTAAAAAAAAACATGAGTGACTTGTGATAGAATGCTATAATTCCTTGGAACACTTCTAGAGAACACAAGAGACTCAACTGTGTAGTACTGTATAGGCACATGTTGTAGTTAATTATTTATTTCAGTTAATTATTTCCTTTTATTTTATTTTTTTCCAAATTTGTGTTTGGGTATGGAGAATTATGTATGCTAATGAATTTAAAACAAAGGAAAAACAAAAACTTACTGAAGTAAAAAATTAACTGCAACACACATATATCTCCCCACTCTTCCCTTCAAAGTTGGTTTGACAGGTTTGCTTGGACCTCACTACCTTGTCAACACCCAGTGCCAGATCCAGACCTTGAGATAAGGGGGGGTGGTCCCCCCAAATTTTTTTTTCGGCCCTTCAGGCCTCAGTTTGGTCTAAAAATAAGGGGTGGGGCCCTCCCCTGGATCTGCCACTGAACACCAACATTGAAGAGGAAGAAGGACAACAATCAACAAGCATTTCAGAAATTGCTATAACTGGGGCTGTAGATTTTTTTCTGATAGTTTTTTTAAATAATTATGCTTGGGAAATGAAGAGAGAATTTGACGCAATTTCACATCACGAGTCACCCACGGCTTAAATTATTCCACACATCCCTTATATTATTCATGTGCCTTTCCAGCTAGGGGTGATTTAAAAGAGATTTTTTACAACCTTACAGGGCAGGCATGAAAGTGAAGATAGGAAAAAATTAAAGGCAATGAAGTAATTTATAGCACTTGATGAAAAAGGGGTCATATCATCTACATTGTCCATTGATCCCACACATACATGTAAGTAAATGCAAATGTTAACTTCAATTATTTTCACTTTATAAACTGACCTCATCACATGCATCGACATTAATTTCTTTTCGTGACAAAAGCAACTGAATTATTCCATTGTTATCTTGCTCTACTGCCATGTGAAGAGCAGTGAATTTGTGGGGCTGTGGAGAAAAAAAAAACAACATCATTAAATCTTAAGGGCCTGTGACATGCTTTTGAGCATTTGCAGCCATTTGATTGCTGGTAAAAGTCTCATGGTTTCTGATGAAGAAATCCTTTTCTATTGACCTTGTGAGGGAGAAAGTTTCAATAATCAGCATTGACAACATAACCTATTTGGTCAATTGTTTGTGCACTGTATTTTTAATAACGCAAATATCAGCAACAAATGTACAGTGCGAGTACTGTGACCGGGGCCACCGTAGACAAAGTTGACCGGCCAGATCACAGGTAAATAACAATACATTCCAAGAAAGTTGGTAATGGGCCAATCAGCAGCTCGTAAGAAAACAATAGTTTACTCAAAGCACAAAATTTAAATAATGATAGCAAACGTTTTTCAAGAAAGCATAATGTTTCACCAGACAACAATTATTTTTCTATACGAAACTTTACATTTTAATAACGCCCTGGAGACATATGTCTGACACAAGCTGTTATTTTGTCATCTACCAGCAATTTCTTTGCGACCATTGCCACATTTTGCAATAACATGCACCCTCAAGTCAAAAATATGCCTTATGTTTTCATTTTCTCCCTCTGTTGACACTCTAACTGACCTCTCAGTAAAACATAGGCTATTTTCCAGCCACTTCAAAAGGTCATGTCTGTTAAGGTTGTAATTGGTTGATTTTGATCCATGTTTTTGATCCAATTATGATCATTGACAAGTAATTTTCTCAGACTGTATTGCTATTTTCCTGCCATCCAATTGGTTCACTTTTTCTAGGTGGCCCCAGTTATAGAAGTCACACAGTAATTTATTGAGGTCATTAAGAGGAAGCACAAGGAGCTCTTCGGTGTTGGTCCAAACAGATCAAATGTGGAATTACTGTGGCAATTTGGCATTCATTTTTTGGTCTAATAACAATCTTGAGTCAATAATCTACAGCGTATCTTTACCTGACATTATTTAAAAAATGGTTAATGTATACACTGAGTGGAAAGTTGGTTCCTTGATCAGCTGTGGACTTTTAGATTTGATTTAATGGCTGATCTCAGACATGACTCCAGATTACCTCCAAAAATTTAATCCTTTGAGCCCCAATATCAACATATGTGCAATCTTCTCACTTTTCAATCTCCATATATATTTCTTATTATAATGCTTTAGGATATACAGGGTTATATATTTGGTTACTATGGGGCGGGGGAGGGGGGTGCCTGGAGAATCACACTTTATATAGGGCGCTTTCCATTCAACCCAAAATTCCGGAAAATTTGGTTGGTTCATCAAATGGGACGGACCATTTCGGTTTGGTCCGACCGGAATATTCGGGACCAGCTTTGAAGGTGGTCCACTGTAATTGGTCTGGTCATTTCCGTCGGTCAGACCGAAATGTCCCTTTCCATTTGCCAAAATTGTTGTCCCCAGTACCGCTCTTTTCTATCCCGCTTACAAGACCAAGTAGTTCCCAATGGAAAGTGAAGTGCTGTGAGTACAGCATGACATCTCAAATAGTTTGAATCAGTTGCAATTTTTTTCGATTTTTGATATTTGCCATTAACAGTGTCAAATAACTGACGTAACATGACACGTAGGTGAGAAAAAGTGTGTGTAATCAAGCTACAATATTATTCCATTGAGCAAGTGAAGTTTCCCAAATTTCAAACCGGAATTTTTGTTGAATGGAAAGCGCCCATATACTCCAGCACTCCAGCCCTGCTAATGCAAAAATAAAAACATCTTTTAAAAGTCCAAGTAAGGTGACGAAGAGGAGGAACAGGTTGATTACCACTGATTAAATGCAAAAGAAAAGAAATCTTACTTTGCTGATTTCGTTCACTTTGACTCCATTCTTAAACAGTAATTTTATGATATTCTCTGCACCATTTTTTACTGCTGCATGCAATACTGTAAGTGTTCCCTAAGAGATAAGAATAACAACAAAAAAGTAATGACAGTTTTGAACCTTTTTAAATTTTAAAATGTTATTTGAAAGTTTGACTTATCTCTGAAACATACTTTTATTTTAAATTAGAAAAACAAATCCCTAAGTTGAATTGCTTAAAGTTTAAAAGGTACATTTACAAACCCGTTTAGTTTCCACTGATTGTTAACAAAATAATGAAAAAGCACTTGAGAATTTGAGCCAACCCTGAGATCTTCTTGTGATCTGACTACACTTTAAATTAACCCTTGGACATACATGCAAATTCAAATCCAGGAGTACCCCCCCCCCCCCCCCCACTGGCCTATGGCTGACGGAAGGATTAATTTTTAGAAATGAAAGATGATAATGAACTTGCAATAATTGACTAATTATTAGTCTACCAGTATACTTTAAGTCTCACAAAAAATGAAAATACGTTTTAAAAAAAAAAACAAAACAAAACATTAAACAAAGCAAAACTAAGAAAACAAGAACAGAACGACCAAAACAAAAAGAAAGGAAAAAATTTTCCTCCAGCAGGAGTTGAGCCCCAGACCATTAACATGTAAGGTCGACACATTATCTATTCTACCACAAAGAAACATTTCATTTCAGAGTGACATTTCCCTAAAAGCAATGGGATTGGGAGTCCTGTTGTAAGAAAAGTTAAAAAATTGTGAGACTAACAGCAGAATCGTGAGCCTGGACCAGCTTAGGGAGTTGAAAAGCAATCTCTTCATCATGTTTATCGCCTGGATGAGTGAAAAAGCTTTAATTAAAAGTTCATGAACTTCTGTCTCCAAGTTGGCCATAGCGCTAATAATAAAACATTTAAAGTCCACTTGAAGACAACTTATAATTATCGTCCTTGTCACGGAGTTTTGTGTTACATTTCGCGCGTGACATTTTTTTATCTTAGATGTAGCCGATCACGTTTCGAACACGTGATCATGTGACACTTTGAACGGAGTAGTTTTTTGATTTAGAGAATTGTAATTTTGTCGAAGGCACATGTATCAGTTTTGAAGCCCATTACTTTGTGGAACTCTATTGTTTTTGGCAAGTGTATCGGAATTGAAGCCCGTACTGTTAGAGATCTATTGGTTTTGAATAAAATCTATCACAGTCCTGTGAAAGCTACAAAATTATACAATCAAAAGCTCTGGGCACAATCCACGTTCAGCAAGCTTCCTTGATCACAGAATGGGAACGATCAATCTATGGCAGTTGTCATTTTGATATATGGGGCGTTCTATATTGCGAGCCGACTCATTACAAAAGTGTTGACTCTACACTTGAGTGACACTTTTGAACAGTGGCCCATAAGGGACATCTCTATATATTTTTCATTAATTTCCACTCAGTAACTTGTGATTTGACTTACTCTTGATCAAAGTTAATAGTTAGCAATACAAACTTAAGTAAGTAATAACTCTCGATCCTAACTCCTAACTCGTGATCGCAACGTATAACCCTCGATCGCAACTTATAATCCGCAATTACCACTTATAACTCATAATTGCAACTTACAACTCACGATCGCCACTTATAACTCGCAATTGCTACTTATGACTTGCAATTGCTACTTATGACTCACGACCGCTATTTATAACTCATGATCACTACTTACAACTCACAATTGCTACTTATAACTCATGATCACCTTTTATAACCAGGGTTTCATTCGGGTTTTGAACAGGAGGGCAGGTTTGACAGCCAGGCAAAGGCCCTTTGAGCCTTGCATCCCTAGCATGCTCCCCCGGAAAATTTTGAAATTCTACAGTTGCAGAGATGTGTTTTCCTGCTTTCTGAAGCTGCAGACAATGTCTTTCATCTTCCAAAAAAAGATAACAGTTGTGGACAATTTAATCATGATTTGATACCATATCCAACACACAATTATAAGTTCATAATCTTATAGATTTTAGATGGTCTTTTATGGAGTACAGTTCTATTCGCAATGCATTATGTGGCGATTCTTGTTTTTAGCACGTAGCTAAAAAGGGAATTTCATGCCACATGTGATTACGTGGAAATTTGGCGGTAAAGCATGCATGCGATCGCAAGTTGTACGTTGCCATCACAAATTATAAGTGGTGATCAAGAGCTACAACTGGCGATCACCAGTTATAAAAGGTGATTGCAAGTTGTAAGTAGCAATCACAAGTCGTGAGTAGTGATCGTGAGCTGTAAGTGGCAATCCCAAGTTGTAAGTTGTGATTACAAGTTACAAGTGGTGATCATGGGTTATCAGTTGCGATCGAGAGTCATATGTGGTGATCGTGAGTTAGAAGTTGCGAGTAAGAGTTATAACTTACTATCGTGACATTCGAATGGAAATCGAGAGATATAAGTTTGTATTGCTATTTATTAAATTTGATTGAGAGTATTGGGGGTTTTCACTGTCAAGTAATCAAAAATAAAATTGCAAACCATTCAATACAGAAAGTCCAGAATCTAGGAAATAAAAGAAGATAAATATGCAAAAGTTCTCACCAAGAATCTGGTGTGTGCGATATTTCATATGCGAGATATTTGAAAAACATTTTACCCAAATTTATAAAGCTTTGTATGGAGACGCCATGTTTGTTTCCCTTTGAGGGGCACAAATTTGGCTGCCGGAAACCAACAGAAACATCTGTTTTTGAGTTTTCCTACTAATACGTGAATTCATCGCTTGAAAAACTCATAAAGGATTAAAGTGATATTTATTCTGAGACAAGGAATATTTAGATAGCAAAATCTTCCAGAATTGGTAATGTTTTTATCCCATATAAGAGCCTTCCCGACCGCCAGCTACATGCCGCGTGACGCAAAACCCTAGAAATTCAAAAGTCCTCTGTCACAAAATGAAGAACCCTTTCAAACCAAAACTTTGTTTAAATAAAGGTGTTTAGGTGCTGTTATACCTCATGAAACTCAGAAACTCAGAAGAATCGATAGTTTCTTAGTTTGAATTTTGGTGACATCATGTGAAAACCGAGAATAAGACAAATTGCAAATTATTAAGTGAAAATGAAAAGTATCTAAATGTCCCTTATAAGCCACCACACATTTGAATATCGCAGTGCCCACAATAACTCGTTCTACGCTACGCGTAATCCACGTTTTAAAAATGGAATGCTCCATTACGTCATGGCTCTTTTTTGAGCTAATATTATTCCATGACAAGTGATGCAAATAAGTGGTCGGCTACGTAACGTAGATTCAAATATACGACACGACACTTAATTCAACGCGGAGTTTACGCTTAGCTTAATCAGCTAGTTTACAATATATCGACTTGGTTTCCATATTTTCTGCAAAATGCCCCTTCCACGTTACCTTTTTTCTTAACCCTTGAAACCAAGAAATATTCTTACCTGAGTTGTTATTATTTTTCGCGTCAAAAAATTGGACTTTCCTCCACCAAGGTTGAGATTTCTTGTCTCCAAAAGAATTCTCTTTACTTGATCTTCATTATTGTCCCGTATCCCTTGCAGAAAATCCTTCCAAAGCTTCTCCTCTCGTTGACTCATTTTACAAGAACAACAGCTTCAACGATTTTTTGCTGTGAATGCAAACAACTCAACATTTGCTCAAGTCCAAACGTTCATGATAAAACATGAAGTGAGGGCCGTTAATTGGCGAAAGGTTCTTTCCACTCAAATTTTAGGAAGTCATGTTTTTTGTTCGTTTTATACCAAACGCTGCCCGCAGACGCTGCCGCCATGTTTGTGTCGTGTGACGGAGTTACCAGTCCACCACATTTATGCACGGACACATTCTTGGCGATCTTCTTTCACCACTTGTCATTTTGTAAATATTTATATTCCGACAGTTCATCGTCTATACGACCAGCACTTAAATAAAACTTTATCATTCGTACACGTGTATATATGCAGCCAAGTTACTGATGCAACTATTGCTCTAGCGAAAAAGGAAAAACCGATAAAAACCCTTTTTCTCTGGTTGACTGATAGGGGAATTTTGGGGGGAATCGCATGACTGTGATATTCAAATTCCATTTCATAAGTACGAAAGTTTGTTTAACACACTGATCTACATAATCAAATTTGCTGTAGCCATAAAATACGCCTGTGACCTGAATGTATTTGACAAAATGTATCTGAAAACCAGCGAAGACTGTGATTATAAGGCCATACCGGACAGCGTTTCGTGTCGACCATGAGAACGCGGAGAGTTTAGTTTCACACGTGCCAATATGTGACTCTTCCCCACCTTCTAACTGCAGAGATCAGCGCTGAAGGGCTCAGCCTGGCTGGGAAAACAAGAGGTAGTCTGGGGAGGAGAAAGGGGGAGAAAGGGTTGCTTCGCTCGTAGATTCTGGCCGATATTTTTCCTAATTGACCCCCTTTTTTTTCTTTTTCCCCTTCAGCGGAGCCTGGTCCCAGGCTAGGCTTGGCTACGCTCCATTACATAAATCCTACCCAGGCGAACAGTCTGAATCCTACCAAAATCACCGTTCTTATGTGTGAACAGAAGCCCTATTTTTGCGGGCGCAAAGGTATCCGGTATCATAGTATGAACAAAGCCTAAAAAACACTTAACTGTTAGTATAAAAAAGATATATCCTCGGAGAAACCCAGCAATTCGTTGTACATTGTTGTACCCAACTGTTTACATGCGTTTCAAGTCCCAGGTGCCGGGAAGGGGAGGGGGACTTGACCAATATATTTGGGTAGAGGTGAGCCGATGAGACTTTGAAACCCTGACACTGTTTAGGATTTAAAAAGTTCTTATAATATATACCCTGTTTAGGACAAAAGCCTCAATTTCAATATATATAAAATATCAGCAAGCCCACAGCAATAAACCAATGAGTGGTGCCGGATCTCCCAGATGTAGACCTGGATTAGTACAATTAAACTTATAGAAAAATATCGCGAAACGTCCCTAAGCGGCGATGAGTGAGGAGAAACGTCTAACTTCAGGGGCTTAAAGAAAAAAGAAAATAAAACTAAAAGTTCGTTACAAATAAGACTGAGTTTTATTTTCATTTTTCTTTTAGCCCCTGAAGAAGGTTTGTTTTCAAGCCGAAATATTGGGCAATTTGTTTAAATATATATTTTTTGTTTTGTTATTTTGTGTACTTCCTCATCTCCTTGCCGTAAGGGTCAATTTTATTCAGTACCCTCTTTTGACTGAAAGCCGGACTTGTAAACTATTTACGGCAGACTTGCGTCGTTGCAATTGCGCGTTTAGGACAGACTGGCGCAAAATTAGATACCCTGTTTAGGGCAGAACGGACGAAATATACCCTGTTCAGTGGTACATCCCTGTATGTCATTTAAGGGAATACCCACCCCGGGTTGTGCCCCAGGTCGGTAAGTGCATTGCGTGTACAGGGAGCCCAGGCTGCCAACCGCTACCAACAGCTTCTAAGGGTCTCTAAGAAGCCAAATTACATATATGTGAATTTATCGTAAGTTCTAAAATGCACATCACCAGACATGAAAGTGTACATACCTCAAAAACAGACCTCTCTGTGCTGTTTTCTGGTTTTTTTTCGTGCCCGTCTACGTCTACGTTTACAGATCCCAGCAGAAAAAGAGAGTCTTCCGCTGGATGCTGTTTGTGCTAATCGTGTTTGAAAAATCTAGGAAATCAGTTAAAGAAACCCCTCTTCCTAAGAAGACACGGTATAAGAAAAATTAAATTGTTCCTCCCCTCCTTTCACAACTCAGGTAGTCTCTCATGTCTGTCTTCTCCTGTAATCTGTGATCGTGGAGAGGAGCTGGCCTGTCAAGAAGCTAAAGAAGCCAGAGAGAGAAAAGATTAATTCTTGTTCGCCTCGTCAGATATATTAGATGTGTAACAAGAGGAACGAACTATCTACAAATAAGTCAATACGTTTAGGTGAAACGTGCATGTCTTCATTATCTTGGGTTAAATGGCTTTGAGTATCGTGGAGACTGTCGGATTTCCCTTCTGCCGGAAGTGCGATTTGAAGGTCTCTGTGACCTTGAACATATTTAGACACTCAATATTGAATCAAAAAATGAACACATCCAATACAAAATATAACAACAATTACACTGGGTAAACCGGAAATATAGCTAACCAGTAGATTAAAAAGTATATAGTTGATTAGTAGCTATATATAAGTAAGTTTACTGCAATCATGCTAGAATTTCTCCTCTGCCGAGGTTAGTCTTAGGCTCGATTTCTAGCCACTCTTCGGCGGGGAATTGAGTCACGTCCGCCCTCTTTCCTCGGCAAGACTCTATTCTCGGGGAGGCCGAGAGAGCGGCGGAAATCAAGTGTTCATGATGCTCGTCACATTTTAGTGGAGACGCCTGTCACGTTGTGCCCTGATTCACGAATACTAAACCATATGCAAATAAACGCAAATCTCAACATTGGAGTCCGGATGGAGAGAAGAAGAAGTACAATCGGGGAAAAGTTAGATATCGATAGATAAGTTGGTTGAGAAGGCGTGACATAAAAAAATCGTCAGTTTCTTTCTAGAGGGTTCACAATAACTTGAACTACTTGCAAAATAAGACATCACGTCTTTATCACATTCAACGCACGTATACGAAATGTAAAAGTAAAAATTGTCTAGAAGTTTTAAAATCCTCGAAATATATTTCGAGGATTTTAAAACTTCCAGAACATTTTAATTTTTACATTTTACATTTCGTATACATGCGTCGAATGTGGTAAAGACGTGACGTCCTGTTTTGCAAGTAGTTCAAGTTATTCGAACACATTCCTAGTCTCGGCATTTACAATTTCTCAAAAAAAGGTCCACAATAGGTTTGGCGGGATGCGGAATTTGGCTATTTTTTGTGGTGATACTAGGGATGCGAGCTAAAAAAAAAAGGGAGCGGAAAGCGGGAAATTTGACAATCAACCTCGTTCCCAGGGTTCTCTCTCGGAGTATGAGAGAACCCTGGGAACGAGGTTGTTTGATAATGAGCGGGAGCGGGATTTCCTATGTTTATTGGGTTGGGATGCGGGAATCGCAAGGGAAAAGTAGAGGGATACGGGAATTAAGTTTTGTCGTGACCACAGTTTGACTCTTTTGTGTACACCGCCTTTGTACTAGGAACTACTAGTCCCCAAGGAAATGATGCCTGTGAATTTTAGCCATTATCATCTTTGCGTCTTTTCGTCTTATTCCGATACTTGGTAAAGACGGTGTGCGTGAACAGTCAATGAAAAGGTCTAGAGTGAGGCCAAAAAACGAATTGGACTAGGGAGGGACGCGAAAAATACGCGGTAAATTTTATACAGTCTTCGCCCGTACTTCGCAGCTTTTAAAACCGATTGCTAGAAAAAACAAAGGACTGTTTTGCAAAATATTAGCTACTATTTGCGGGCACACGCACCTATTTTTGTGCGGATTTAAGAATGAAAGAAAATAAAGAGATTTTAAACAGGAATGAGTACAAGTAGCAGTACAAAAGAGGAAGAAATCGAGGACCAAGCGCAAGAGGCCGGTGGAAAAGTAAAATTTCTGCATGGGGGTTGTCTACATTTGGTTGTACTGTTCGATTCCATAGGAGTTTGGGTTTCCATAAAAGAGAATATTTTATCAATCTGTCCAACCAGTGTGTTCATGTACACTTTCCACGACCCATAGTCAGCGTAGACAATTGGCTTCATCGCCTAATGCAACCTAACAGTAAATTAATCAAAAAATCCATCTGCCCAACTCGACTGGCTGTTTCCAGCGGGCCAGAACTCAGATCGAAGTAAACCTTCTTTTGTGTACTGATGCGCTCACATAAGCAAAACAGAAAATAAAGTTACAGTCGTTAATGGTTTAGCCTGGGATCAGGCTCCGCATTGGGGAAAAAGGGAGAAAAAAATTGATCCCGTTTTTTGCCTTTTTTCCCCACTACGGAAGCCTGATCCCAGGCTATTAATGGTTAAGTCAAGAGCCTTAAACATCAAAGCTGCCTATTGAAAGAAGGCAAGTCTTATACATTGAACGCAGAACGTTTTAATATTTCAATAATGAAAGCAAGAAACTCGTAAAAAAAATTAGGGCGGGATCTAGTCTGCAACACAGCCGTTTTTATTGTCGTCACGCAACGCTAGTCCCCACAAAATTTGTGGCTGTTTAGCAGACTAAGCGAGATCGGGATGCGGACGTAAAAACAGGCGGGATAGCGGGATTCAGAAGAAAAAACAAGCGGAGAGGGCGGATTTGAGAACCCTATTGTGGACCCTCTGTCTAGTGTTTCAACGAAATTTGACGTGTAATGTAGGCTAGTCTTAAATTCATGTCTTTCGATGTCAACCGGCCTTAATTTATCGTTTAAAAAGATCTATTTTGAAGTCCAGTAGATCAATTTTCTGATATTAACCTTGTTTTTTAAGGTGACGTTACACGAGACGATTCGCAACGGCGATTTTTAGCGCAACACAGGGTTCAAATGTTTGAACAATGTTGCAGAATTTCGAAATGATGTCACAACAATGTTGTAGCGTTGTGTTGCCCTAAAAATCGTCTTGTACATCACCTTTAAAGTGTTCGCAACGACGATTTTTTGAGCAACACAGCATTGCAATGCTGGAACAATGTTGAAACGCTGTGTTGCGCTAAAAATCGTCGTTGCGAATCGTCCCTTGTACCATCACCTTAAGCCTGAGCTGCGTGGCAACCGTTTTAGCGCGAGTTCGAAGAGAAAGACGGAACGGGAGCAAAAAAGCTAGAGGAATTTAATTCATTGTTTTTGCTCGATCACGCTGCAACTTTCGCGCAATAACTCGATTAGAAACCCTTCAGTACGCTGCGCAGGTTGGCTGAGCGTGGTTACCCAGCAGACCACCCAGTCCAGCTGTGTGTCATTCATTTCTTCAGACCGCTTCCCTCCCTATAGTCTGAATATATGTTTCTTTGATGGAAAATTAGGTTCTTGATCTCTATTTTCTCACATTAAAACCACTTCTCAGGTATACCTCAAGAATACGTCCATGCCCAAAGAAACGCACGAATCAGAATCGTAACAATCCGCATTTAGATTTGATTCATGAGTCCATCCGGAGTGAATCTTCCTTAGATTCAAACTTCATTTGTGGATTGTTGCAAAGCCGAACACAAAATTGGTTTCTGAAATCAACAATCTGGATATGGATAAAGAAACGTACCTGAAATTGTCCTAAAATCCTGTATATTCGTTCTCATCACGCTTTTCGCGTGTTTCATGTGCGCAAAAAACACTCGTTTAGAAAGCGGGTTACGTTTTCATGAATGAGTAAGTCCTCTTTTTCCTCAGGGATAGTAGAGTGGGCTAAATACGCCTGCGTAAATAGATTTAAACGCACGGGTAAATTTCTCACGGCACAAAAGTTTCAGCTCGATTGGACTGGCATATAAACCGAGAAGGTGTAGCAGAATCGTCAGCTCAGCGATAAAACTGGAAAACAAATCCAAAATTCATTCATTTGCCGAACTCAAACACCGTGCTTTTGACAGAAATCATCTTGCCCACCTTCAGATTGATGGAACCAGGCTGATGCACAAAGTTCCATTTGCGTTTATGACGTAAATAACGCGAGCTAAATTATTCAAAATGGCGCAGAAAATGCGGGCGTACGACGAGAAACACTTGCTGGAAAGGTCAGCCATGAGTACCACATGCTACCCAAGTAGCACAGGGATCGCAAGATTATGTATTGCGCCTGCTAACGTCGAACGCAATTAAAGTTCAGGGACTTATGCTAGAGACTTAAAGTCTTCTAGGCGTTAGCCCGCGAGCAAGCTCTCCTGGGGTTCCCGCTATCTGGGGTCTTTTATAACGAATCTGAGAAGATAAAGTCGTCTGCTGTAAAAAAGACGACAACATTGAAAAAAACACAAACAAACAAAACACTAAATTCTCCCAGTCGTCTGCTCATAACAAATTGTTCACCTTATCAGCTGCTAATGACAACGCAGTTACTGCACAAACATGAGAGATACTGTCCCTAAAAAATCCAGCAGTCAAGCCATATTTGTGCATTGTTTTAAGCTACCTTATTTTCTCCTTACTAGTTACCCTTTATTGCTATGTATACGTATGTCACTATCTCTGCCTCAATATTAGAAAATTTTCCGTTACAATAAATATTTTTTGGGGAACTGTCCCGCCAAATCCCTCCGTCCTTAAGACTTTCGAACAAGGGATGAAAAACATAAAAATAATTAATAATAATAATAATAATAATAAATAATAATAATGATAATGACAACAATGATAATAAAAAATAATGATAATAATCATAACTATAACAAAATTGTCAAATCTGATTGGCTATCAACTGCCCTGATTTCAGCCTTAATTGGACAGTTTAATAGGACAGTACGCGTCATGCTTAAGTAATTGGACAGTACGCGCCATCACGGGCGCGCTTAAATGGCTTTTTTTTTCACTGCTAGCAAAACAAAATTTCGAATTTTCTTGTGTTTTGATTTAAAAAATAACTTATTATATTAGAAATTTTGTTAAAGTTTATGATTAATTGGTAACAGAACTTCGTGTCGTCCAATTCGGTCTGTAATCATACTCGTGATTAAACAAATCGGACTCCCGCTACGCGGTCGTCCGATTTTGTAAATCAATCGTATGATTACAGACCGAATTGGACTCCACTCAGTCCTGTTATACCATTACTAATAATAATGATAATAATAAGTACAGGGATCTCGAAATAGAAATTAAGAAAACATTGAAAATAAAATCAACAACTGTCCCAGTCGTTATTGGTGCTCTCAGGATTGTCAAGAAGGGTACTGAAATCTACTTTTACCAAGATCCCAGGAAACAGAGCTTCAGAAGATTGTCCTCCTTGGGACTGCTCACATACTCAGGAAGTCACTATCCAGCAAGTAATCCACGAGACTTATGATTGCCCTAAGTTCATGGAATGAACTCGGCTCCACAAGAGGAAAGAGCAAGACTCCAAAGAGAATTAATAAAATAATAGTAAATAATAACGAGAGCTTTTAAAACAAAAAATTGTACGTTTCATATCAATAACCGAGCCTGATCCATTTTCCTCGTTTTTACACATTGAATACTGTATTTACCAATGTAACAGGACGTCCTTGTAACACCCGTCCAAAAAATATACGAGTTTAGCATCAAAAACCACAAGGAAGAGTACTACAGAAATGCTAAACGTATAATGTGACCGGTCCCAGTTGTTCAAAAAGGTGGAAAATGCTATCCAGTGTATAAAAGCTGATAAATTTCTACAATGGATAGCGCAATTGGTTTTCCTAGTAATTATCCACTGGAAATCCGAGTACTCCAAAAAGGAGTCGAACCTTATGACCTTTTGGTTACTTGTCCAGATGCTCTACTACTGAGCTACAGAAGACTCGTGAGAGCTTAGGCCAGTAAACAAGGGTCATGTCACAAACATCCTGCATTCTGCTAGGACTAGGATGTCGATATGTGCTCATGCGCAATGATGGAGAAGCGATAGTGAATTTTTAGCCTTGTGAGGACATGAGAAAAGATTATTTTTCAATTTGCGACACAGGCACCCAGAAGAAAAAATCCCAGTATTCCCAATAAGAGGCGAACTTATAATCCTCTAATTACACCTTTTGCTGTTCATTACGTGAAAATACGCAATGATTTGCGTGAAACGGCGACCAATAGAGCGAAGATACATTCATTAGCGCGAAAAAACGAACATTTGCGCATAAATAAGATTCAATTACGATTTTTGCATTTTAATCAACATTCAATAACACTTTTGGACATTCATATGCGTCATTGGGCATACAAAAGAGAGAAATATACTTTCATTAAGGCCAACATCAAAGTCATTAACACCATCTTTAAAGTCAATAGGGACTACTGACAAAAAAGTGCAAACGCTATTCATTAACATTTTCATATGCATGACACTGTTTGAAATTCAATAGCATTCCTTGACAACCTTAGGATGGATAAGACAAACATTAATGCGCTTGTACAATCGAGTGTTCTATACATTAATACACAAAAATCGATTTTCAATTAAACAATAGAAATTCAAACAAATTTGGCCTGAATTTCAGCCCGTTAAATGTATATCCCTCAAAAACCTCTTTATTTAAACATTCTGGGAGGTAGGTTTGCATGAAATGATACCCCTTAGCACATTTAGCTGCGGTCACAATGTCATGTTTTTGCGCAGAGCTTCAAGCACTGCAGTTGTTGTGTCCGAACTCCGCTAGTGGGATTGCTAGGGCATTGCCTCATTCCTGTTATACATCTTTGAATTTCTGGACTCAAGATGTCGGCCTTAGGTGTCGCTTTCAGGCAACTTAAATCCTTTTCAACGATGTCGAGGGAGGAAGCATAAGCTGTGTCGGAAAAAATGTCAACGCGGCAATCCCGAAAGGTGATATGGGATATGATTAATACACTGTTCCTAACGACTGTGGCTATCGAACCTACTTTGGTTGCTTTCCTTTAGCAATCGCAAACATAACATCGCAAACATCCCGTGCCATTCTTTCAAATTTCTTTGAAGAACAGTGCACTCAAAAATACCCACAATACCTTTCGGGATTGTCGCGTGCACTTTTCCGACAACCTTTCTCGAAATAGCTCTATAACCTGTGCTACTTGGCTGAACTCAAATAAAGCCTCACTCTTTATCGTCTCACTAGGGCGTAGAAGAACGCTCGCTGAACGCTACAATTCTGGGGATTATTAATACGGTGAACGAAACAGATCATTTTTGAGACTAAATGAACGCCTTGCGAGTCAAACATTAATTCGTAATCCACAAATCGAGTAGTGAGGCGGTGAACTGCTCTCTCTCTCCTTTCGGCCTTTCCGCGTCTCTTCGCACCTCCCTTGTTTGTGTGAGTGTGTGCGTTTGATCGAGAACTAGCCAAGTCAAAAATATGTATTTTTTTAACAGTTGGTGCGATGCCTTACCGGCTTTACTAACTTAATAAAGGTAAAGGAGAAAAAATGCTACAAGTAGGAAGGAAAAGAAACAGAAAAGAAAGAAAGAGAAAAAGCACACACGCAGCCAAGGAAACAAAACACAAGATACGTTCGATCTCTAAATGTCAGGATCAATCACGCGACCCACCGTCTTAAAAAGAAACACTTCTCACGCGCGGTTACAAATGCAAATAAGGGTAAAAAAAGTGACTTTAATCGTGCAAATATCTTTTGCAGAAAAAAATTAAAGC
This sequence comes from Porites rus, assembly GCA_964035705.1. NCBI lineage: Eukaryota > Metazoa > Cnidaria > Anthozoa > Scleractinia > Poritidae > Porites > Porites rus. The sequence goes on along the minus strand of OZ038005.1, from coordinate 12,983,961 downwards.
CGAAGGGAGTGTGACCTTCCAAAACATCCTTTCTTTATTGTCCAGCTTTCGTGATGTAGTATAGGTGCTGCCAGCAGCCCGACTAATAAAGGCAAGTAAAATCTTTGTGGCTGTGCAAAAAGCTAATCGACCATGAGAAATCAAGGAGTCTTTCCTGGCTTTTTGATTGTCATCATAGTCGAGCCCGCAACATTAAAAAAGCGGCTGCTTGTGAATTGATTGGCGCCAAAAAAGGGCGCAATTTTCAGTTTATTTCTTTAAGTCATTCTGCATATATTACATTCCGCATAATTATGTCATTCCGCAAGCCATGCCACATGCCATTCCGCAAACTCATTCCGCCTTTTACCCTCACTGTATGAAATTAGCAAAACGATAGTATTTTTATATCCCAATTGCCACGCGAGTAACATGATATCTGACACGTAGACAGATAATGGGCGCTTTCCATTCAACCCAAAATTCCGGAAATTTCGGTTGGTACAAGGAGGTTGGTACATCAAATGGAACGGTCCATTTCGGTTGGCATGGTCCGACCGGAATATTCGGGACCAGCTCTAAAGGTCTGACCGAAATGTCCCTTTCTATTTGACAAAGATGTTGTCCCCAGTATTGCTCTTTTATCCTGTTTACAAGAGCAATAACCAAACGCGCGGTGGCTTGGGTCGGGTCTGTGCAACCGGAATATACCGTCCTATTGCGGGGCATGTGGAATTTCCGAAATGTCAAACCGGATTTTTTCTTGAATGGAAAGCGCCCAATGATCCTGAATCTTGAGTTGTGCCTTGTCTCTCGTAACAATTTTAGTTAAGAAACGAAATTACCTTCTTTTTATCCAACCGTCTGAAAGCAGCTCTTGGATTTTCCTCTGTTAAACACCCTTAAAGAAGTCATTTCAAGCAAGATTGCGAAGTTTAAACACTGATATGATTATGAAACATCCCAGCACCGTTGGCCGTCAATAAATTCAGCCTTGACTGTCATGGTACTAGCAATAGGAGTCACATTCCAAATAATCGAAGCACTTTTAACAGCGATTGATAGCATGACTTGAATATGATGAATTCAAAAAGATAGCAGCGAACAAACTCACCCGTAAAACCGGGGATGATTATGCATCCACAATGACAATTGGTAAAGAACACGCTTAAGTTTTGAAATTTTGAGATCTGCAAACATGTGTGTCAGAGGTCAAGAACCGCCTTTAGATATAAAAAAGACACATTAGATGACTTTTATTGAAGCAATTTTAAAGGGAGTATAAAGTGATGTAATTTTTCTCATTTTTTTTTTTTTTTTGGCGTTTTTAAATTTTCTTTTCCTTTAACGGTTTCTATATACGGTTCACTTAATGTTGGTGCTTGACAGTGTTGAGAATATTATTGTCAGTTTTGGTAACGTGCGCCTTTGATGACAAGTATTTCAACTGTACATGTTTTACACATAGTAAGAAATCCTTTTGAAACATTTTTAAAAAATTGTGAATATGTTATCCGAATATACTTTACTTAAATCGTTTTGATTACTTAACGATAGTTTGTTATTGTTGAGGTGTAGAAAAGCAGTGGGATTTATTTGATCAACAAAATTTATATTATTATTATTTTTATTATTATTATCATTATCATTATTACTATTATTAAAACTCGTAAATAAGATGGGAAGTCGTCTGCGATGGTCGAAGTGAAAATACAGAAGTCAGTATTCAACTCTGGCAAGTAAAGATAACATAATTGATTTATTGAGCTTACTCTCACAAAGTAAGAACACATTACATCATACGGTTCACTTTAAATGCTTGTCAAGCTCTTCACAAATCACTTATTTTCATGTGGTACTGTCTGCTATAAAGAAACCATCTAAAACTTTCGATTGTTGTCCATAACACAACAAAATACAGTAAATATTTTAAAACTTTCTTGCTAGCAAGCTATTACTAAGACCGCTACCTATCATTAGTTACAAAACGTAGGGACTATATATTACAACAACTTCGATCTTTTCCTCACTAAATTGCTACAGAGAAAAAGCCAAACTTTTGGGGAAAAAATCCACCCTTTTAAATAATAGGCTATTTTTAAGAAACCTATTTTTTCTTGTACCCGGTTCTTACAAATATCAAAATTAATAACGTGAATGATTTCTATTTTACCCTCTGAATTATCGTTAAAATACTTTGATTCTCTTATCTCTACCTTCCCAAAATGAGCGCTGAAATGCAAGATAGTTTTCAAAGTTTGAAAAAACCTGGGTCACAGGCAAACAAGAGTTTCTCAGGCTAATTTGCTCAACAAATGACAACATCAAATAAAGGATATAAGTGACGCGAAAACAACCAAAAACATTGTAAAAAGTAATATAAGATGTCGGAAAAGTTCACCGGATCAGAAAATTGAAAGAAAACCCTGGCAATATCCCACTTTAAAGACCTTTTTTTTCTATACTGCTGTTTTAGTCAACCCACTTAGAGTCCACGTGTCCGTGGCATTCGGGAGTCCACGAAACGAAGACGACGACAATGGCAACGATAACGTCAACAAAGCAATTGCAATAGGTTTAATGAGAAAACTGGCAACTCTCTACGTCCCTCACACTTTCTAATTCATTTATTAAACTTCCTGCACGAATAAGACGTGAAACTCCTAATGCGACGTTTTATGGAGGAAGTTAACATATTGAAATGAGAAGTTTCCCTTCTTTTTTTAAACTTGGACAGACATTCTGACAATTCAACTCTAAGAAAATTCGCCAACATCTCTCAAGCTGGAAAACCTGGTTCATGGCAATTAAGTTTGAAAGAACGAGGAAAAACGTAGTGACACCTTACTGGTGCCGTGCTGGTTTCGTGAACTCCCGATTGGACCACTCATAAATGCTGTCACAAAAGGTGCCCACCTGTGAGATACTCACTTTAATACGGTCAAGATACCAACGGTTGTCTACATTTAAGGATGGCGAAATTTAGTAAGTGTCTATTGTCCGTGTTTACGTTAACGATCCCTACGCGATAGGCTTTTACAAAAGGCACTTTAAGGCGTTAACCCTTACACTAGACGTCAGCCTTTCAATTACTTGACGTAAAGACATAATGCAACGTTCATCTCCTAAGAACGTCACCCGATATTACACCCCCAAGGTAATTCCCCAGTATCAGAGTCACTTGTGATTCCCACCACGTTTGAACACAAGCTTAAACTTTCGTTCACGGGGATTTCTCTGGAAAGCGTTTGAAGAGCAGGTAGCAACGGTGAGGCTAGGGCGCAAGATCCATATGAATGGCATTGCTGGGCAAAAATAATGCCAAAGCTGAGAAGACTTTTATTTTTTTCTATTTCGAAAATTACTGCCCCAGAATCTCCTCCAGCTGAAAATGCGTCTCCTTTTGCTGGGTCGTATGGACGGTCTATACACAAGCAGTTCTTCCACCAAACTTTGTCATTAAGAGTTTTTTTTGTCTACTGTACAGCACACACAGGAAGGAGGAAAAGTAGGCTCTAGGTCTTCTTCTACTCCAGCCAAATTCGCACACGTATGACATAGGGAAACGCGTTTCACTACATCGATTAAATGTTTATTTTGAGCATTTAACCTGTACGATGTAAGCCTGAGATACACGTTCGGGTTTGCATGACGGCCTGAGTTGGTGTATTCAGTGGTTCGGCCACTTTTACACAGCTCCCCAAAGGCCGTAAACTTTGAACTACATCTACCGCTCGGGGATTTTCCTGTGTCAATCATTTCAACTGTCTCACTTTCTCTTAAACCTTTTACTTCTTTTGGCGTCAACTGAGCAATGGTAGCATCGATAAAATACTCTTGGTCATCGGTCCACCTCATATAACTGGAGATACCAGCAATATACCAACCTATCACTCTGGGTGGTGTCTTTTAAAAAACCATTCTCCAATGCTTTTTCATGAAGTTGTACTTTCTCCAGGTTTCCCTTTTTTGCTCTATCTTGGTCGAAGTGCTCCTCTTTGAGTTATTTTAATTCTTGAAATTTTGTCTTTAACCTTTCCAAATCTTTAATAATGCCAAATGAAAACTTGCTAATGGTTTCTGGGAGAAAGCTTGCTCACGTTTAATAATGTACTGTATCCGCTCCACATATTGCTGTAAGTGGTAGTTTAAATAGTTCAGGCCCCAGTTGTTCAAACGTTGGATAGCGCTATCCACCGGATAAATCACTATCCAGCGGATAGCGTAATTGGTTTCCCTAATACTTATCCGCTGGATTGTGATTTATCCGGTGGATAGCGCTATCCAACGTTTGAACAACTGGGGCCAGATAGTCATCCCGAGCAGGGTGAATTATCTCTGATTTTTGAGCGCGTTTCATTACATGATCACAGGAAAGGGCATAAATATTTCCATCCCCTTCCACAATGGCACCTAAGGTTCCACACCCTTCTTCTCCTTCTACGCCAATGCTTGCTCCTAGGCAAAGGACCTCGCATTACTCCTGTCCCTCGTTTGGCCTCCAGGGATCATCCTCACCCGTCGTGAACCAAAATCCATCCACAACATCGACATTGTAACCACCACCAAGTGTGCGTGGAAACTCAATCTCACCGACAGGGATGGAACCTTTACCAAGAACATAAATTGCAATACAAGGCTGCTTTGTCTGCTTTGAATTTATAATTTTGAAAGAGGCTTGAACGGCGGTAACGTTGCGATGCTTGACAAGGACATGAAGGTTTTTGTTTATTTCGTTAAATCTTTCCGGCTTTCCTGATGGAAACTCGATAGGTGTCACCTTCAATATTTCGGTAGCATCATTGTACAGATCAAACCATTCCAGTTTCACTTTTATCCCTCCAAAGCATTCTTGAGCAGCATCTTTTAATTTTTGTGGTACACCAGACTTACTACTAAACACATAAAACTCAACCTTTGTGTGATCATCGTCTGTGTATGGTAACACGCGCACACATTCCTTATGCTTAGCTTCACAGTCGATAGCTGTAGTTACAACATTTTCAAGACGTTTTTTCCAATGAGCTGTATCCAATGGTTTCAATCTGCTGAAACATTCTGAAATAATTAAAACAGGCACTTTCATAAGCATTAACAGATAATCTCCAGATATTAGAGCAAAACTATAAAAACAACTCTCTTGAAGAGGATAGTAGTAAGAAATAATAGAACCGAATATAATAAAATCATCGAAAGGGAGGCCTAGCGAACATGGCGGTTCAAGACCATCCCTGTCCAACTTGATTAGAATTGTCAAATAATTTAAGTCTATGTTGCCCACAATTAGCGGAGCTATTCTAAGTGGGCAACAATACAATAATTGTCTTTTATAAAGTCGGCAAAGAACGTAAGCAAAGAGAAAGCAAAAATAAAATGAAATAAATAAAGAAATAAAAAGTAGCACTATAGATATAAGGAAGGAGAACACTTTAACTGAATAAGGAGTTCAGGTAGGAACTGGTAATGGTACTCATATCAATATACACCTTCTTAGTCTCCAAAACCTTGATCAGTAATTTATGTAATTTACGCTTGAAAGATGTCTTTGCGCTGTTCACGTAACGTAAGAGGAATTTTGTTCCAAATTCTTACACCACTCCTAGAAAAAGATAATAATAGCTGATTGAGTCTAGGTCTCTGGAGACTTTAAATTACAGTGGAACCCCCGCTCTACGGACATCCGCTTAATACGGACACCCACTTTATACAGACAGTCTCGTTTGTCCCGACAAAAAGCTCATATATTTTCTCTAAAATTAACCCGCTTCATAGGGACACCGGTTAATGCGGACAACGGACACTTTTCTGTGTCCCGAGTCACAAACTCTCATATATTGTCAACCCCTCTTAACGGACACTGGTTATCTGCACACTGTCTATTTTCATTATCACAATTATGTGATAATTGTAAACATTGTACCCTGTTCAAATAATGACAGATTTTTACGGAAGAAGAAAATTTTATTACAGTACTAAAAAAAAACAGTAACAAAGTAGCGTGACATATTTGATTTTGAACAGTCTGTCTTTCTTCCGGTGTTGACTCTTGTACTGTATAGTTTTCTGCCTCCTGTTACACACGTTTCATTTCCTTGGCTTTTTGTTCCAGTCATTGCTCTTAAACAATGTGGTTCGGTTTTCAGCAGCCGTTAGTGGGGAGGAGCGTTGCGTGACGACACTAAAAACGGCTGTGTAGCAGACTAGGTACCTCCAAGAGAGGTGACTATCAATCAACACACAGAGGTATTCCACATAATGTTTTCGTTCAAGAGAAGTCAATATCTTTAAGTCATTGTCATACATTTTTAAGGTTACGTTGTAATCAGGCTTGCGTTGAAAGGGATGAAAAATGACAAAATTAGATTTGCTCGTGTTGAGTGATAATTTGTTTGTATTAAGCCATTCGCAGACTTTCCTTAAACAGGAGTCAGATTGTTTCCGGACTGTCAGAATGTTTCGGGAATAGGCTTATTAAACAAAAACGTCTGTTTTTTTTTTGTTTATTAAACCAGTTTGTCCTGCAAACTTTGTTTATTAAACAAGAAACATGGAATTTCTTGCTTGATAAGCAATAACCCGCGCCTTTTTCGCTTAATAATCAAATAAATTGTGCTTATTAAACAAAAGAGCTGCGCTTTTAGGCTTATTAAGCAAAACGTCCACTACACAACCATGGCAACAAGTTATTTCTCCCAGCCGCCATCACGGGAAAAATTATGTATTAAGGCGAAAACAACGCTATTGCAGCATCTTTGTATAAGAATTGTAATTTTTTGAATAGCCGACTACTTAAACTCTCCATTCAAAGAAAAAAAGACGTATCTTTTCTTTTTGGGAACAGGTTCACCTCGCTTCACCCTCAGTTGGCGACGGCATAATCTGGAATAAAATCTGGCGTTCCAAAGGTTTTGTTTTTACTCCGATGACCCTGTCACTAAAGCGAAAGAAGAGTTTTCGTACTGCAAATAGAATGGCAAAATTAAGGTGACTCGACCCAGTTTTTTGGGGGGCGTACCATCCTACTTTGAAGCTCTCTGGTATCCTCACCTTTACTTTTATCGTTAGTCTAACATATAGAATGGATAACATATAGATCAATCTACAATATAACATAAAATTTTTGGCGATCGGAGTAAATGTCACGTGGTTATAATGCCACGCCCCTTTGAGGTCTGAGTCGAAAATCTGCTGTTGCAGGCATTTTTTCGTGAAAATCTCTCGGCTACACATAGTGCGCATTAGTGCCTTGCGCTGAACAGAGTTTCACCAAAATCGCAAAGACCCAATTCGAGAAATTCATCGGTTTCCAAATTTAGGTCATAATTTATGCGAAAATGATAAGCAAACTTTACACGGATTATATCTAATCATAGTTAATAGAGGGAATGGTTATGAAACCCGACAAAGTTCTTTGTTGTATGTTTTTGTTCTCTTTTTTGGCCTTGACCCTGCACAAAACACAATAGTTGTTTACTCTGTACTGAGGAACTAACCAATAGAAACGTGCTGGTTACGTAATTCATGCATAACGTATCAACGCGAAACAAAAGATTGTGCAGGGTCGTGGACCTTCTAACATAAATCTTGGCATCTTTGTTTGCTCCTTTGATGTTTGCCGGGCTTCATAACCAGTCACCTCCATTAACTATGATCTAATAAACTATGAGATTCATCTCTGTATTTTGGGCATCCTTATAACAGATGGGTCCTTGCAAGTCAGCAAAACACTCTAGGGCCTTGTAAATGCGCGCGATTTCGAGCAAAGCAAACATATAGAAATTATAGTTTTCGCTATTTGTTGACGTTTGTCAGCGTTTAAGAGTCTTTCTCACGAAAAAAGCATTTTCTTCAAAATTCGTAGTTTTTTTTCCTTCAAATTTTTTCAGGGCCACAATTGATTTACTAACTACCCGGACTCTGAATTTCATGGTCATTGAAAAACTGTGACATTAACTTCTATAAGCCCAAACTTGAGTAAACATTGAAGATTTTTAGCGTTTTGGCTGAGTTTGTGCTTTGGGAGTTGTCTATTGTTTCTAGTCTGTCATTATACAGCATTCTTGTTCAGCACGCGTGCAATGACCACGCTTGCCTGACTTCCGAATGCTCACCGAGATATTCCCGTCACGAGTTGGTTTAATTATTGGCTTGCATTAAACCTATGAAAAAATGATATTTTTTTAATAGTAAGTAGATTTAGTGTGTAGCACTTCTTGATTTTTTTGCAAAGGCACAAGAAGCACGAGAATTGATTAAAAATTGAGTTAAACCTCTATGTATCACGCGATGGCCTGTCTCACTGTACCAAAATTATTATATCTCGGTGAGCATTCGGAAGTCAGGCAAGCGTGGTCATTGCATACGTGCTGAACAAGAATGCTGTATAATGACAGACTAGAAACAATAGACAACTCCCAAAGCACAAACTCAGCCAAAACGCTAAAAATCTTCAATGTTTACTCAAGTTTGGGCTTATAGAAGATAATGTCACAGTTTTTCAATGACCATGAAATTCAGAGTCCGGGTAGTTAGTTAATCAATTGTGGCCCTGAAAAAATTTGAAGGAAAAAAAACTACGAATTTTGAAGAAAATGCTTTTTTCGTGAGAAAGACTCTTAAACGCTGACAAACGTCAACAAATAGCAAAAACTATAATTTCTATATGTTTGCTTTGCTCGAAATCGCGCGCATTTACAAGGCCCTAAAGCGTTTTGCTGACTTGCAAGGACCCATCTGTTATAAGGATGCCCAAAATACAGAGATGAATCTCATAGTTTATTAGATATAATCCGTGTAAAGTTTGCTTATCATTTTCGCATAAATTATGACCTAAATTTGGAAACCGATGAATTTCTCGAATTGGGTCTTTGCGATTTTGGTGAAACTCTGTTCAGCGCAAGGCACTAATGCGCGCTATGTGTAGCCGAGAGATTTTCACGAAAAAATGCCTGCAACAGCAGATTTTCGACTCAGACCTCAAAGGGGCGTGGCATTATAACCACGTGACATTTACTCCGATCGCCAAAAATTTTATGTTATATTGTAGATTGATCTATATGTTATCCATTCTATGTGTTAGACTTACGATAAAAGTAAAGGTGGGGATACCAGAGAGTTTCAAAGTAGGATGGTACGCCCCCAAAAAAACTGGGTCGAGTCACCTTAATTTATTTTATCGAAAAATGGAGTATTCGTAGTCTAAAACAAACAAAGCAACAGGACCGTCAGAACTCGTATCTTGAATCTGACATTAAATTCTAGCGTGCGGGCACGAAGTTCAGTCATGGAAATTTAGTACCTAAAGAAGCTACAATTTTTGTCATGAATTTCTTTTTTTTTTTCGGTCGACCAGCCACGAAGAAAAAGACCTTAGCTAGGATTAGTCTGAGCATATCTGCGAGGTATTGGCTCGGTATTGAAGGTTTGTTTTGATAGAATGTTTCGTATGCTTTGCATATAATGGTAATTCCTTCCTCCTGTGGGATGTTTGTGTGTAGGCTAGTTACATCCATAGAGACTAGAATGGCATTTTCTACGACCCTGGTTTTCTCTATGAAGTTGATAAAGTCTGTCGTATCTTTAAGACACGATTTTTGTGATTTAGCAATTGGCTGGAGGAGACTATAAACAAATGATGAGATTCTTTCCTTTGGGCCTTCGCAGCCCGATATGATCGGTCTTTCAACTGGTACTTGTTGGTTTGTGAATCTTTGTGAGAGTGTAGAATTGTGGTATTCGCGGTGGATTTGGCGTGAAGGATAGCCATCGTCTTGTCATCTCGTCTATATGTTTCTCCTTGTATCAATTTCTTGACCCTTCTAGAGGTTTCTATTACCAGTGGTGTTTCTAAGGGTTTGTACTTTTCTCTGTCATCTAATTGTATTTGACCCTCTATTATTTTGTCTCCTTTGTTGAGAACAACAATAGAAGAGCCTTCATCTGTTCGTTTAATGTTGATGTGCGGGTTTTGTTTTAGTTGTTTGATGGCAAGTTGTTCCCTCTTGGGTAGATTGTTTCTTGGCGTGATTGTATTTACATTAGCATATTAGCAAGTTGTAATTTAACCTCTTCTAGGTATGTTTCTAGTGCGACTGATAGCTGAACTGGTGGCTCCCAGTCTGACTTCACATGAAAGTACTCAATCTCTTCACATAGCAAGAAAAATCCTTGTTACTTTTGCGATTTTTGCGAGATTTGAGGGCTTTTAAAGGCCCTTCTTGGCCATTTTTTTTTAAGTCTAAAATTTTGTTAAATTTGTTATTTTGCTATTTTTGCGACATTTGTTACTTTTTCAGTGTTTTTAGGTAACAGGAAATATCCTTGTTACTTTTGCGATTTTTTTCTAAGTCTAGAATTTTATTTTATTGGTTATTATTGCTACTCTTGCGATATTTGCAAGTGATTGTCTCACAAAATTTTCGGTGAATTATTTTCTTTGCAAAAATTGCGAAGAGAATCTGCTGACAAGATCGTTCCTG